>JAUIMM010000182.1:5237500-5402500 GCA_031769625.1 Taudactylus pleione
CTCTCACTCTCTCGTGTGTTTTCAGGGAAAATTACATGTTTTTATTCCCCACAGTTCCTGAGATCGTACCCCCAGCCAGCCCCAGTGAGAGTCTTTTTAAGTACAGTACTCTACAGTACATTGTTCTCTCTCTCTTTTTTTCTTTCTCTGTCTGTTTCTCTCTTTTTTTCTCTCTCTTGTGTGTTTTCATTAATTTTTTGACTTGTCAACATTTGTTTTTTTTTTGACACACAGATAACTGCTTTATAGTGGAGGAAGGCAGCAGCCCTGCCCCGATCTGTAAGTACAGTAGTGTACATTACATTGTTCTACCACTGTATACTTACTGTCTCTTTCTCTCTCCATGCATATCCAACCTCTTCTCAATACACGCTAATTCTTTCTGTCCTTGTGTTTTTCTTATTTTCCAGTACTGTACAGTATGTTTTGGTGACCTGTCTTTAGGTGCATACACGCTAGATGATTTGGATGAACGCTAACAATATTATTCAATGATACAGTACAGTACATTATACAGTGTTGTTCATATCATCTAGTGTGTACTATATGCAGTAAATCACCAAGGATGTGTGTGCGCGCTCCCCCAAGGCATCAACGATATCCGCAGTGGGCTGTACATGCAGGTCTATCTATGGATATTGTTAACCCTCCCACCCTCTTGTCTGTCTTCGTTGCCGGCATCAGCAAGTGTGCATAGAGTACACTTGTCAACGCCGGCACTGTGACGAACAATATCGCCTCATATACTGTATACAGTACCTGGTCTAATGCCCATGTCCCACACTCTACAATAAGTGGATACTGTCAGTAAAGTGTAATAATACAGAAGTAATAGTACTGTCAGGCTGAATTATTGAAATTTTTCAATATTGTTTTCATGCAAAATGACAATTTTTTTTTCCCACAGTGCAAGGCACAGAAGGGCACCTGCCTCCCATAGAGGCATGGAAAAGGAGGCAATCCATTTTGTGTAAGTACTGTACCTTACACTACTTTACATTGTCTTCTACTGTATCGCACTCCTTTTTTTACTTTCACAGTGTCTCTCTCTCCCTCCCGTACTACAAAGACCCATCTCACTTGCTCCGGGGCTCGCGTGCGCACTGCCAGACAATCGACCAAGTTGCGCGCAGATCTGAATCTGGACCTACTGTGATTCTTTCTCTACTGTACTTGTGTAAGAGGAACATTCTGTTATTTTCCCCCCACAGTTCTGCAACAAGGAAAGCCCCGGTGCAAGCCCCCTACTGACCCAAATTTAAGCTTTTGCCTGCGTAAGTACTGTACCTTACACTACTACAGTATACAGTATTGTAAATTGACTTCTACTGTATCACTCTCGTTTTTTGTGTGTTTGTATTGGTGTTATGGAGGTGTTATATTTTCTACCGTATAATCGTTTTTTTCTTAAACACACAGTAAAAAAATTCAAACAGGAGCAACCGGAGGCACAGCTCCCTGGCCTCTGTACGCGTAAGTACAGTACTGTATCTTTTTCTCTCTCTCCCTTTGTCTCTCTTTTTCTCTCTATTTTTCTCTCTTTCTCTTTTTCTCTCTCTCTCTTTCTTTCTCTCTCCCTCTGTCTTTCTCTCTCTCCCTCTCCCCCTCTCTCTCTTTCTTTTTCTCCCACTGTCTGTGTTTGTTTTTGTTGCTATACAGTTTATTTGTTTCCAAATGGTTTTGATGGAAAATATTCTTTTTCCACAGTCCTACCACCACCAACAACACCACCACCATCATCCAGTCCACCACCTGGCCCCAGTGGCATCTCCATGCTGTGTAAGTATAGTACACCACATTGTATCTCTCTCCTTTTTTCCCTTGTTAGTCTCTCTCTCTCTCTTCCTCTGTCTTTCTCTCCCTCCCTCTCCCCCTCTCTCTCTTGCTCTCTCCCTATCTCTTTCTCTCTCTTCCCCTCCCTCTCCCCCTCTCTCTCTTTCTCTCTCTTTTTCTCTCTCTTTTTCCCTCTCTCTTTCTCTCTCCCTCTCTGTCTTTCACTCCATCCCTTTCCCCCTCTCTCTCTTTCTTTCTCTCCTTCCCTCTCCCCCTCTCTCTCTCTCTATTTTTCTCTCTCTCATTCTTTCTCACTCTCTGTCTTTCTCTCCCTCCCTCTCCCCCTCTCTCTCTCTTTCTTTCTCTCCCTCCCTCTCCCCCCCCTCTCTCTCTCTCTTTCTCTCTCTTTCTCTCTCTTTCTCTCTCCCTCTGTCTTTCTCTCCCTCCCTCTCCCCCTCTCTCTCTTTATCTCCCTCCCTCTCCCCCCTCTCTCTCTCTTTTTCTCTCTCTCTTTCTCTCTCCCTCTGTCTTTCTCTCTCTCCCTCTCCCCCTCTCTCTCTTTCTTTTTCTCACTCTGTCTGTGTTTGTTTTTGTTGTTATGGATGCTCTGCTCAAGATTTATACAGTTTATTTGTTTCCAAATGGTTTTGATGGAAACTGTTCTTTTTCCGCACTCCTACCACCACCACCACCACCATCATCCAGTCCACCACCTGGCCCCAGTGGTGTCTTCTACAGCACTGTATCTCTCTCCTTTTTTCCCTTGTCAGTCTCTCTCTATCTCTCTCTCTCTTTCTCTCTCCCTCTGTCTTTCTCTCCCTCCCTCTCACCCTCTCTCTCTCTCTTTCTCTCTCCCTCTCTCTTTCTCTCTCTCCCCCTCTCTCTCCCCCTCTCTCTCTTTCTCTCTCATTTTCTCTCTCTTTTTCCCTCTCTCTTTCTCTCTCCCTCTCTGTCTTTTTCTCCCTCCCTCTCCCCCTCTCTCTCTCTCTCTCTCTCTTTCTCTCCCTCCCTCTCCCCCCTCTCTCTCTCTCTTTTTCTCTCTCTCTTTCTCTTTCTCTCTCCCTCTGTCTTTCTCTCTCTCCCTCTCCAATTCTCTCTCTTTCTTTTTCTCCCTCTGTCTGTGTTTGTTTTTGTTGTTATGGAGGCTCTGTTCAAGATTTATACAGTTTATTTGTTTCCAAATGGTTTTGATGGAAACTGTTCTTTTTCCACAGTCCTACCACCACCACCACCACCACCATCATCCAGTCAACCACCTGGCCCCAGTGGCATCTCCATACTGCATAAGTACAGCACACCACATTGTTTTCTACAGCACTGTATCTTTCTCCTTTTTTTCCCTTGTCAGTCTCTCTCTCTCTCTCTCTCTCTCTCTCTCTCCCTCTGTCTTTCTCTCCCTCCCTCTCCCCCTCTCTCTCTCTTTCTCTCTCCCTCTCTCTTTCTCTCTCTCCCCTTCCCTATCCCCCTCTCTCTCTTTCTCTCTCTTTTTCTCTCTCTTACTCTCTCTCTTTCTCTCTCCCTCTCTGTCTTTCTCTCCCTCCCTCTTCCCCTCTCTCTCTTTCTTTCTCTCCCTCCCTCTCCCCCTCACTCTCTCTCTTTTTCTCTCTCTCTTTCTCTTTCTCTCTCCATCTGTCTTTTTCTCTCTCCCTCTCCCCCTCTCTCTCTTTCTTTTTCTCCCCCTGTCTGTGTTTGTTTTTGTTGTTATGGAGGCTCTGTTCAAAATTTATACAGTTTATTTGTTTCCAAATGGTTTTGATGGAAACTGTTCTTTATCCACAGTCCTACCACCACCACCACCACCTAGCCTCCCGCTTCCCCTCACAGTCTCCCGTGAGGGACCATCCTGTCCCCGCTGCCATCTTGTTTTGCTCAGCAGCCATCTTAGTTTCAGTTGCAAAATTGTTGTGTTTAATATCCCGCTGCCTCAGTATGCCCCGTCCTTCCCCCATCCCCGTAGATGCTTATTTTTGTATCGAGCAACTATCACACACACCGATCATTTCCTAGCCTCCCACTGCCCCTCATAGTCTCCCGTGAGTGACCGTCCTGTCCCCACCGCCATCTTGTTTTGCTCAGCGGCCGTCTTAGTTTCAGTCACAAAATTGCTGTGCTTAATATCCCGCTTCCTCAGTATGCCCCGTCCCCGTAGTCGCTTATTTGCAGATATTATACCAACAGTACTGTATCACTGCATTATTGCGCCACTTTGCACATTTTACTTTTACACTAATGGTTTTAATGGTACTGTACACACTAAGTTTTGATTTATGTTATAAAAATAGCACATTTTGCACTCTACTTTACAGTACTGTACTGTATATCAGTTCAGATATTCACAAATTTTATTATTGATGAGCTGACACTTACTGTACAGTACTGTACAGTATATAATTAGGGAGTGTTTTTTAGACACCTGTATTATTTATCATATTTATTATCTTGTGCCTCTATACAATCTCACAATATTGGTTAGTGCTTTAACAGTTGGCACTGTAATCTCCTATATTTACCTGTATATACTGTATAACACACACACAGTGTTAGGAGACAGTGAAGAGCGATACTGTAAGGTACTTTACCAACCAATCAGCTCCCAAATGCAATTATTCAAATGCAACGTTGAAAAATTACAGTTGGGAACTGATTGGTTGGTGCAGTACTGTACAGTACCTTACAGTACCATATCTCTTTTCACTGTCTCCTAACACTGCTTAGTACTGTGTACAGTACTGTACCGTACAGTATGTACTATATTTGATTGAATGTACGGTATATTTACTGTTGAAAAAAAACACTAAAAACAACTTTTAAACTAAATCTGAAAGTAAAGTACAGTACTGTCTTTATCCGGCATTTGAAGCACAGGTTTTTTTGATGCTCCCGCTTTGTACCCTTTTTGGCACAGACAAACAAATGACTGGGCATACAGTACAGTAGCACTTTTAGCCATTGATTTGCAGATGGACACGAGCATTTATTCTGTGTGAAAGGGTCAACATACCGGTACTGTACGTCGAAATGACCATGTCTCTGACACAGGTTAAATGTAAGGTCAAAGTGACCCTTTCACACAGTAAAAATCTGATCAGCAAAAAGCTTTACTGTAAATGCTACAGTACTGTAATTTGCTTTTCTGTGTTATAGGGTTATTACTGGAGTTGTATAGAGTACAGTAGCAGCACATTCTTGAAAGTGCATTATGAGTACTGTAATTGTTTACAGTGTTGTATTGTGAAATCTATTTTACTATTTTACTTAACATTGAATTTAGTGTCTTTATACTTGTGTATTTCAGAGTGCACCGAACTGTCAAAAAGGTGAAGAGCAAAGGTTTTTACAATGGAAACTAATCTTGCCCACTTCCAATGACCAAAAGGCTGAGTGCACTAGTCCCTCAACGGTCTACAAGCAAACCTTCCAAGAAGAAAACAGGTAAGGAAAATTTACAAGTACCTCTTCTAGTCAAGGCAAGAAAGAATGCAAAGCCCAAGAACAACTCTTTGCAAGTGGACATTGGAGAAAATGGACCAGGGAATGTGGAGCAACCCATGAACATCCAGAACCAGGAGGAAACACCAGTGATTTATGGACCCGAAGAATTGGACACCTTTGAGCCTCTTGTTGAAGATGTATCCCACTCACCAACTTGTCGAAAACTGTCATTCCAAGAAGATAATGCATGCACGTGTAGCTGTGGTAGGATGGTGAGAGACGTCGTGGGAAAAGTTGGTCATCTGGAAGTGAAAATTGACAACTTGAAAGAAGAGCTGAAGGAAGGGCTGAAGGACACCATTGCAGAAGCAATGAAAGAAGCAATCCGGCAAAATAAAGAAGAATGGCAAGAGGCAGCTGCCCAGAGTACCAGGAAGAGACATGACCAGGCAATCCAGTATGAAATGGTCACACCAGATGAATTTGAGCCTGAGGATAACGATGACGATTTCAACTTGGAGACTGACCCATCCTTCCACTTGCTAGATATGGACAATACAGTGGCATCAGAGCACTTGGACATGACACCAGTGCCATCATGCAGCCTGCCTCAGTGAGAGAGTACACCATTGGCATCATATCGCCTGCCTGAATGGTCAGTTGAAAAATCGAGGATCAACAATGCAAGCATGCCTGTACTTTCACCAGGAACGCCAGTCATGTCGAGCACCCCAGCACCACTGACTGTATTTGGAACACCCTTACCGGATATACCACTGGCTGTAATCAACGCTGACAAGGACAATGAAATTTACAGAGCTGTCAATTGTGAGATGCATCGATATGCGCAAGCAATATTTCAAGAACACGTGCCCTACGACCTGTATTGCAATTGGACCAAGCGGGTGAACTTTGATGGAAATCGGAAGAAAGTGCCAATCCCCAACAATTTAAGAGAAGATATCCTCTCAAGATGCCGGACAAGATTCAGGATTGGAAAAGAAGAACTTACCCGGATAAAGGACACGTTGAATGGGGTGCTGCGCATGCCAAAGAAACATGCATGGAGGACAGTCACGCATACAAGTACAGATCTTCAATCAACAAACACGACTTGAAGGGACTTGTCAGAAGACAGGAAGACCCGGTGCCGCCGCTGGCCAGGACGTGGCAGCGACAGAAGAAAGAAGCTGAGTACAGGAGAGGACTAAAGGGGTGGAAAGCAAAAGAGCTAAAGAAGTTCCCCCCAAAAGCCTCTTCCTCCACAACAGATAGACCCTATGTGAGGCCAACGGACCATTAAACCCAACCTATAGTAGACCAACAGGTCTGAAGATAGGAAGACCCGTGTGAAGAGAGAAGTGGTGGACAGGAGAGGACTACAGGGGTGGAAAGCAAAAGAGCTAAAGAAGTTCCCCCCCTCAAAGCCTTTTCCACCATAACAGGTACCGGTAGGCCCTCTGTGATGCCAACTGTACTGTACATTAATATTGTAGTTTGTTATGCTGGTGAGATACAGTAGGGCTGATATTAATGTTACAGTAGATTAGTGTGACACACTATTAGAGCAGGAAAGGGCCTTGCATGGCATATTCTCTCTCCTACAGGGACCTCTGTGTGGGATTGAGCGGGACAAAGAAAAAGAGTATCTCCGGTGAGTACTGTATGTACCCTACCTGTGTGTCCATCTTTTACTGTCTGTTCATCTCTGCCTATCCTCCTTTTTTCAGGGCGTACAGTGGACCTTGCACTCCGATGCAAGGTAGAGTCTGCACCTGGTATAGGTGAAACTCTGAATCTGAGGCCAAAAGTGCCAGTGATGATTTTAACTTAAAAGCCTAATCTTTTTGTGTAGTCCTCGGTCCAGTAGGGCGTATTGATCGGCATTGAGAAAGGACTGTTCTCACGTCATCTCCTTCCTCCTAGGTACTGTACAGTAGTCATGTCCGTGTCCAGCTTGGAACTCCAGGACGTGCCAGCGGCAGAAGAAAGAAGCGAGGGATAGTAGAGGACTACGGGGGTGGAAAGCTAAAGAAGTTCCCCCCCCTCTGTACAGCATGTTACTGTAGGTTAAATAAAAATTGTCATCAATTTATAAAATTGGTGTTTGTACTGTATGTAATTCAGTCTTTAAGTGCGCCTGAGACCCAACACATGCATCTGTCATTAAAAAGGTACAAAAAGTCAATAACACACAGATGCAGGGGTGTATCTATTGGCCAGGATTTCACTCACCAGGGGCGCGCCGGCCGATAGGGGTTGCCGCCCACAGTCATATACTGTACAGTATCCCTGTTGCCCATCCCAGTGATTCCACAGCTGCCCAGCACTTACAGTAGTATACAGTACAGTAGACATACAGTACTGTACACACTGAGGGCCGTTTTCAATTTAGGGGTCTATTTAATTTTTTTAGCCGATCTAGTTTTTTCACTCCAAGGGGTCTATTTACTGTACTAAGCAGTGTTAGGAGACAGAGTGAAAAGTGATAAAAAAGTGATAAGGTGTCAGTCAATCAGCTCCCAACTGTCATTTTTCAAACACAGCCTGTGAGATGACAGTTGGGAGCAGATTGGTTTTTCACCCATTGGAGCGAAAAGACGTGATCGGCTAAAAAAAGTTTCGCCGTTTACGTCATTTCGCCAGGCGTAAAATTATCGCTGTATTCAATTTGAAAGCTTTTCCGCCTACCGGAAGTCAATGCAATGTACAGTAAGACAGTATGTGAAAAAGTTTCGCCTACTGTATGAATATCAGATATAGAGCTCTATTTATAAAGATTTTTCTATAGGTAGTTGTACTTTTAATATGGCTATGTGGTGGTTGTATACATTTTTTTGTAATAATTAAAAAATAAATACCTTCCAGTGTCTTGTTGTGTGTCAGTAAAGCACATGCACATGCAGGACAACTTAATTGAGACACGTGTCTCCAAATAGGGCATGTATGAGCTAATAAGGTCACACACACATGCCCATTCAACACCTCAATGTTAATCAGTACTGCAAAACAGAAATCATGCATGTGCAGTAATACTTTTAACCGAGATTGTGAATGGGCAAGTAAAGTATAATCAAAATGAAAGGGCAAGAATAGGGAAGGGGGGAAAATGCCCACCGCACAAGCAACAAGATCACCATATGATTAGAGAAAAATATCAAAGAATATATTATTCTGTATGAATTTTTTCTGCTATACTCAAGGTTGGAGCTTTTCTCTTACATAGTGTCCGCGACACTGACACTCTAGTTGCAGCCCCTGTTTACTTATATTTACTACATTACTTAAATTTACTTATATTGCTACATTGTATACAGCAATCGCACTGTTTTGATAGTGAGTCATACTTAACAATAATTGCAGGTTTTTGGTGCCCAATTATGGTTACATGCAGGTCATTACATTCTGCTGATTAGCAGTTCCTACTGAATTAACATCTCTATATGATAACCAGACAGTCTTTTTGTTGTGTATGTGAGCACATAGATACTATTTATAGGACCCCCTATCTTTACCCTACCTAAGGTGAATATAACAGAATTGCATGATATATATTGCCATACGGGCAGTCCCTGCTTAATTCAGTGTTATTATCCTATTAATATCAAGTTCACTATCTTCTAGTGTCTGTGGCATATATTTTCAGGGTATCTGTCAATTAAGTTGTGATGCGCTAAGAGAATGAGATGATATATACTATTGACAAACTGTTATCCCTTTTTTTTAGAGGATTAACCACCTATTGCTTGATACCTTATTTAATTCTCTGTTACTACATACTAAATTGAGCTAATCATCTCATGTGACTATATTTTTATATTGATACGGGTTGCCTTGCCTCTTTTCCTATCTTTCCCCGCTTACAGCCCAGTAACTTTCCCCCTTCTCTATTGTCCACTGCTACAATAGCAGGACAATAAAGTGGTTGAAATGAATGTCTGTTAAAGGGGTTAGATATTGTCTATTTTCTTGGGGTTACTGTGAAACACGGGTCTCTCACCTCCCAGCCTCTGCTTATTGCAAGATGGGAAGCAGCAGAACTCGTTGATGGATCAGGTTCCTTATACCACATACTTCTATATTTCTATACTACATGGTATTTATACTGTTATATTGCGTGGATTCATATAACCAAATACTGACCATCGGTACATTATAACTATACATTCTTTCACCTCCCGACTGCAGCCCAGTAATTTTTCCCCCATTCTTTTTGTCCAATGCTATTATAGTATGACAAAGGAGGAGAGTTAAATGAATGCCTGCTGCAGGGTCGTGATCTTTCTTTATTTTCGAGGGGTTACTGTGACACACGGGTCTCTCACATCCCATTCTATGCGATAGCATGATGGCAAGCTGCAGAACTTTGTGATGGATCGGGACTCTTGACATCCCTCTTTACATCTTTTTTCTGTACTACACGGTATACCTCTATAAATGATTGGTCCATTTACAGGACCTTTTTTGTTTTGTTATCTCATTTGCAGAATTTTTGATTGTACTTTCAGTTTGCTATAATAACATCGATGTTTCTCCATTCAATGAGTATTTAATCGCATATCCCTGACTAGTTTATGACCAGGGTGTATTTTATATCTTGTTTGTGATACACCAATACTGTTTAGTGTTGTTTATAATTTTTGTGTATTTATGTCGTATTGTTTCTACTATATTTCGCCATTCTCATGGGAATATTTTCTCCTCAGCACCTTTCACCATCACGACTTTTTTCTTTTATTAGTTTCTATGTCTGTATGTTATGTTAGTCCATTTTTAGCTTGAACTCATTAAAAGTTATATTTTATTAACCACTATATGCTTACTAGCTATAAGAGTGTGCCGTTATAGAGTCTTGGATTTGGTCCTAGGACTTTACTCCCTCTCCCTTTTTTTCAAGTAAAGTATAATGCTGGCTTGAGATGATAAAGAGCTTTTCACAGTTAATAAATACAGTACTGTAATTAATAAATGTATTTATTTGGTGAAGAAGCCAAACAGACCAATTTTCATAAATTGTCATGCATACAAACTGTAGTATTTACACATAAAGAGTATCTTTAATGTAATAACAGTTCAACTAATTAGACACTTACTTCTAGTAGCCTTTGATGCCCAAGATAGATCAAAGCTAAGATCAGAGTATATGGGGGGGAATGAATTAGCCTGCAAGTTGCACGGATCGGCATGCTTTCGTGATCAGTCTGTTTTTTTTTTTTTTTAAGTAACTATTATTTAAAGGCAAAATCAACCTGGTTTGAAATTAGTGTCAGGTAATGGAGAAGGTTCATCCTATAGAAATGTGTGAGGGGGTGGGATCAATGATTTTATAAATAAACTTGAGTTGAGGTTACATCCTTTCTCCTTTTAGATGTTTCCTGTCCACTCTACCACGTTTCCATGTTATTTTTCTACTGTTAATATTTGTTGGTTGTTTGCTATGTATGTTAACTTTTTTCTTTCACAGGAGACTCAGCTAGGTGGGAGAACATTGGTCCACAATGGTGCAAGATGTAGTTGGGGGGGCACTGTCCCTTTTGCTGTGTGAGTTATCTCTGCCTTTGAGGGGGGCAACAACTGCTGACTTTAGGTTGCTCTCAGTAATACTATGCCAATTAAAAAGGGGAGTTTTTGAAGCTGAGGTTGCACGGAGGCATATGGTTGCCCCTATTTGTTAATTCTATTTATAGCAAGAGCTGAAAATTGCAATGCTTTCTTGGTCATTCATTTGTAAATAAAAGTTGTGACTTTATGATGCCACTCACTGTCTGTGTGTTTATTTCAGGTTTAAGATCTGTGGATATAGTTGGCGTAGGTTGGTTATGACTTATGAGGCATTCTCAAACTCATCAAATAGGCAGCAGATCGTGTCCTTTGTTTGCTCATAGCTTGCACATACAGTATATATAATAAACAACTTTGGTTTTCCCTGAGCTAGACACGATTAAACACTTATTTTTTTTGTAAGGTTTTGTGTTCATCAGGTTAGTGTCAATTTAGATAAGTGTTATAGTTTAACATCTTGTTTGATTGTAATGTTCTTTGTATCAAGCTACAAGCATCAATGTATTGTGCTGATAAGCAATTTGATTCTACATAATGTTATCTTGCAAATAAAACCCTTATTCTACAGCTAACCACTCATAAGGTGCATTCTATGGCACACTGTGCAGCCTGACCTCAACAAAAAAGTTATTTGTGTTACTCAGTTGAAACACATTGATCTTTTGTAAAATGCTTTTGGGAGTCTAATGTGTTTTTATGGTATTTATGATAGTATTTTCATCAGAGGTACAGTTAAATCACTTATATGTAACAATGTATAACAAAGAAACTTTTTTTAGGTTATTCTCTTATACATATATTTTTTCTTTTTTTTAAAACATGAATCTCTGTCTTTCTAGATTAGAAGTAGAGAACGCTGTTGCAGAAATAACATTCTATTATTTTTGTCTTCTGTTTTTCTGTACTGGTGATAAAAAGGTTTGATGACAACTTTAAACATCATGTGCAGACAGTGAAAAATGTTTTCCGCAAAGAGTGCTGGCAATAATGAATAGATGAAAGTATTTGATGGGGACTGAGTATATTAGAAATATTGCTTTCTTGGAGAAGCGAATCAGTGGAAATACAATCCTGTGAAAAGAAAATGAATAAAAAGCAGAGGTTCCTGTTGAAGACTGATGAGCAGTGACAAGGAAGGATGTTCCCAGGGAGGTGCTAACAGATGGAGCAGGTGGGATTCAGTCCAGTTGATAGGTGTTTTGACAATAAATGAGCAAGTTTTAACACCCTTTGTCTTTTGCAAAGAAAAGGAATGCTTTCAGGACATTATATGGAAATATTAACCCTTGCACTGCATACACAAGCATCTATGTATGGTAGGAAACAGAAATAGGATCAAATCTGCTAACTGTAAAACAGTTTTCAGACCATGGACCTGATTTAGACCCGCTCACTAAGGCACGATTGCTCGGTCTGAGCGATTTTCATCCATCTGCGCATGCGTATAATTTGCAGTGCACGTGCGCAAGCCATTCATTGCGATCTGATTTTGGTAGCTTGTAAGCCACTATCAGGTTGCTGCTTTGAGTGACACATAGTGCCGTTTGTGGGTGATAATAGGGGAAGGTGCTCGTGAACGGGGGAGTGGATGTGCGAACGCAGGCGTGTCAGGCCGCCAAAATGCCATTTAAAGGGCATGCATAATTAGCAAAGTAGCATCATTGTACATGTCACCTGCATGTATTTCAGCCAGTGCTGATTGCTGTGCTTGCGGCAGGCTAAGGCAACCCCAAGGGCTGTGAGCAGCTCTGATGGCTCACGATGGTCCCGATTAATCCTTCATTTCCCGAAGATGACGTGTGCTGCGAGTGGCAAGGGGGTGTCTTCAGACATTTGCGAGTGCACTCTGCTGTAGCACGCTAAAACATAGTGGATGTCCTTACGCAATGCAG
Source organism: Taudactylus pleione (assembly GCA_031769625.1). Taxonomy (NCBI): domain Eukaryota; kingdom Metazoa; phylum Chordata; class Amphibia; order Anura; family Myobatrachidae; genus Taudactylus; species Taudactylus pleione. Next base: position 5,250,160 of record JAUIMM010000182.1, read on the forward strand.
TGTGAGCGCTTAATTTAAATATCCGGACCCTTTTTGCCAGCGAGCAATCGCATCTTACGAGTGGGTCTGAATGAGCTCCCATATCCACAACTGAAATGATAAAATAAATAAATTGTATATATGTTTAAAATCAGGTTTTTTTGCTTTCACATTTACTATTTTTGGTAAAATGATTCCTAAGTGAAAAAAAACAGGCAAATACACCAGGCTACCTGCCAAATTTTGAACAATTATGATGCGGGGAAGGGGCAGGACTAAATCACATGTTTTCCGGTCAGTTATCCCCACCTCCTCCATACAGAGCCGCAATTCCCGGCAATTATCACCCCATCCTGTCTAGACATGTGCGCCAACCTGTGTTTTGGCTTTGGATCTCCCCTGGTTTTGGATCTGGATTGGTTTTGCCAAAACCTTACCTCTGTGTTTTGTTTTTCGGTTTTGGTCTTGGAGTTGGATTTTTTCTTAAAAAATCATAAAACAGCTAAAATCACATAAAATGGCCCTGTTTTTGTTCCTACAGTATTATTAACCTCAATAACATTTATTTCCACTTGTTTCCAGTCAATTTTGACCACCTCACAGCTCACTATATTGTTTTCATTCAGTTTAGGCCCATAATTTGCACCAAACTAGCTGTCTGACTAAGCTAAGCGGCAGCAGTGGGTGGCACAAACATGTGGCAATTCAACTTCCAACATGGCACATCAGGAAACAAATGTTTTTATTATTCTAGAGAAGCCTGAGGGAATTGGAGTATGTATGTAGTTGAAGGCAGGGCAGGGACAGGAAGGGTTGATTGGCAGTAAATTTAATAAAAATTTTTGATTACAAAGAAAATTTATGAGGGAGAAGGGGAGGGGACGAGGCATTTACAAAAATATATTTGACACATTCACATCAGTCCTTGTCCCAGAAGAATCCATGAGGGCCATGCCTGCTGCTGCTGCTGCTGCTGGGAGTGGATGTTCTCATCCCAGAAGGGGACTAGAAAGACTTCTAGTAGTGCTTTCCACATGAAAAAGTGTTTCCCAATCTGTACAGGGACATTAAAAAAAAATAGTTAGTGGCCTCAAAGTGTAACTTAACCAGCACAGATATGTGGACAAGCATAAGATCTATGATTTAAGGCAGGGGTAGCCAACCTCGAGAGCTACCAACAGTGCATGTTTTCCAGGTCTACTCACAGAGTCATACGTGTAATAAATAGTTAACTCCACCTGTGGATCTTTCCAAATATGTTGGTGAGTAATGAATAGACCTGTGCACCAGCTAGGTGGTCTGGATAATGTGAACTGTTAGTAGCTCTTGAGGACCAAGGTTGGCTACCCCTGATTTAAGGCCTTATGTTGTGTCTTTCTTGAGAATCCTGCGCTTGCTTCTGCGGCTAGGTGTGGATTTTCAACCCAGAAGAGGAACAGGAAGAGAGCTTTCCAAAAACAATTGACTGTTAAATAATCCTTTGCAAACCTTCCAAAAAAGAATTTCCCAACCTGTACAGGGACATTAAAAAAAACATAGTTTGTTAGTGGCCTTCAGTTCAAACTGCCATTGTACCCAATGTCCACTTAACTGGAGCAGATATTGTAGACAAGCAGAACAGAGTAGCAAATGCAACATTTAAGATTTATGGTTTAAGTCTTACGTTGTGTCTTGAGCACCATGCCTGCTGTTGAGAGTGGATTTTCACCCAAGAAGGGATCAAGACATTGTTTTTCTTCCCAACAGACATAGATTTGAAGAGATGTAAATAACTACAGACAGGAAAAAGAGGCAATTTGGAGGCCCGTACACAAAACTGCCTTTGCTTTACTTGAGCTGCCCACCTTCCAGTGCGTACTCAGAAAGAGTCTTCAGCACAGTCGGGAACCTTGTCAGTGATCAGCCTGATGCTACTTCCCCAAAATATGGAAAAGATTATGGCCCTCATTCAGAGCCACTCGCAAGCGGCAGTACGCTCGTTCCGAGCGATGTTCGCACATCTGCGCATGCGTACGGTTTTTAGTACGCATGCGCGAACCTGTCAGTGCGGCTGAAAATCGTTGGTACGCAATATAGCGAGGGCCTGCTATTTTGAGTGACAGAATGAGGCGTATGTGGGTGGTAACAGGGGAAGGTGCTTGAAAACGGGGAGTGGAGATCCGAACGCAGGCGTGCTTAAAGGTCAAAACGGGCGTTTTAAGGGAGTGCATATTTAATACAGCAGCGTCATTGACCACGTCACTTGGTTTTTTTTAACTCAGAACTGCTCGCAAAATAGCGGTTGAAAACACCAACCACAAGAATAGCGAGCAGTTCATACGCTGCACGATGTACTCGATTAATCTAATAAATAGCGGACATGACGTATGGTGCGTGCGGCCAGGGGGCGTTTTTATCAAATAAACGAGCATATGTTTTGCTCGCTTGTTCAGACTTAGAGGTGGGAACAGACTGCAATTTGCGAACGGATCATTTGAATAGCCACCCCTTGTTTTTGAACGAACGACCACAAATAGCGAACGGCTCTGAATCAGGCCCTATGCCCATCAAAATGAAATACAAATTCTATGAGAAAGGCCTTTACCATCAATTACATGCAAAAATTACAGAGGCACCTGTAATGGTGGATTCCAGCGGGGACAAATTAATATTGTGTGAAGAAGATGATGTATACATCATCCCAGATTTTACCATCACCCAAGCCTTTATCGTCATCCCATCCTGTGTTGTGTATAAATTACAGCTGTGTTCCCTGTTAGATTGGGGATTCATTGTCCACTTTAGTGGATGTGAGCTCCATTTTAGTCCATATCATCACAACACCCCCTACACATCTTCTGACCTGGGCTACAGAAGGAGCAACTGCACTCTGGAATATGGTTGCATGTAGTTGCCCCTCTGCCTCACTGAAATTCAGGTAGAGAGCCATGGGTAGGGACTGGGAGTATGGACACTATAATCAGAGAATGCTGTTTTAGCTGCTTTATTACATTTTTTAAACCATATCCTCTAATTTCACCTCAATGTTTATGCAAATCTCAGCATAGGCATTTTGTGATGCCATGGCTAATGCGCACACACACACATACACAAAAAAACAGATTGATTGATTGAATTAATTTTTTTGTGCACTTGGGAGAGAGAGCACCTGAACAAGGCACCAGCCTCTTGATAAACGACACAGGCAGCACCCCTGACACACACACAAAAAAAACAGATTGATTGAATACATTTTTTGGGGGTACTTGGGAGGGAGAGCACCCAAATGAGGCAGCAGCCTCTTGATAAACGACACAGACAGCATCCCTGACACACACACAAAAAAAATAGATTGATTGATTTAATTTTTGGGGGGCACTTGGAAGGGAGAGCACCCAAATGAGGCAGCAGCCTCTTGATAAACGACACAGACAGCATCCCTGACACACACACACAAAAAATAGATTGATTGATTTATGGATGGATTTAATAAATTTTGGGGGGCACTTGGGAGGAAGAGCACCCGAACGAGGCACCAGCCTCTTGATAAACAACACAGGCAGCACCCCTGACACACACACAAAAAAAGATTGATTGATTGAATTCATTTTAGGGGGCACTTGGGAGGGAGAGCACCCAAACAAGGCACAAGCCTCTTCATAAGCGACACAGGCAGCACCCCTGACACACACAAAAAAAAACAGATTGATTGATTTATGGATGGATTTAATAAATTTGGGGGGGCACTAGGGAGGGAGAGCACCCGAACGAGGCACCAGCCTCTTGATAAATGACACAGGCAGCATCCTGGGCCCATACCTGGGCACATATCTACTGTAATAAGGCAGCATACAGGGCTGTTTCTAGGGGTGGGTGAGCCGACCCCAGCTGACACTTGCCACCAGAGCAGGGTAAACAGGGCGCAGCTCGAATGGCGATAACAGCTACGCTGCCAGTCCTACCTTCATGTCAGTCCAATGCTGGGCTCTGCCAATCATCTCAGACATTGCCTGGGCCGTGACCTAAGGTGACAAAGTGGCATGACATCATAGGCCACGCAGATGCCTACCAGCTCCTGGGACCAGGAGTGGATGTGGCATATGAGGCTTAACCCCTCAGCCAGCCTCTGCATCTCTGAGGCATTAGTGCTACTCTGGTTGCTGCTGCCTACAGTTGAGGAAGAGGGAAGGACTGGGATTCCTACTCTGCAATGTTGCCGACAGGTTAGGTAAGTCTTCTGTGGGGGGCTGGGGACAACTAATGTGTGTTTTATTTTTTTTTCTGGGTGGGCCACTGTAAATTTTTTTTCACTGTGGGGGCCGTTGAGTTTTTTTAGGCCACACACCTTGTTGTGAGGTCATGCCCCCTTTTTCAGAAGCACCAATGTAGGGTTTGTAGGAGAGTGGAGACAGATGTAGTATATTTGGAAATGAAGTTGAGCTGGTTAGATGCATTGAGGACAGATTGGAGTGGAAGTCAGGGAGGGCAGATAAGAAGAGGGTACAGTAGTCCAATTGGGAGATGACAAGTGAGTAAATAGCGGTGTTAGGGCCCGATTCAGCAAGGAACGCATGGATGCAGAAGATGCACTCACCAATGAATGCATACGCATGGCAATCACAGTAGAATAAGCAGACGCCCAGCACTACATAATACCACCCACTTCCCTTTACTTGTGACCTCTATACCTGACAAGACAGCGGAAACATCAGTAACATCTAGAGCCATCGGATCCATATGCACAATATGGTTGACCTGACCCTCCCGCAGACATAGCGATACTTCCTGTGTGCAACTAGACCTCAGGCTGTATCTGCTTCCCGCAAGGGCTTAATTATGCTCACCCCTGAAATGCCATCCAAACACACAGGCACGCCTGCGTTTGCCCGACCACTCACCTGTCACCACCCACAAACAGCACTTCCTAGCAATCACTGTGCTCTGGGCCTGCATAGCCTCTGCAAATGCAGTTCCCATCGCAATAGCTAGTTCGTGCATGTGCACTGTGATGCATATGCGTGCGCTAAGAGAACTAATCAACTGATTGCATGCTTCTGCATCCATGTGTTCCTTGCTGAATCAGGCCCTTAGTTTCCTCCAGGGTGAGAAAGGGTCTGATTCTGGAGATTTTTGTGAGAAACGGCAGTACTGTGAAAGGTTATGTGTGGCTTGAAGGAGAGAGAGAGGATTCAAGAATGACTCCAAGACCGCACACTTTTGGTCTAGAGGAGATGGTGGTGCTGTCAATAGATGATGAAATTGTGGGAGGTGAGGTAGTTTGGAAAGGTGAGAAGATGATCTGCTCAGTCTTAGACTAAATTTAAGAAAGTGTTGGGGCATCCAGGAAAAAATGGCAGGGGAGGAGAGGTAGCCCTGAGTGTCATCAGCATAAAGATGATATTGGATGCCAAAAGATCTGATAAGCTTACCTAAAGAAGATGTATAAAGGGAGAATAGGAGAGGTCAAAGAACAGAACCATGAGGGACACCAACTGGTAAACGAAGTGGGTGTGGATTAACAGATAGACAGTAAAAAGGTCGACTGTGTCTAGATAGACACTAGGGGGTAAATTTAATATGGTGTGAGTTTATTCACACATATGGATTGACACCAAATCGCATGCTTTTTAGTTGCGAGTATCACTCTCAAATTGTGTATGTAATAGGTAGCGATATTTCAGCCACATACGCTGTTCGCATGCGATGTCTCGCAAGGAATCTCCCAGGAAAAGACGCAAATGTTAGATTAACCAGAATGCGAAATTCATTTCAGCAATGATACTGACACAAAGAGAATTACCCACTGGCAGGGCAAAGTCCCATGACTTAGGCATCACACATACTATATAAACTCCCGAGCCACAATTTTGTGCTTTGATAGGGATTGAGGAGCTGAATCAATGAGAGCAGAGGTGTGGTCTGCAGACACAGTGGCACAGCATGGCAAGCAGGAGAGCTGGGGGAGCTCAGCAGAGGCTGGAGGAGGAGGATCCCGAGGTGTTTGTCAGGCAGAGTTACAGTCATCAGGAGGAGGAAGGTTTGTCTGACCAGGAAGCGCAGAAGGAGGATGACGACACACAGGTGGAGGAGGAAAATGAAGATGAGGGGGAGGGTGAAGATGAGGTGGAGGGTGAACAGGAGGTGGAGGATGAAGAGGAGGTGGAGGAGGCTGAGTCTGCTGATCTTTTGCCTGGGAAGATGCGCTGTGGGCGCAATATGTGCTTCACCTATGAAGAAATCTCTGCACTGGTACATGCTATGGTACCAGTGTTCACACATCTCCTGGGAGAACGCGCACACTATACCCCCCTGGCCAGAAAGAAACAAATGTGTTTTGGCATCACAGAAGCTGTTAAGGCTGTCAGTAGCTGCAGACATGATGTTTACAACGTTAAAAAAATGTTTCAACTATATAAAACATGTGTTAAAGGGGAAAATGGCGGATGAAGTTAAGCAGTCCCGCAAGACCGGTGGAGGGCGTCACATCCCCATACACTACACATCTTATGAGCAACAGCTCAAACAGATCATTCTACCCGGAACTCAGATTGAGGATATAGACAGACCTCCAAACCCGGTCCTTATTGGTAAGTAACATAACAATACTCATATTACATATTTGTATTAGCATAATTTTCAGTACTGCTCTATTACTGTACAATAAGCTGCTGGTGTAGAACTACACATACAAGTATGCTGAGACCTAGATTGCACAGAGTAGAAAGGTTTCAATATTTGAGCATGCTGGGATGAGTTGTGCTACAGCACTTAATTGTTTTTTTTTTGGTTTGTGTAAAGAATAATGGCCCTCATTCAGACCCACTCGCTATTTGCGGTCGTTCGTTCTAAAACAAGGGGTGGCTATTCAAATGAACCGTTCGCTGTTTGCGGTCTGTTCACGCCTCTAAGTGTGAACGAGCGAACAAAACTTGCGTTAGTTTTTTTGGAAACTACGTCCCCTGGCTGCTCGCATCCTACGTCATGTCCGCTATTTATTAGATTAATCGAGTACATCGACCAGGGTATGAACTGCTCGCTATTCTTGTGGTTGGTTTTTGCTACCACAATTTTGCGAGCAGTTCTGGCTATAAAATAACCCAGTGACGTGGTCAATGACGCTGCTGTTTTAACTATGCACACCCATAAAACGCCCGTTTTGACTTTTAAGCACGCCTGCGTTCGGATCTCCACTCCCCGTTTTCAAGCACCTTCCCCTGTTACCACCCACATACGCCTCTTTCTGTCACTCAAATTATCAGGCATTCGCTATTTTGCGAACACATGAATTTCGGCCGCACTGAGTGGTTCGCGCATGCGTATTACGATCCGTACGCATGCGCAGTTGGGCAAACATCGCTCGGAGCGAACGAGCAGCCACTTGCGTCCGGCTCTGAATCAGGGCCAATGTTAGCAAGTAAAAATAGAATTGAACTCAACTCTAATATGTTTTTTGAGATAAGCTAGCACAGAAAGGGCCAGTGCACTCTTAGTGCAAACAAAAATTACTGTGGTTTTTAAGCTATGTTTTTTTTTATTTGGCCACTGCTCCAAATAATTTGTAAACACATGTAATGGGGCAAATAGTAATGTCTGGAATTGTTCAGCAGCTGCTCCAGGGAGGAAGAATTCAATGGCAAAAAGGGCTCGTCCACATGTGAAAGAACATGCTGCAGGTATGCACTAAAATAGAAATGTAGTAAAAACAAATTAGTATGTACATGAACATTTAATAATGATATAGACCCAAATCAAACATGCTTTAATGAGGACATTATCCTTAGATTTTAATACACATAACATTAAAATAATTTCATATGGCCACAATCTGCAAACAATACACAAGCATTAAAACTGTCTAGCCTCCCCCCCACCATTACAAAAGTCAAAATAATAATCCTTACCTTTTTTAAGACCATCACGTCCACATCTACCAAATCCACAACGCCATCGTCAGGAAGAAGATGATGATCACGACATTGTCTTAGTCACTGTAGATCCTGGCATTGCTGTGGATGAAAATACAGAAGTGGTTACTAACGACAACCAGTAACTGAACCGCACATCACCAGAGCCTACACCTACACCTCAACAACCCCCTTCTGTAGATGAAATAGCTTTGCCCATTGATAGCTTTAGAAATAAGCAGGTCTTCTTCATGGAGAGACAAACACAACAAATGGATTCCAGAAATCATCTGTTAAAAAAAATATCAAGTGCAAACAGAGTGGCGGAGGGTACACAAACTAGAATGGCTAACAATATTGTTTTAAGGCTGCTTGACCTCATTCAGTCTATATGGGCACAGACTAAGGCACTTATAAACTTTCACAGAGAGTTAGTAGGGCAGAGGGGCCTATTAAAGGCAACATCATCATTCACTATTAGTAGTGTGTGTACAACTTCACTAAGTCCATCACCTACCACTCCACCCCGGCGCAGTCTACGCACACGTGGTGGTGTGCTTAAAGCCATAGTTAGAGGTAGAATAGGTTCAGCGGACAAAAAGTAAATGTTACACATGTTACAGTGTGTTGAAAATGTTATTAGAGCACTTTTGATTGCTTTGCATGCAGCCTATATAGATATAGATATCAGGGCCGGACTATCAATGGGCTGGGTGGAGCTGCAGCTCCAGGCCGCCCATCAAGATAGTGCCACAGCAGAATCGGCTGGGCTGCTGAAGCCATGTTTTTTTTTTACTGCTGCACCACCCTGCCTTGCCAGTGGCCGTCCAAAACTCCGCCCACTGAGATCCTCCCACCCCCACCCTTGGCCGCCCGCCTCCACCCTTGGCCGCCCGCTGTTCAAACACCAGCGACCAGAATCTCCAGAGATGAGGCGCGGAGGAAGGCGTCACTAACCATTCCTCAGTGATTTCATGAGTGCCGCTGCCATCACCAGACACCCCGTGAAGCAGGAACTTATTTCTGTGAAGGGGACGGGGCCAGTGGGGTTTCTGATACTGACTGTCCAGTATTAATCTTGCAGTGCAGCTGAGACGCTGACTGCTGATCAGGAATGTCCTGCTGGTTGCTGATCACTGAACCTCAGTCAGTGCTTCTGCAAGGTATGCAACCTCTGACAATTTTTTTTTTTTTAATCTAGTTTCATAAATATGTGGATAATGTGATGTATATATGCAGTCTTTGTACATAGAGAGAGATACTGTTTGTGTGTGTGTGTATGTATGTATGTATGTATATATGTATGTATATATATATATATATATATTATATAATGTATATATTCTAGTTTGACTGCCAAGCAAGCTCTGTCTCCCCTCTGCTCAGCCCCACCATCTTTCTGCTGGCCTCCTCCAGGACTCCACCCTTCACCCCCCCTTCATTGTGACTCCATCCACCCCCCTCCCTGCCATAGCTCCATCCTAATCCCCCAGCTACCCCTTCGCGGCTCCTTCCCAACACCCCGGGCTCCCTTAGTTACTTCAGCAGCAGGCCCTATCCAAAGGCTGGGAACAGTTGGGGTCCGTGCATTAAGAACATGTGATAGCCTTACACAACTATTATGTATATATGCATAAATGAATATATATATATATATATCCAGAGGAGAAAGTACCTCTTAGTACCTCCCACTCAGATTACTTTAGGGAACATAAAATTCCCCGGGGGTTTCGAGTACATAACGTGCCGACTATTGGCAGGAATAATCCTGAATTTGTTCGCAAATGGATTGCGATTCTAAATAAGTGTGCGTTTGACATGATGATACTTGTGGTGGAGGAAGCTAACAAGGAGCTGGCGTCTACTAGGTCTAAGATTGCCATCTTTGAGAAAGACCATATCCAAGTTTTACAGGAGGATAATAACTATGATTGGATGTCTAAACTAAACGGTCAATGTGATCAGTACCGGAAGGAACTTTTGAAGTTCAAACGTAGGAAGAAGATGGCAGTAGACTCTGACTACGAGGACAATAGGGTATATAAGTGGCTAGTAGGTGGCGATCTATATCCCTCAAACAAAGCGGGGATGAGGAGGAGACGTCCTTGGCAGAGGAAAGTACAAGGAATCCATCAGGATAAATATAAATCAAGCAGCGACAGTGATTTTATTATCTCTGAAACAGATGACACTGCATCTAGATCGATGATCCCTTTAGAGATGGCAACTACGGCCGCTGCAAGTACCAGAGACGACCTCCCACCCGCAGAGGGGGGCAAGGGAAGAGGAACAAGAAAATTGGCACCACGGAAGAAACCCTAATCTTTAATCTCTCTGAACGTGTGCTGACTCCAGTTGAACTCAAGGTACTCAGTAAAGGATTAAGTTTTGTACCAACTAATATACATGATGAATTCAACTGGAAACTTAATCTACACAAGTTTTCGAGAAAACTGAGATTGAAGGAATTGTATAAAGACGATAATTCTTTGAAGGTGCCAACAGTTCTAGATACCTTCCTTTGCAAAACCTCACGGTCTAACTTCGACCCTGTTTCCACTAACCCCTCACTAAAGACATTCAACAGACTGCTTGATGACTCTGTTCATAGATATATATCTACTCCGTGTAAGATACGGTCTAATCTTTCTAGATTGGAATCGCGGGCGTTGCATGACCTTGAGAGTTATAAGGACATCATTATTAGGCCCGCTGATAAAGGCGGAGCAATTGTAATCCAAGGAGTAGATGATTATAAGCGAGAGATCTACCACCAATTGTCGGATAGTGAGGTGTATTTGAAACTTGTGTCTGACCCGACTATGGAGTACCAAAGAGAATTGATGAATATTCTATCAGAAGCAAAGGGAAAAGAGATCATGGATGTGAAAATATTTAAGGCTTTATGTGTCCAGCACCCTATTGTTCCAGTGATTTATACGTTACCTAAATTACACAAGGACCCCATTAGACCACCAGGGAGGCCTATTATATCGGCCCGTGGTTCATTATTACAACCAGTGTCACAGTTGCTTGACTGTATCCTCCAACCACTATTATCTCAACAAGGGACATTTTTGAAGGACACTACAAGTTTTTTGAAGATGCTATTAACAATAGATATACTACCTGATAATGGGCTCCTTTGTTGTTTAGACGTATGTAGCTTGTACACGTCCATCCCTCACAATGGTGGGATGTGTGCCATGAAGTTATTTTTGGAAAATAACTTAGCCACTTCTGTGTTTGATCATAAGTTGTTTCTGACGTTATTAGAACTTACACTACGTCGTAACTATTTTTTGTTTGATGGATCTTTCTATCTACAGCTACGAGGGTGTGCCATGGGGTCGTCTGTGGCACCCTCGTATGCCAATGTATATATGTTTAAACAAGAACATGATATGTTTTTCAGTGACCCAGATATCAGTCGACATATATATTTGTACACTCGTTATATAGACGATGTGTTTTTGATTTGGCTGGGAGGTGTTGATAGGTTTGAAATGGTGATGCGTGAGATCAATGCACTTAACTCACCTATAAAATTTACATACAGTTACAGCACCAGCCAGGTAAATTTTTTGGATGTGATTGTAAAGATTCATGAGGGCAAGATACAGACAGAGGTGTTCCGTAAACCTACGGATCGGAACACGTTGTTGATGGCAAACAGCCATCACCCACCATCGCTAAAGAAAGGGTTGCCACGTTCACAAATGATGAGGGTGGCGCGTATTACCAGTGATCCCGCTAGGATTGAATTGGAGTTAGACATACTGATTGCTAAATTTGCCTCTAGAGGTTATGATATTAAGATGCTGCAGGACCAAAAAATGGAGGTCTTGGGGATGGAGAGATTACTTTTGTTAAATCCCATGAGAAGGGAGGAGACTAATGTTATCCCGTGGGTCAGTGACTACACGGTGGCCAGTCCGATCATTAGGAGAGCTACTCAAGCATTATGGCCAATTGTAAGTACAGATAGAGATCTACCGATGCTTTGTAATAAAAGACCTTTAGCAGCTTTTAAGAGGGGTCGGAATCTTAGAGACAGACTTGTGCGGTCTGATGTCTCTGAATTTGGTAAATCCCCTTGCCCCAATATGTATTTCAAACCTTCGGGATGCTATAAATGTAGTGGTTGCACTACTTGTAAATTTTTGATACCGTGCAAAACATTTAAGCATCCACATAAGGATACTAGTTTTGATATTAGATATGTGCTGACTTGTCTTTCAACGTATGTTGTATACATTGTTGTGTGCCCGTGTGGACTACATTATGTAGGTCAAACTACCAGGAAATTTAGGGAAAGGATGACGGCTCATCGTTCAGCGATCAGGATGATACTCAATGGTAGGGATATTGACCAACCGGTGGCACGCCACTTCCTGGAAGCTGGGCATACGTTAGAATCATTGCGATATTTCATCATTGATCATGTCCCTGCTTCAGTGCGCGGTGGTGATCAGGCTCGATCACTGCTATTTAAAGAATCCCGTTGGATTATTAAGTTGGGCACGACTAAACCAGGGGGACTCAATGATAAAATTAACTGGAATAGTCTGTTATAAGTGATGAGGCTTGTGTACTGTGCACATTTGTCTTGGTTATTATGAATGTCTTGTTTTGAAAAAAGTGGGGTGTTTTGCTATAAGTACTGACAGTATATTTGTTATTCATGGTATAATACTGTTAGATCATCTCCCATATGTATCAATATATGATGTGTGTCCTAGTTGTTCATAATGTTTGTATCTATTGTCTATGGGGATGTTGTTTTTATGGCTATCTAATTTGTTTCCCTAGCTGGTGCACACACGGGCAGTTCGGCATCTTACGGCTGGTGACAGCCCTGAGCTTGGACTGAGCTGGAGCGCATATGGCCGGCTGGTGGAACGCAAGTCTGCTGTTCCCATGGTAACGGCTGCAAGGCGTCCCGGAAGTTCAGTGATGACTGTATCCGGTGGGAGGAGCCGACGACCGCGGTGCACGGTGATGGAAGCTGGCCACAGGTGGGGTATTTAACGGTGGGGTAAGTGTTGTTTGTTGCTGTATGTATTGTGTCCTGACGACGGGGTGGTAACCTCGAAAACGTTAGAAGAGAATATACATCGTTTTTCCTTGTTGCTGTCTCCGAGTGCCAGTTCTTTCTCCTCTGGATATTGTTTTTGCTACTGGATGCACCGAAGCGAGTTGTCTCTTTATTCCTTTGAGTGCCGGCAGATTGTGTCTTTTCTATATATATATGTATATTATATATGTTTTATATGTGTGTGGATACACCATTACGTGCTATAGCCCATCTTTTACACTATAGGGGGTAGCAACTTTTTCAAAATGAGCAAATTCCATAGAAAATGCTATAGCCAATAGATCTTGCTGTGCTAAGGTCCCCATATATCTGCGACGGATCGTAGCGATGTAGCTATGGGATCAGAAACGCCAGTCGGAAATGCTGACTGGTGGTCGTCGATGTTCCACGATCTGTCGCAGGATCGGTGAAAATTCACATGTTAAATTTCACCGATCTGCCATTCACGATAATCTTTTGATCGCGATTGGCATATCTGTGAAATCCAACATGTTGGATCTCAGTGATCCTGCGATGCCGGGTTGCAGGATCACTATATCTCGACAATCCGTCGCAGATGTATGGGGCCCTTGAGTTTCTGTGCTTTGTCACAAACACTGGCAGGTCTGTGAGCAGAGAGCATGGTGCTGTACTGGCAGGGTGAACCTCACTGACACAGAGCGGGGACAAGCCTGTTGGACCATGCCTACCCCTGCCATATTCAGTCAGACTCTAGATGTCCTTTCTCTGTGAAGCAGCACAGATAGGGCTGCTTTGTCCTGCCCCTTTCTGCTCCTCGCTCGCTCCCCAGTTGTGAACGTTCCCAGGCAATCTGCTAGTTTCATTGACGCTGGTTCAGAGAATCAGCATCAGCTGGCCCACTGCAGTATAAAGCGGCTTGAAGGACCAGGGGGGTAGCTCCATCCTGTCATGGAATTAAACTAAGTATGGGGAGTGTGGTACCCTCAGGGGCACATACTTGGGCAAATTTTTACACTTTTATCCATCCACCACCCTGTTTACCCTCACTCACTGCTGCCAGTAGCTGAGATGTGTGCCACAACCTTGCATTGCAGCTGATGCCCTACAAAACTGTTGTTCCACAACAGCTGTGAGTGGGTGGGGGTTCTAACTTGGATTGATATAGAAAATCCCCTGATAAAGTGGGTTTAATTGTGGCATAATGTGTATTTGCAGCACTACAATGTGGCATAATGTGTGTTGTGGGGGCACCACATGTGGCACTGTGTATTGGGACATTACAATGTGGTATAATGTGTATCGGTGGGCACTATAATGTGCATCGGGGGCACTAGGATGTAAAATAATGTGACATAGTGTGTTCCGGGGGTACTAAAATGTGGTATAAGGCCTGCTTCTGAGTCAGATGGAGAAGCGCATGCAGCAGCGTCTATTGGTGGTCACCCACCTGCCACTTTATACAAATGTCATTACAAACTGTTTCTCTTGTCTACATTAGTGCTGCCGAATGCACTATCAAGTGACCGTGCACGCTGTAATACAGAGTGGTGCATCCATATACGCCACCCTCAGTCGCACCACCCCTATGGCAGGTGCAGTTTCTCCGTCTGACCATGGCCTCCTGTGCATCTGTGTACACAGCCAATCTCACCAACCCTCGCGTAACACGCCCATTACACAAACCATATTTGTGTGCCTTTCTTTCCACCTCCCAGTCACCACACAGGATCACCCATCACTTTCCCTGATACTGCAGGGATGTTTAGAAATTTTGGAGCATGCGCATTATTGCTTAACTCCGTTAGCATTGGCATTGCGCAAGGTTCTAAGTCAGGTCCAGAATGTGTAATGGGGTACTACTATTTGGCATAATGTGTGGGGTCACTACTAAAAACAACTGATGGTGATCACTGATCAGTGATACATTTTATACACTATTGTTTCGTTATTTTGCTCAAATTTTATACATTATGGGACCCTTGGACTCGCATACTGTAATTTATTTTTGTCAGTGTGATTGCTGTATGTATATATACATACGTGTGTGTGTGGAAAAGAGATTGAGGTGGTTGACAGTAGGCAGTAGCTACAGTATGCCCTCCATGGTGCTAGCCACACCCCCTGTGCAAACCACACACCCACAGCACTGGTCACCCCCGCTCTCCACATCAGTAGTCACACCCCCGCTGTGCTGGTCACACTTTCTGCGGCAGCACAAATAGGCCCGTCAGAAAGGTCAGCTCCAGGCCCATGTGGACCTTAATCTGGCACTGATAGATATGTACTTTTTTTCACTTTTTTCACTTTTATATTGACAGATCTTACAATGTTCAGTCATATTTTTCCAATGTTGGAGTATTGCTTTATTTTGAAATAAAAACATGTTACAGTGCAGTAACTGTGACAAAGGATATATTTGTGTTGTGGTTAAATTGTATTCCTGAACATCTTTATACAATATTTAATTGAAGCATGTTTTTTTTTTTAAACTTACCAGACATTATCATGGTCCCAAATATATATATATATATATATATATATATATAGCATGCAGCATCTTCCATGGTTATAGCTCAGTCCCCTGTGTAATGTACATACATAGTAAGTAATCTGTTTGTAGGCATACAGCCTGCACACATATACACATTCTGTAACATTGTGTTACAAATACTTACGTGAAAAATACTGATGTATGATCCTCTCTGTCAAACCTCATTCCCCGCCTCTGTATTGACTAAGCCCTCTGATGGAAAAGGGTCCAAGTCCTCCACAACTGCTGCAATGTCCCCAAGGTCATCATGGC
This sequence comes from Taudactylus pleione, assembly GCA_031769625.1. Classification (NCBI taxonomy): domain Eukaryota; kingdom Metazoa; phylum Chordata; class Amphibia; order Anura; family Myobatrachidae; genus Taudactylus; species Taudactylus pleione. The sequence goes on from JAUIMM010000182.1 coordinate 5,265,884, forward strand.
CTTGCCCAAGGGCCATGTTATGGAACATGCAGCACGACTGGATGATGTCACACACTTTACGCACATTGTAAAGTAGGATGCCAGCCGACTGGTCCAACCAACTAAACCTGCTTTTTAAAACTCCAAAGGTACGCTCTATTACTGACCTTGTAGCAATGTGTGTGTTGTTGTACCGGTGCTGTGAAGGGCCTCGTGGTCGCAACAGAGGTGACATGAGCTAAGTCTGTCACATATCCTGAGTCACATAAATGATGAAAGAAGGTGTTTAAAAACTTAAATTAAGCCTACTCAAATAGCATTTTTAAAATGCAAACACTTTAATTACATGTAAAGATAGATTCAGTACTAATTGCAATCCAGGCATTTTGTAACATAAGAAACAATGCCAAAAATAAAAAAACAGCATTACAGCAATAGAGAGAAACACACACCTATTCCAACTTAAATGTAAACTATTTGTAACTTGAAAAATAACATACCAAGTAGGTAGGCCTCCGGCATGTTTCCTTCTTGAATCCTCCCCCACAGGGCTGACTGGCACAGGATATTGGCATCATGGCAAGACCCTGGGTAACCTGCAACCACACTGAGAATCTTGAGGTTAGCATCACAGACAACCTGCACATTGAGGGAGTGGTAGCCATGTCTATTTACATAGACATACCACCTCAAATGTGGTGACCTGATCCCAATGTGGCTGCAGTCTATGGCTCCCAGCATATTAGGCAATGCTGAGAGCTGATAGATAGCTACCTTAAGGTCCTGCCACTCGGATTCACAATGAGGGAATGAGATATATGTTCACCACAATTTCTTCAGGGCAGATAACACTTGAGATAAATGCCTAGAGAAAGTGGCTTGTATAATACCCAGCACTCTAGCGCTCACTGACTGAAATGATCTAGTGCCAAAAAAATTCAGGGCACACATTAATTTATGCAGCTCAGACACTGCATAGTTGCTACCAGACACCTGCTCATATAGGGACGTGAGGTTTGTGCAGTTCAATCTAACTAACTGAACCACCTCCTGATCTGAGAGGGAGTCCAGGTCCATCCTTAGTCGATATCCTCACCTGGCACAAAGCAGAATAGGGACCTGATCTGGAGATAGTCCTGCGCCCTCCTTCTGCGCAGCTCCTCCATAGAAAGCAGCCCACAAGTATACAGCCAGGGCTGGATTAAAGGGGGAGCGACAGGGGTGGTCATCCCAGGCATCCACACATCAAGGGCACCCATACCCACCAGGGGTTAAAGCGGGCTGGAATGGGAGACGGAACCAGTTCTGCCTTTTCTGGCCCCCCGAACCCCGGCGCCACATGAAGGCTCCATTAGCGAGGTGCCCGCTGAGATTTTGTTAACAGCGGTCATCCGTCACCCGGCTCCCTCCCCACAGTGCCAGCCAGAGCCTGGAGCTCACACCTGAGCTCCGGCTTCCGGTTCCCACAGTGCATTATGGGAGGGATGTCATGACATCTCTCCCATAGTTCCGAGGAGCGGCCAGCTGGGCGGATGGGGACATGGGAGCGGGGCTTAAGGTAAGTATAGTGTTTTTTTTTCTTTTCTTTATTTCAGTAAAAGTGGCTTCACTACTAGGGGCACTACATCTGGGGGCATTGCTACTGGGGCCACTACTACTGCGGGCACTACATCTGGGGGCACTGCTACTGGGGCCACTACTACTGCAGGCACTACATTTGGGGGCATTGCTACTGGGGGCGCTACATCTGGGGGCATTGCTACTAGGGGCACTATTACTGCGGGCACTACATCTGAGGGCATTGCCACTGGGGTCACTACATCTGGGGGTATTGCTACTGGGGGCACTGCTACAGGGGTCACTACATCTGGGGCATTGCTACTAGGGGCACTACATCTGGGGGAATTGCTACTGGGGCCACTACTACTGCGGGCACTACATCTGTGGGCATTGCTACTAAGGGCACTACATCTGGAGGCATTGCTACTGGGGGTGCTGCTACAGGGGTCACTACATCTGGGGTCATTGCTACAGGGGTCACTACATCTGGGGGCATTGCTACAGGGGCAGTACTTCTTGGGGCATTGCTACTGGGGGCATTAAATCTGGTGGCATTGCTACTGGGGCCACGACTACTGCGGGCATTACATCTGTGGGCAATGCTACTGGGGGCACATCTGGGGGCATTGCTACTGGGGGCACTGCTACAGGGGTCACTACATCTGGGGGCATTGCTACAGGGGGCACTACTTCTGGGGGTATTGCTACTGGGGGCACTACATCTAGGGGCATTGCTACTGGGGCACTACTACTGTGGTCACTAAATCTTGGGGCACTACTGCTGGGGCACTACTGCTGGGGCATTACTATTGGAGGCACTACTAAATGGGCACTACTTCTGGGGGTACTGCTACAGGGGGCATTACTACAGGGGGCACTACTATATTGTCCATATTTAATAGGGGCCACCACATGTTTGTTGCCCAGGAGCCCCCACAGGCCTTAATCTGGCCCTGCATACAGCTCCAATGAAGACTGTACAAACTCCATTTCTCCAACCCTCACAGGTGCAATGGCTGTAGGTGTGGTTTATATAGGAATGTGATTACATTTTATTGAGTTCACATGGGTTAATTTGGCTCAGATTTTTAAAATGTATGAAATTGACTTTCAACCTGCCTATCTGAACTTGGTCTAAAGTTTTTGCAATCTTTAGTTAAGTTTGGAATGCAAATTCATAACTCGCACTCTATTACATTTGGAGAGTTGTATCTTCTCACACTCTATTACATTTGGAGAGTTGTATCTTTAACATTGGAAAACGTCTGGATGCGAGTTTCAAAATGGCGAATTTGAAAAAGAAGAGAAAGCGAAAAAGCCTGATCTCACACTCTGTTACATTTGAGAGTTCTGAAAAAGTGGGAATTTAATGTCAAACTCACAAAGAAAAGAAAATCACAAAGTTTACATTTTCCCCCAGATGTTTAACAGTCAATAGGTCAACTGGGACAAAAGGTTGACACACTAAAGGTAGACATTTACGAAGGTTGACAGGTGCAAATGGTCAATAAGGTCAAAAGGTCGACATGAAAAAATTGTCAACACATTATTTTTCTTTAGCCATAATCTTCACCCTAACCCTCCACTTGGTGCCTATCCCTAACCTTCCCTCCTGGTGCCTAACCCTAACTGTCGGGGTAGGTGCCTGACCCTAAAAGTCCATTCTAGTGCCTAACCCTAACCCTCCCTTTTTGTGCCTAACCTTAACCATCAGGGTAAGTGCCTAACCCTAACCCTCCAGTAAGTGCCTAACCCTAACTCTAAACCTAACACTGACAAACAAAAATAATCATGCATCAACCATTTTTTGTGTCAACCATTTTCATGTCGACCTGTTGACCATTTGTACCTGTCGACCTTCTTACATATCTACCTTTAGGGTGTCGACCTTTTGTCCCAGTCAACCTATGTACTGTCTAACATCTGGTGTCTATCTAGACATTGTGGACCTTTTTACTGTCTATCTATAGTCTGGAACCCAAAGGAAGTGAGGAAGAAGTAGAGTCATGAAAGGAGATAGAGAAAGAAAGGTCATAGAGGTAGGAGAACAGCCATGAAGATCAAGGGTAAGTTTTTAAGAATGGGGAGAAAAGGGCATACATGAATGCAGAGGTAGAGATGAGCAAGATGGGAACAGGCAGAAGAAGAAAGGTAGTAGAGGAGGCGGGAAGAGATAGGGTCAAGGGAGAGATGAAGGGGGGGACTGGATTTTTATTTTGAAGTCACCTAAGATGAGGGAGAGAAGGTCAGAAGAGAGGAAGAGGGGGAGCCAGAAAATAAAGTTGTCATGGAATTTGGAGATAGGGCCAGGGGGATGATAGATAACAGCTACACAAAGGCAAACATTTTGCAAGAGGCGAATAGCATGAACCTCAAATGTAGAGAATGAAAGGAATGATTCTGAGGGCATGATTTGGTAGGATCAGCCAGAGGATAGAAGGATCCCAAACTACCACCATGATGCCACCTTGGGTTGGGGGTGTGACAGAATTTGAGGCCCCCAGATAATAGTGCAGCAGGAGAAATGGATTTTGAGAGGAAAATCCAGGATTCAATGATGGCTAGGAGATTCATAGAGTTAGAGATGAAGAGGTCAAGGGTGGGGACCAACTTATTACAGTCAGATCTGGCATTCCAAAGAGCACAGGAGAGAGTGACAGAGTTAAAGGGAGAGATGTGAATGAGATTATTAGGGTTGTTGTAGCGTGGAGGTGAGATTTATTTGGATTACTGAGAAGAAGAAAGAATAGGGATGGTGCGGGCTCTTGAGTGGTGAAAGGAAACTGCAGGTAGTGGGCAAGGAGAAAGTAATGTGAGTGGGGGTGAGGAGAGTTGAAAGAGGGAAAAGGGAGGGTAGTAGGACCATGGTGGGAGAGAAGTGAATGAAAATGGATAAACAGGAGAATTTGGAGAGGGAAACGGAGAGGTGTAAGGGAGTCAGCGGGAGATTATATATATATATATATATATATATATATATATATACACAATTCCACAATTCAAAACAGCATCAATTCTTCGAAGTCAGGGATTTTGTAAGATTAAAGTCAGGTGTATGATTAACCAATCATACCAAACAGGTGACACTAATCATCATTTTCATACAGTATGTAGGTTGAAACACAAACAGCTGTGTACAAGGCTTAAAACTGGGTGAGGAACAGCCAAACTGCTACAAAGGTGAGGTTGTGGAAGAGTTTCATGTCACAGGTCATACCATGGCAAGACTGAGAACAGCAACAAGACACAATGTGGTTACTGTGTACTGCATCAGCAAGGTCTCTCCCAGGCAAAAATTTCAAAGCAGACTGGGGTTTCAAGATGTGCTGTTTACGCTCTTTTGAATAAGCACAAAGAAACGGACAATGCTGAGGACTGTAGACGCAGTGGTCGTGCATCAGATGAAGTACACATCATGCTTACTTCCCTTCGAAATCGGATGTCCAGCAGTGCCATCAGCTCAGAACTGGCAGTAACCAATGGGACCTACATGCACCCATCTACTGTTTGGAGAATTCTGTCCAGAAGTGGTCTTCATGGAAGAATTGCGGCCAAAAAGCCATACCTTCGACGTGGAAACAAGGCCAATCGACTCAACTATGCATGAAAACATAGGAACTGGGGTGCAGAAAAATGACAGCTGGTGCTCTGGACTGATGAGTCAAAATATTAAATATTTGGCTATAACAGAAGGCAATTTGTTTTCTGAAGGATTGGAGAGCAGTACAATAATGAGTGTCTGCAGGCAACAGTGAATCATGATGGAGGTTCCTTGCAAGTTTGGGGCTGCATTTCAGCAAATGTAGTTGGGGATTTGGTCAGGATTAATGGTGTCCTTAATGCTGAGAAATATAGGTAGGTACTTTTACATCATGCAATACCATCAGGGAGGCATCTGATTGGTTCCAAATTTATTATTCAGCAGGACAATGGCCCCAAACATCCAAAGTCATTAAGAACTATCTTCAGTGTAAAGAAGAACAAGGAGTTCTGGAAGTGATGATATGGCCCCCAAAGAGCCCTGATCTCAACATCATCGAGTCTGTCTGGGATACCATGAAAAGACAGAAGGATTTGAGCAAGCCTACATCCACAGAATATCTGTGGTTAGTCCTCTAAGATGTTTGGAACACCCTCCATGCTGTGTTCCTTCATAAACTGTGTGCAAGTGTAGAATTGATGCTATTTTGAAGACAAACGGTGGTCTCACCAAATATTTAATTGATTTAGATTTCTCTTCTGTTAATTCACTTTGCATTTTGCTAAATGGTAAAAACAAACTATTAACACTTCTATTTTTGAAAGCATTCTTACTTTGCAGCATTTTTTCCACACCTACCTAATTAGCACTTAACCAGCTATAATATGTCATACAAAGTATAGTGTATGTAGAAATTCTGACATACAGTATACAGGACCAGTAATCACAGTATGCCATTGTATGTGGAAGTAAAGCCATCCTGCCTGAGCTGAATGTTTTATTTCATATTGCACTGTTCTGGACATATATGTACAGATTGGTCTCCTTATGTACCGGATAGTGTATTATTATACAGTATATATAGATGTTCTATATCAGTACACCCTTAACAGTGCATATTTTCCAGATCTAGTTTCTACACAAGTGTATTCATTACTGGCTGACAATTTTAAAAGATCAACAGATAGTGCTAATTATTTCATTTGTGAAACTGAGGGGATTTTAAAAACCAGCAACTTTACTATTATATGCTATTTCTATTGTAGTCATCATGGTGTGGACTGTGGAGGGGGTTTCCTGGCAAGTGGAACCTCCCATGCATTTGCCTATGTAGATGTACTAATATAACACTACAACCAAAAAGTAGTCTGTGTCTTGTTATCCCTCTGGATAGTTCTTCCCAACTACACCTCCCGTATTCTCTGTGGCAGCTGTATATTCTACTTGGTGACCGTCATTGTATGTTGTTACAATAAGGTTATATAATAAAAAAAAGTGAGAAATAAGTGCCTTCTAGTGTAATAATTTAGGTAATTGGCAGTACTGTAAGGTAATAATGTGTGTACCGTATTGGTTTAAAAAGCTTGCATATAATGGTATTATCTTTAAGGATCATCATACAGGACACATTCTCCTTATGGGGATGTTCAGGATCAACCTGCTTTGCTCAATGACCATCCGGATGTAAATTCACCCATTAGTGCAGAATTTTATATGTAGAAAGAGAATATTGGCTCTCATGATGTAATATTTTTAAAATGTATTACATACACCGTACATAAACAATATAAAAAAAACAATTACATTAAGATGATGGTGTGGTCCCTGGTCTCTCACCAATATTCTGATGGTGTCCTGCTGACCTTGGGACATTCTGATAAGCACATTTTTTATGTTATTGTTGTTTTTACAGTATATTGTCTATCTATCTATCTATCTATCTATATCTGTCATATCTATCTATCTATCTATCTATCTATCTATCTATCTATCAATCATGAGGACACGGAGCACATAGCAGCACCCCTTCTTCCTGAACACAGCAATAGCACAAATACTTCCCACCCCAGCAGTCTAGCACAGCAGGGGCAAGCGCAGGATTTTTATGGGGGAGTTGCTATATACGTGTATATATATATATATATATATATATATATATTATATATGTATATACACATAGTCACATATATATATATATACATTTATACAGTATACGCACACAAGCATATATATTATATATACACATGCATATAGATATGCACACACATACATATGTCACACATAAATTACACACACATACATTTACACACACACTTACCTGCCAGCAGCTGTGGGTTGTAGAGATGGGGACAGGACCTGCCACTGTCATTAGGCCCCTCCATGGAAAAGTAGCACAATTTGCGGGTCAATCAGGAGGGGGCGGGACCAAATGATGCGATTATAATGAAATTGCATCATATTGGCTCTCTGCCTCCTCCTGACTTGACCCACGAATCGCGGCATTTTGCCGTGAGGAGGCGGGGATTAATAATATGGTGCTCGCTTGTCTCATATGTCAGGGGGGGTTTCTGGGTACTCAGAAACCCTGTCTACGTGCGCTACTGCACAGTATATGGTTGCAGTCTCCCTCTCCAGCACAGTGTACAGCAAAATGTACTGGGCTGAGGTGGGATGCAGTTGCTGCTGCCAAGCAGGGGTCCTGGAGTATTAGCCAGCCAGGAACTAGAGGCAGCAGCAAGGCAGATCTCCAAGAACATTACAGCGACAGACCTTTAGTGCAAGGTCTGTCCTGGCATCAACTTTAAATTAAATTGTACTGAAATAGTTTGTAGAACAGATATATTTCAAATAATTTTCACACTTTTTATTAAATAGAGTGCTATTTCATTAACTGCAGTTTGTCAAAGGTAGCGGATCACAAATAGATTGTTATTTTTCAGCCGTGGGAATAAACGCCTAGAAGTTACAAACATTTGTTAAAACTTCTTTAGAGGCCTTTGTTTCACAACTTTGCTGATATATTTCCAAATTTTCCAGTTACAGTGACTTACAGACCCTTCAGCATGACACATTTCTCCAAACAAAAAAAGGGTGATTGGTTTGGAGCACAACAAAAAATAAAGGAGTAACTTTGCACCTTGGCAACATCATGTTGCACTGCAGGTGGAGCAGATGAAAAATTGGAAGAGAGCTTTATATTTAAGAGAGGTGTGTCCAAACTCATATTTAAATAGCAGTGTAAAAATAAAAATGTCCAGTATTTGTGGGCTACATTTAAAAGCAGCCAGTATTTACCCTGCACACAAAAAAAAAATATTTGCACCTTTTGCATTGCAACGTAATATGTCCGGGTACAAAGTTGCTCTTTTTGCTTTGCTCCCAACTCAGAATCAGGACCAAAATGTTTTGCTCCCAACCTCACTACTTATTTTTCCATGTTAATTATCTTTTCTTGACAGCACTACTAAGTTTATGCAGCATTCTCCATATACCAGTGGTGCCAATAACATTCTGTACCCCCTTCACAATCCTTTCATCCCCCACCCATCCATCTTCACTCCCAGTCACTGTTATATTTTGTGTGTCATGCTGCTGACCCTCACTGTGTGTATCCAATCACAAAGCGATTGTAGCTGTTGATGTTAACTGGAGGAAGAGTAGAGGCATTTAAACTGCAATGCATCACATTCTTATCATATCAGTGTGACTGTGAAGTCATTTCTGAAACATTGTCATAACCATGCCAATCAGTATGCAATCGCCAGGGTTGTATGCTCCTGAAAGACAGCTAATCCACCCCTGCATAGTTATATTTACCGTAGGGAAATAAGAAATACCATAACTTGGTTATAAAAAGAAACACAACAGGAAACATGTGAAACATCACAGAGTCATAAGACATAAGTAGAACATTCTCATATTATATAAGAAAGTTTGCGATTCCTTCTAAGATTTATGCTATAAACTAATAATGAATTCTTAGTGTACTTCATTTATTTATTTAGATGCTGCCACTTTTATATTGGTCCTACTCATTAAAATAATTTTAAGATTCTAAAGCTTTCATCATTATTTTTCAAATTGTAAGACAAAGCATATGTGGGTTAAAATGTATTAACCCTAATGTGCCATTGTTCTTTTCTTAAGTGACATTTTATTTACATTTTAAAAAAAATATTTTAAGTTAAAGGAAACATGTAAATGTAACAATTAGTGAATAAAATACATTCAAGGTTAAAATGATTTCAAATATATGTAACACTTTAATATTATGAAGAAACAGAAAAGTTGGAAATAACATTTTATATTAGGTAAAAGGGGACTATAATCTAAAAAGTTGTAATATGATCAACAAATGAAACATGGGACAATTCAGTTTCTCAGTATGTTTTGGAAAGTTAGGAACTAATGTGAATTCTGTTATACTAAACATAAAGCAATGAAGATACTGTAGCTTCGGGCACACCATGCCAATATGTAAGGCAGCCAAATATGTTAAGGCGCACATCCACTAGGCGATATTAATGAGGGTCACAAAATAGAAAAATGGACAAACCTAATACTATGCGCACTCCAATGGAATACAAAATACAATGACAAAATAGAGTTATCTTACTGCCAATAGGAAATGTTCAATATGGTGGATGAAGTGGTAGTTCTTACAACTGTTCTACCCAGCAACGGTGGCGGTGTGTGTGTTACTGTGTAGTGCGGTCCACACTCACTGTGGTCCGCACTATACTGATTTTACCGGACCTGGACTGCGGCTGGCAGCGCCCCCTGGTTACGCCACTGCACTCTGCACAACAGAGTCGCACAGGACCTGGTGCGCCGAGAGGGGCTGTTTGGCATCACTGCAGCAATAGTGGATAAAAATACATCTCTATAGTATTAGGAAAGATAAAAATAATTGAACATTTTTGCCACAATAACCATTCTCCACAATAAGACTTCCCAAGTGGGACCCACAATTTTCACTACCTGTGAAGTTACTATATGCTCCATAATTATTTAGTGACACAATGCTTTGTGTTTAATGTTTCACCTGAATACAAAGGATTCCCAAGATAATTTAAAAAAATACACACACACAAATGTATCTTGTACTTTGTATTATATATTGTGTGCTGAGTTATATTACAATTTACTTAGGAATCTGTAAAACTTTACGCTACTATGCTGGTATTTGTCAGTGTACTAATCTGCCACCCAAAAAATTGACATTTCCAACAACGTTTAAATAAATACCACCAAAAAGTGTCTTGTACTTAGCTTTATACTGTATATTGTGTGGTGAGTTACTGTATGTCAGAGTTTATCTAGGAAACTAAAAATATTTGGGCTTTTACACTGTTATTTTATTTCTGTGAATTACAAGGTATCGGTCCCCCCTTTCCCCATCTCTCTGTGTGTAAAAACAAACTGTTTACCTATTAAAAATTAATTATAACATCATCAAACTCTACTTTCACTGATGGAGCAGTCTATGGGTCAGGATGATCACCCTAGTACTAAGTAAAACATGGACACTAGTAATAGAGGCCATTCCAAAGTAAATACATTTTGCTCAATGTCAAATAAAACATTAGCTAACACTCCATATACCACTCGAAGTGGCAAAGAAAGGCTAAGGCTATGGCCACTTTTTGCTCGACATTATACTAACACTAGTAGAAACAAGCAGAGCTGCCAAGAGCTAAATGGGGCCTAGTTTCAATGGTGTGTGGCTAAGTCTGGGAGGCATGGCCATACTTCCTCTGAAAAAAACATGAATAAATGCTATGTGTACCCTCCCACCCTTCTCATTGCACCTGGAAACAAAGCCAGGTCAAAAGTGAATGGCCAACATAGTTAAGCATCTCCTACAATTTCCCAGGCACTAGCTTCTCACTCTAAGTTTATAATAGTAGAGGAGGAGGAGGAGGAGAAGGAGAATGAGAAGCAGAAGGACAAGGGCAAGGAGAAGGAGAAGAAGGAGAAGAAGAAGATTTTCTGTATGTATATATGTGTATAAGTGTGTGACTGTATGTATGTGTGTGATTGTATGTGTATATAAGTATGACTATGTATGTGTGTACATATGTATATGATTGTATGTATGTGTATGTGTGTGACTATCTATGAGACAGTAAGTATGGATGTATGTGTTTAACTGTATATAAATATGTATATATAAGTGTGTTTATGTGTGTGACAGTATGTAAGTATGTGTATATGTGTGTGACTATGAATGTACAGTATGCATACCCCCAACCATATTGATTTTGGTGGGATAGTGCAGTTTTTCTAGGACTGTACCACCCATGAGCTGAAGGACAAGTAGGGAGGGCATCCCAGTAGCTGAGGAAGCAATGTGCATGCCCCCAACATGAAATTAAATGAGGGTGTGATGTCTGGCCATGGCCCCTTTTTGCATTCCCAAGGCTTACACACAAGGACCCAATTTCTGTAACTTAAATGTTGCCCTTTAGAGCCCTCTTGACTTAAGAGCCCATGCCCCCCAGAGAAGTTTAAATTAGGTTCTGAAGGGGAAGGAGAGTCAGTGAAGGGCTTGTAGAAGAGAGGACAAAAGTTTGACTGACAAATGGATGACAGCGCAGAAGGTCGAAAGGGTTAAAAGGTTGAAAGGTTCAAATGGTCGACACAAAATGTCAACAGAAAAATCATCCCCCTGATGCCTACCATAGTGAATATCAAAGATGGATGAGAAAAAAACATTAGGGGTTATGATAAAGAGTACGAATTCCATCAAGGAATTTGCACAGGAATCCAGTGAGGAAATCCAAGCAACTTTTTGCATCCAGATCAGTCACTAGGTTCCAAGATGAAACCCATCTTTTCTAGATAGACAAGTGAGAGTATGACCTCACCAAGCTTATTGGCTAAAACTTTTGCAAAAAAGTTTAAGGTCGATGTTTAATATAGACATATTCCAATAACTGCCATTATAATTACTGTATAACCTTTCCTAAGTTTGGGTAAGAGTACAATTTCTAAAATAATGCTGCTGAATAAAATGTGGATTTCAATAATGTAATTGTAATTTGTTATCAGTAATAAAAATGTATCTATTCATATACAGTCAGGTGCATAAATATTGGGACATTGACAGAATTTTCATATTTTGGCCTCTATTCACCACCACAATGGCTTTGAAATGAAACAAACAAGATGTGCTTTAAGTGCAGACTTTCAGATTTAATTTGAGGGTAATTACATCCAAATCAGGTGAACGGTGTAGGAATTATTAACGGTTTCTATATGTGCCTCCCACTTTTTAAGGGGCCAAAAGTAATTGGACTATCAACTCAAAAGCTATTTCATGGACATGTGTGGGCTATTCCCTCGTTATTTAATTATCAATTAAGCAGGTAAAAGGTATGGAGTTGATTCTAGGTGGGACATTTGCTTTTGGAATCAGTTGTTGTCGACTCTCAATATGAGATCCAAAGAGCTCTCACTATCAGTGAAGCAAGCCATCATTAGGCTGAAAAATCAAAACAAACCCATCAGAGAGATAGCAAAAACATTAGGTGTGGCCAAATCAACTGTTTGGAACATTCTTAAAAAGAAAGAACGCACCGGAGAGCTCAGCAAAACCAAAAGACCCGGAAGACCACGGAAAACAACTGTGGTGGATGACAGAAGAATTATTTCCCTGGTGAAGAAAAACCCCTTCACAACAGTTGGCCAAATCAAGAACACTCTCCAGGAGGTAGGTGTATATGTGTCAAAGTCAAAAATCAAAAGAAGACTTCACAAGAGTGGATATAGAGGGTTCACCACAAGAAGTAAACCATTGGTGAGCCACAAAAACAGGAAGACGAGATTAGAGCTTGCCAAACAACATCTAAAAAAGCCATTACAGTTCTGGAACAACATCCTATGGACAGATGAGACAAAGATCAACTTATACCAGAGTGATGGGAAGAGAAGAGTATGGAGAAAGAAAGGAACTTCTCATGATCCAAAACATACCACCTCATCAGTGAAGCATGGGGGTGGTAGGGTCATGGCGTGGGCATGTATGGCTGCCAATGGAACTGGTTCCCTTGTATTTATTGATGATGTGACTGCTGACACAAGCAGCAGAATGAATTCTGAAGTCTTTCGGTCAATATTATATGCTCATATTCAGTCAAATGCATTAGAACTCATTGGACGGCGCTTCACAGTGCAGATGGACAATGACCTGGACAATCACATAGGTTCCTACCCCTAGAGTAAAATTATTTTATGTTTGATGACGGGTACTTCCTACAGCTCATGGGACGTGCCATGGGCTCGGCGGTGAGGAAAAATGGGTGTTCTAGATGCTCATATGTAACATGTAGGTACTTAATCCCTGGTGTTGTTTTCGCCCACCCTCATTCAGGAAAAAATTCTTTATTCGCCATCATTTGACGTGTAATAGTTAATTTATGGTTTATTAGATTATATGCCCATGTGGGCTTTCTTATGTGGGCAAGACCCAGCGTAAAATTAAGGAAACGCATGGCAATGCATCATTCGTGTATTCGAGCTGCATTGTCATGCGGTTCAAATGACCAGCCAGTGGCCTGCCACTTTGTGGCCTTCAATCATAGTTTGGAATACCCCGCTAAAGGATGATTGACCATCCACAACCTACAGTAGTAGAGGTGGCGATAGAAATCGTTTACTATTACATTGTGAGGCGAGGTGGATTCATCATTTGGATGTGGTTGCACCACACGGATTAAATTAAGCATTGGGATTGTCATGCTTTTAATATATAAATCTCAGATTCACTATTCTGTATGTTCTATATAACATAATAAATCCTTGCCTTTAAACTACAATAAATATGTATTTTTAAGATTAAAATCTCTTCCTGTGCACTGTCGTGGTGAGCTGACAACTGCATTTGATAAATTATGGGGAAACTGTTTAAAATGCGCTGAACACTCACAATTGAAATGTCAAGAGAATTATCATTTTGCTACAAGTCTTTGTATCATTTCTTTCATCATTTTAATATGTTATGATATAACATTATTATTATTATTATTATTATTATTATTATTATTAACATTTACTAATGTAGCACCAGCATACTCTACATTGCTTTACATTTAAAATTAATAGTAAATATTAAACCTGGAAATGTCACTGTACAGTAATTATGTAAGCTAAAAGGTTTCCGAGGTGCAGGGGAGATCCAGGTCAGGTCTTACTAAAGCTGCGTACACACTGAAGCGATGTCATTCCGATTTGGCCCAATCAGAATGACAAATCAGGTATATCACTCATTGTGTATGCACAAATTGCACGCTCCCGTGGTCACATGTGATATCGTCCAATCGGACGATATCGCATGTGGTGCCATGGATATTAATGAAGGAGGGAACAAGTGATCATTCCTTCCTTCATTACATCGCTGTAATGTGTACTGGCAATCATGCGATGTCCAGGGTGTCCCTGCAGATCGGCACGATTGCCGATCGCTCAAGTGTGTACCCGGCGTTACAATATTGCCCTTACCTGACAATGGCCCTCATTCAGAGCCATACGCTCTGAGCAGAGGGCACGCTCTGAATGAGGGCCGGGCTCCATTTTCATGGAGCGTCCTCCTGGACGCTCGTATAGCTGTGGGTCACCACCCACAGGCTATACGAGCGTGCATTGTGATGGTCGCGATGGTCGAGACCATCGCGACCATCGAATTTGCGAGCCGGAGCCTGCGGTTGAGGTTTTCAACCGCAAGCTCCGGAGTGATTTTGGCTCTATCAGAGCCAAAATCACTCCCACTGACATCACTAGTGATGTCAGTGGGCCGGCTTCTGACGGGAGGCGTTCCCGTGGGAACGCCCCCGTCAGAGAGGCACGCCCCCGGCACACCCACCAAAGGGGGCGTGCTGTCAATCAACATTGACAGCACGCCCCCTTTGATCGGACACAACGAGCGAAGGACTTTCCTTCGCTCGTCGCGTCTGGCGCATGCGCACGACGGAGCTCCCTCCGTCGTGCGCATGCTCAGTCCATAACATCGACCCACTTGCGAGCGGACAGCCGCTCGCGAGTGGGTCTGAATCAGGCCCAATGTTATCACTCATCCAGTATAAGAGTAGCTGCCAAATAAACAGCTATTAGGTCCAAAAGACTAGAGAGCTTCCCTTTTTTTTAATGGATCTTGTGTAGTTAAAAGAAAATCAATTATATAATTTAAAAAAATGCTACTTTTTAAAAATCATTTAATTTAAGCCATGCAAGTAACTAAACTATCTGCTAGCCACATTTATCAGCAAACATCTTAGAAATGGGTACATGTGCACAACAGTAGACAAATTACATCACATGATAGTATTTTCTCTGCATAGCAAGTATATACCATATATTTATGTACAATATGGTTTGAATATTATCAAAATTGACTGCACCGATGTAGTCAATATTCCTTATTCAAGTACTGAGCCTTGAGGTTTTGATAAAGCATTATCAGTCTACCACACACAGGACCATGAACTCATCTAAAAGGAAAACTACTATCAAAGTACAATGCTAATTGGTTTTATAAAAGTAAAAACATTTGAAATTCATTAGAGAGTTTGTTTTATATTATGATCGCTATCATTCAACAACTGTGCTCCTGCTGAAATTTATTTTTTTGTTATTTTTTTACCTTGAGCACTGCTGTCAGTTTACAGACTAAAGCTGGCCATACACTATACCAACTTTCATCCAACCATACAACGAGATGATTGGTTGGAATGAAAATCTGGTAAGGTATGGAAGCAAATGACAATAAACCATTTGCTCCCAAACCCTGGAAAATGGATAAAAACTGTTGTTTAATCTGACATTTAACCAATTGTCTGAGCAACCATTTTCATCTGTTTTCCGGTATTTTGGAGCAAATTGCTGATTATTATTTGCTCCCATACATCACCAGATTTTCATTCCAACCAGCCAACTAGTTGGATGGTTCAATAAAAGTTGGTCTAGTGTATGGCCAGCTTAAGCAGTGGATGTACTAAGGCTTAGGGGTATATTCATTAACCTTCTAACTCACAGTAAGCACCAGAGCAATTCAGAGCCGGATTTAGACCTCATGAGGCCCTAGGCAAGATACAAGTTTTGGGGCCCCCCTCCCTCAAACAATCTATAGCACTGTATTTTAATTTCTGATTCATGTCCCATAACAGCACCTGAAGAAAAGGTCCACTGTGGCCTTGAAACGTCGGTTATGTATGTATGGGTTGGGTATGGGATGCCGAGGCTCAGAATCCCGACGTCAGCATCCCAACAAGGTTAGGTTACCGATACCTGCCGGTAAGTATACTATCCCTACCCCTCCCTCCCCGCAGCCTAAACCTAACCCTCCCCCTTGCTGCCTAACCCTAACCTTCCACCCTCAGCAGCCTAACCCTAACCCCTCTCACATCACTGACCCCCCCTCTCTCCTCTGTCAGCACAGCTCCCTCACAGCTCAGACCGCTCTCCACTCCCCTTCCCTCACCTCTGACAGCACATTTCTGCCCTCCCCACTAGCTACAGAAAACTTACCTGCTGGCCGGGTCTGGGGACATTTGCACTGCGGACCTGTCCTGCTCCTACATGGATCCTCGCGCTCCGCCGCCTCCCAGTGAGTATAATTGCAACGTGACTTGTTGACGTCACGTCGCACTGATGGAGTAGTGCTCCTGAATAGAGATAGGCGTGTTGTCGGCCGCATACCCTGCCTAATAGGCCATCCCTGTCCTGAATCTCAGCCTGCTCCCCCCATCTGGTAGGGGCAGGGCTCTGGACGTGCTGCTGCTGTGTGTCCTCTCGCCGGCTGGTGCCAGCAGCAGCCACTCCAAATGCAGGTTCTCTCCAGGGCCGGATTCCAGGGGGCCCGGCTATGGGCCTCTTGGACCCGCCGGGCCCTAGGCGTCTGCCTAGGTTGCCTAGCGGTAAATGCGGCCCTGGAGCAATTCATCATTGCTCCAGCGTGGAGACAGATGATCCAAAAAGAAACTGTCTCTCCAAATGTTTTCACTGCTCCTTTCGGAGCAGTGAACTTAGCACTTCCGAGTCTACTTAGCAGTGCTAGTGCACCTGCAAGAACTAGAGTTCATGCAGGAGCACAAAGCCAGGCATCCGGTAGACGGAGCCGGACAAGGGCAGAGGGATCCGATAGGATCCCTCTTCGCAACCCAGGACTCCTTCACATACGGAAGGAGCTGATGTGCGGGAGCAAACATCATCTGAAAATGGTGAATGCTCCCGCAGTCAAGCTCCGAAAATATTGTATTTTGGAGCTTGATGAATTTAGTTCCCCATACTAGTGTATGGGGAGAGTGGGCCACATTGTGATAGAAAGGTAAGCAGGATATATCTGTGATATCGTTACCTTTATGATAAATGGCCCCAAAATTTAATTTTTCCAAAAGTAGGTGAAAATGTTCATATTCACCTGCTTTTGTACAAATTAAGTAATAATGAATAGACCCCTTAGAAACAGAACGTGGAGAGAGATAAAGTACCAACCAATCAGCTCCTAACTGTCATTTTTCAAACACAGCCTGTAAATTGACATTTAGGAGATGATTGGTTACCACTTTATACTGTATATCTGTACTTTCTCTCTCTCCAAGGCTTAGTGCATCTACCCCTAAATTATTTTTTACATTTATCAAAGCACTTAACAGGAGGAGCACTACATCAAAATAACTGTAATCAAAACTATTTGTTTTGCTAATTAGACAAATCACAGTAATCAGCTTTATCCAAGTTTTACGATTTTAAAGTATTTGTTAATAATTATTTGTAAAATAAGCATTATGCCAGTTGCTGCTTTATTTATAAGCTATTGCTGATATAGCAGCCTAATTGGTTGTCAAAATTATATATGTTATTATTTGTATTTGCATCTTAACCTTCCAGAAATCATCATGTCTCTACATTAGTTACTTGCCAGCCAAACACAGCGTGAAACTACATTAGCACTGCTTGTATGCAGAAAAGCTAATGGTAAACAATGTGGGATAATAAAGAAAAGCATATATGCAATAATAGCTCAAAAAGAATTATAACATTTAAATATAGCTATAGCATTACTATTGCCCTTTATTTATATAGCTACAGCATATTATGCAATCAATTACTGTACTTTGACACAATATACCCTGTATCACTTTTTGACAAACCCTTTTTGCAATGTAAAATATTTAATACCAGAAGGATAAAAATGTTAATGCAATATTTGTGTATCTATAAATAAAACAACAGAAATGGATTTGGATTTGTTTTACAGTGTACAGTGCTGCAGTGTTAGCATTAAGTTGTAACCCACTGCTCACCACTACAATATCTTGTTCCTAGCTTATTCCTCACAGCATGTATACTGATTATATTGATTATGTGAAAGCATTAGTGGTCTTGTTCAGCATATATAATATGCAACTTTGGCCTTTACCAGAAGGTTAGCAGCTGGAGATCTAATTTCAACACTTGGACAAACTTTTCATTGAAAACACTTTCCCACAGCAGGGATTTTCTGTCATGTCATGTCAGATCCTTATGTAGTGTCTCTGATTTCAGGAACAAACAGGCTGTTTAGCGCATTTGTAAGGAAATGAGCGCTATTACTATATGTGGCACCTGAAAAGGAAAATTGGTATGGGTTAAAAAATAGAAGGAAGAGAGAGAAATAACAAAACAAAACAAACCATGTATGTATAAGTAAAAAAAGAAAAATGTGTTTATAGCTCTTTTCTGAAATGTTGGTGAGACCGGATACATAATGTTCGTGTGCGCAATGTACACACAATGAGAGTTGAGTGCTAACTTTCCCTACCTCTATCTTCAAGGGTGGTAGCCACTCAGTTTGGTTCGCTGAGTCCCGGCTGAGGCACTGTTGATCTTCTTCTGTCAGCGCTGTGTTGCCGCATGACTTTGCCCGGCTCGCCGATGGTGATGACGTCACTGATGCGTGCCGCGGGCGGGTGATGTTTGCAGACAATGCCGCTGGATGTAGTTTTCTTCCTGCCGATCTCCCCAGGTAGCCTGACAGAAGAAGATCACCAGTGCCACAGCCGGGACTCAGCAAACCGAACTGAGTGGCTACCACCCTTGAAGACAGAGGTAGGGAGATTTAGCACTCAACTCTCATTGTGTGTACATTGCGCACACGGACATTACGTATCCGGTCTCCACCAACATTTCAGAAAAGAGCTATAAACACATTTTTGTTTTTTTACTTATACATACATGGTTTGTTTTGTTTTGTTTTGTTTTTTCTCTCTCTTCCTTCCATTTTTTAACCCTTACCAATTTTCCTTTTCAGGTGCCATATATAGTAATAGCGCTCATTTCCTTACAAATTTAGATTTAATTTATACTGAGCTGCTCGACACTTTTCCAAGCGCGACTGTACGTATATATTTTAATTATCTGTTTAGCGCATTGTTTTTTTCAAAGTAAATACAATATATTATTATTATTATCATTTATGTTTTGCCGAGTATAGTATTTTGCAACATTTTATCTCTGAGCAGCCTATATATCTGAAATATAGAGGTTTTTCACTTTTTCATTTCAACATGTTCTTGCCTTATTCAACCCAACACAAACGAAATCATTTAATTTTCAATATTAAATTATGTTTCCAAACTGTAATGAATGTCATGATGTTATTTAAGGCATGATAAAATAAATTGTTTTTTTAATTAGGTTTCAAATAAAATTGTTTACACAAATTTTCTAACTGAAATATTTTGTCCTTGCATATAGGGGCAGATTTGATTAGCCACAGGCTCTACCACGTGACTTCCGGATTAAGTGCCCAGGGTAAACCGCCAATTGCTTTAAACCCCAGATTTAGTGCAAGAGATATTCAAGTACTGCCCGTGCTAAGCCCACGACGAGCCCAAGGGGCACATTTTGCAGATTTTTCCTTACAGCCTCCGCAGTTGCGAGAAATAAAATCTGCGTTAAGTGCAACATTGAGGCTAGTCACAGGCTTACCATGGGCAGTAATTGAAATTGAATAGCTCTGGGCAATCAGTGGCCTACAGTATGTGTCAAGCTGTTTTTTATATAAAAGTATGCAGAAACTGCTGTTTCTGCATAATGTTATGTATTGTACCTATGTACTAATGGCACAATGCAGGAGATTTCACAGAAATCTCAAGAAAGTGCTAATTAACACTTCAGATCGCAGTTCCCATTATTATCAATGGGGACTAAGATCTAACCCCTTTGAACTGAACTTTTCACAGTTTGGCCCGGGTAGTTTACACCATCTTTAGATGGTGTAAACTGCTTTAAGCCTGTGGAGGCTCCAGGTGCAGGAAAGAGATCTTTCAATGTCTCTTCCCTAGCCCTGGCCGGCTCCAGAAGCTGACTCTGTGCACATGCACAGTGCCAGTTTCCCCTAGAGAAGTCTTTACCTTCTGTGAAAGACTTCTACAATTTGCCGGGGATATAACTCACAGAGACATCGGTTACAGAAAAACTGCTGTCCCTGCGAGTTCTCCTTTGTACATAGCGGAGATATTGAATAGATAATAATTGTGACTGGCCTGCGATTATAAGTAAATAGACCCCTTAATCTGGGAGCTAAAGCCAGGTGGTAAAGCCAGCGACTAGTTGTCTATGCCCCATATGAAGCTGCATCTAGAATTAGGATATTATCTAGTTAATGGGAGCAGTTCTGTACCTTGGAAAAACCATTTTGTGGTGGAGGAGGCTGAAAGTTAAAAGGTACAAACAGGAGTAGAGTTATGACGAGTGCCCATCGTAGCTCAAATCTATTTGATCTATATATTAAGAATCACATTTTTAGTCCATAAGCTATCATTTCTTATCTGCACAAATAGTGAGAATATGAAATTATTTTTGGGCAGAAAGTATCATTGTAAAACAGTACCAGTGCTGCAAAAAGTAACTGTCCGGGCAAATACTGATGCAATTTGCAGCTGGTTTTGCACATGCTTCTTTTGAGATGCCTATTATTGCTCATGCACTGATCACAGTTCAGCCATGAGCAGTAATTGCGGTGAAGGAATTTGTCTTTGTCACCAGATTCATGGACCTCTGTAGAATGGCTGCTTGCGATTTCTCCTGCATTAAACCTTCAATTCATATGGGTTATTTAAAATTACATAAAACATGTGTATAATACAGTTTCTACAAGTTTTGAAAAATGAAAAGTTGATACCTGGGCCCCTACTTATTAGTGTAAAAGTAAATTTGCATTGTATTTGTGTGCTATATGCATGAGCAGGCAATATTTACCCTACATGCAACTAAAAACTGCATTTGAGCCAATGTCACAACCTGTTTTATCCAGGTACACATCTGCACCTGAGCAAAACAGACCTTAGTATAAGTAGTAATACTGAAAAGATTAACCAAATAAATTACACATTACTCTCATTTCTGAATCATTTACACATTGCTGCTTCCCAGTTAATTACTGACTTTAAATCAACAAAATAAATTAGGATTTTTCTTTTCGTTATCCATGATCAGTAGCTGTAAATATTTCTCTGGAGGAGTAATGTAACATGTTTTTAATTAAAATATATATTACATGAGATCACAGGTATATGTTGTTTTGCCAAGTTTTTAAATTGATTACTTAAGTACCCATTACAAGTGAAGTTTCAGTATTAACACTATCATTATTAGATTTTAGGTTTGTATTTTGTCTTGTTATTTTTACTCTTTGCATCCTCAATAAGAGCTGGAGCCAAGGCAATCATCTCTTACTTAGAGCAGTCACTCCTCTGCCAGCTGCTGCAGAGGAGAAGGGAGGGGGGAGAGTCTTAAATGACTGTTCGTTATGTTGATGTGTGACATGAAGTTAGTCGCCTGTCCTTGGAAATATAACATTATAATATATGCTTCTTCATTTAAACCTTTTTATTATGTGTTCTGTGTATGCAGGCTTTGCAAATTATACTGTGTTGCAAAGTAGAAACAGTACAAGCAGAGACAAAACATAGCAATGCCTGACCCCATATAAAAGAATGTAGGTGTCACGCTTCGGTTAAAAAACACTTTCTTACCACCCCGGTGTCTATCCAGGCTAGGGCTGAGGTCCGCTCGCACTGTGCATCACAGCCAGATAGCACAAAGGTCCGTTCACACTGCACATCGCTCCTGACTGCTGTTGAGGTCTGTCTGTGCTGCCCCTGCCCTGTCTGCTCAGTGTCCTGTCGCTGAGCATGGAGATGGCTCTCCACAACCCCTTGCTCACAAAGTGTCTTCCCAGCATGATGGCACATAAGCTGCACTCCAGAGTTTCCTCCTAAACCACAGTATGGACTCTGTCACCTGATGCTCTTCCTCCACTCAGAACGCTGCTCCCAGACCAGCTGATTTCAGCATCCAATAACTGGGGATCCTCCACTATAAATTCCATTCCTGACTGGTCTCTGGCCCTGATTCAGAGCCGGACGCTCTGACAGAGCACTCGCTCTGAATCAGGGCTGTCCCTCGGAATTTAAGAGCGGCCTCCTGGCCGCTCGCATAGCTGTGGGTGACCACCCACAGCTATAGCGAGCAGATAAAATGATGGTCGCGATGGTCAAGACCATCGCGACCATCGGGCTTGCGACGAGTCCTTGTGGTAGGGTCTCGTCT
Source organism: Taudactylus pleione (assembly GCA_031769625.1). Taxonomy (NCBI): domain Eukaryota; kingdom Metazoa; phylum Chordata; class Amphibia; order Anura; family Myobatrachidae; genus Taudactylus; species Taudactylus pleione. Next base: position 5,288,496 of record JAUIMM010000182.1, read on the forward strand.
GCCGCAAGCCCTGCCATGCTTTTGGCTCTATCAGAGCCAAAACCACTCCCACTGACTTCACTAGTGATGTCAGTGGGGCCGGCCCCAGATGGTAGGCATTCCCATGGGAACGCCTCCATCTGGGCAATCACCCATTGGTGCGAGACCCATAGCGACAGCTTGGCCATTGTTATTCGGGTCTCGTGCATGCGCACGATGGAGCCGGCTCCGTCGTGCGCATGCGCACTTGGCCAACATCGACCCGCTTGCGAGCGCTCAGCGCTCGCGAGGGGGTCTGAATCAGGCCCTCTGTTGCCAGTACAATGTTGCTTCTGCTGAAGTTACAGCTCTGTGCTGAGCTCCCAGGTACTTTGTATCGGAACGGTCCCAGTCCGTTATATTTCAGTTCCAAGTCCGGTAATTGAGTCTCCTATTCCAACATTCCAGTCTGGTTTTACCACAGAGACTTGTTGCCAGTAACCTCTATCGGTTCCAGCTTTTACCTCCAACCATCGGTCCCATCTGATACTTCCATCATTGGTTCCAAACCGACCCAGTACTTCAATTCATCATCATCGGTCCCAAACGGATCCAGTATTGCAATTCATCACCATCAGTTCCAAACCGATCGCGTACTGCAATTCATCATCGTTGGTGCTAAACCGATCCAGTACTGCAATTCATCATCATCGGTGCTAAACCGATCCAGTACTGAAATTCATCATAATCGATCAAAAACCAAATGACTACTTCAATTCATCATCATTGGTCTCAACTCGATCAAGTTCTTCAATTTATCAACATCGGTCTCAAACCTATCAAGTTATTTAATTTATCAATATCAGTCAATTTTGCCACTTGGGCTGATGTGATTAACTGTGCCACGCCACAGGACTGTCCCCCATGACATACCAAAATCTCCCAGAAGCACAGTATGAAAAAGTAATATGGACAATGCACAGTAACACCACAATTGCACCAAAGAAGACTTCAAATAGGTTGTAACTCTATTTCACTTAAAAACAGCTTGTCTGCAAATAGCCACCAAACTTTTCAGTGAGTGTAGTTTAAAAATGAGCTGAGTAAACATGCAATTAACATTCAACCCAAATATTTTTTTCAGTTTGTAGAGAAAAATACTGTTGGATACAAATTTAAGATTGAATGAACACATGCTGGGAAATCACATGGTCAATTTATGGACGGTGTAACAGTAAATGAAGGAAAATGTTTAGTATCTTCATCTGCATGTTTTTGTGGTTCTAAACTGCTGGTTTGCATTTTTGGTTCAGCAATGCTTAAATAATGAGTTTAATGAATGGCACTAATCCCATATTATTTATATTAATGTTACCTGTTATGTATAAAGAACCAACATTGATGGTATCATGATCCTATGACATAAAATAGATATAACAGTAATGTGGATCCTGCCCAAATTATTTTAAAATCTATCAATGTGTGGGGGACACTTCATACATAAAGTAGCAGACAAGGGGCCTGATTCAGCAAGAACCGCAAGTACTATTATGCATGCAATCGGCCGATTGTTGCATTCTGCGCATGCATCGCAGTGCGTGTGCGCGAACCAGTCACTGCGATCGCAGTGATTATGCAAACCCATCACAGAGTGATTGACAGGAAGTACTATTTGAGGCTCGTGATTGGGGGGTGTCAGCGAAACGCTGGTGTGGCAGTGCATTGAACGCAGTTGCAGGGGTGTGCATAAATTAGGCACAGCTCGAGTTCTCAGTGCATGTGATAAGGTTAGCAAAAAGATCAAAGCTTGTACAAGTGAGGCTCCGATTGTACTCGATGTTACTGATGGTTTCTCAGTCTTGATAAACATTACAGATGTGGGTAAGGTATGGTGGGAGTCCTTATGTTGTGCTGCAATGGCATAGTGATCGTAGTGGATTAGCATATCATCGCAGTGAGACTGCATGCGTAATCGCAGCTGCGAACACATTTGCGATCCGTAGTTTAAATTTCTAGGCTGGAGACGGCTTGTGTGGTTATCACCGGTTATCTGTTGTCATATGAGGTTTCAGGGGTGTGTTTGTGGTTAGTCTTTATAAGGCTTTGTTTGTTGGCCAAAGCCTCTTTGTTTGCTTCCTCCCCCCATCCTCCCTCCAATTTTTAATGTTTAGTCCTGGTTTGGTGGTGTTTTATCGTTGGCTATTTTGTGTCAGGAAAGAACAGCAGGTCACCACACCAGGTGCAGTAGATTACGTTTGGGTGTGCTCACCTTCATTGACTGGTTAGTTGACTGTACCACCCTGACAGGAGTTGCATCATTACCCTACTGGGCGGTTAGAAAAGTTAGGAGGTGTTCATATACAATGCATGTTGTTTGTAATTATGCATTGTTAGACTGCACTGTTGTTGGGGACCCTTTATTTGCCAACATACCCTTCTTCTTAAATATGTCTTTCTTTATTATTATTATTATTGGTATAGTGTGTATTTAAGTGATATGAACACATGACACCCTTCAGCCAATAGAACGTTTATAACAATTGTTGCTGCTGGCAGGGAACATGTGTATGGCTACTATAAAACAGACAGATTATCAGCCTTCAATATTAAAGTGGTTCTATGGGATTTACATTTTAATGCTGATCCCAGTGGCAAGGGCATATAGAGTGGGGGAATGGATACTATATACCTGTGCCTGGGCTTGATTGAGGCCTGGACCAGCTGTGGGGGAGGAAATATACCCCCTTCCATGGGGCATCATTGTTTTCCAGAGCTGGTATGGCCACACCTCCTGTATTCTGGCCACATTTCATGTCTCTGGACATAATTTGTATCTAGTTATGTCTTAGTGGATTTGTCTAGTGGTGTGGTATGGTTGGAATGAAGAGTGATAGTTGAAGGTGGGTGCATGACAATTAAATTTGTTAGAGTTGTCGCTTTCACTAAGGAGGTCGTACAGTTCACCAAAAAAGATGCTGTTTCACATTTATGATCAATTATGTGTCTCGCATGGGGAAGAAATTGAGCAATGGTCAGAACCAATGCATTTCAAGCAGAAAGAAAATAAAAGGAATAAATCAGATGTTTTCTGATTCACAATCTGCCCATAATGATAACAAGTAAAAGCTGACATTTCTAACATTTAGCTATTTTATTATAACTCATCTATGTTTAATGAGAATATGTGTTATTTCTGTATCATTAAAAATAAGACTTTTGTAATATTTATATAATTGGCCATGCTGTTGAAAATAATTATCTTAATTATTGCAATCAGTTTGTGGGAAATGCAGTCTTGTTTTTTTTATGAAATGATCTTGTGTTATTAGAATAGTTGCCATTCATAAATCCATTTTCCATGCATTTTAAACAGTGATAAATCCAATTTGTGTTGTCTGTGCAAGGTTCAGATGTTCATGTGAACTAATAACCACCCATTACATCAGCTCCTGAAGCTGTTTTTCCAGATTTACCTATTTAATTTCAGGGCCAGTTCTTTTTCTGCAAATACACAGTTTGAAAAACATAATTAACTCTTTATTTGCTAAAGACTTTCCATGTCTGTGTTGAGCTACGAGTATTTTGACATTATTTTACATAGCTGCATACTGTGTTTTCATTGCAACAGTAAACATGACAAGACAATGCATACATTTCAGTGTCTAGGTGTACGGTTTGGGGGTTATGGTTGAGATCAGTTCACCAGTATACACAACTTCCTGCTGCTGTGAACACTCCATCTGGATTTGCAGGAATTTATATTTTAATACAATAATGTGTTCAGACATATTCATTATTTATTTATTACCAGTTGTTTATACTGTATAACACCATAATATTATATGATACTGGTGAGAGTATGTAGGGGAAAATGTATTAAGCCTTGGAGAGAGATAAAATAGAGTAATTGCCCAAAGCAATCATTCAGATTCTAAAGCTGGGTACACATTAGACAATATGTCATCCTATCCAGCGGATCTGGCCAACATATCGTCCACATCGGCCAGTATGTACCCACTGTGAATTACCCTGCGCACTTCCGCTGGGTCGTTCATCGCATTGACAAATCGAGCCTACATGTAGCTCAATCTGTCAGTTTGATGACTGATCCATGTATTTGGAAGCAGCTGGTGAATGGCATATCGTGCAGTCGTTTACCAGATGGTATGTACGTACTGCACGATATGTCGTACGTCACATCGTGGGTCAGCTGGGTACACATGTTGTCGAATGTGTACCCAGCTTAACTGTCATTTCAAAGACTGTGGGGTTTATGTGTCAAGAAGAGACGTGCGCAGACCGCCGTGTTTTAGTTTTGATTTTGCCAAGACCACCCTCTTTTTGTTCCTACTTCCTATACTATTAATATCAAAAACATTAATTTCCAGGCAATTTTGACCACCTCATATCATCTAAAATCACCATGGTGGAACTTAATTCTAATAGGGAGCTGACATTGTGTTACTCATCCAGTGTTTATAATGCTACTATAGCAACCCCAAATCGAACAATATAAAGATGCCAGGTTCTGCTCTGCAATGTCAGTGATATAATGGGAATGTGGTGCTGGGGTTTGATGCCACAGTCACACACCAAACTCACAGTCTGTGGAGAAGATGTCACCCCACCTTCTACCTGCTCAGATGAAACAAACTGCAGAGTGAGTGTACAGTTCCCGAGGTTACCAATTAGATTGCCTACAGAGTTTGCACACACCCTCCTACACAGATAATGTGATATAGTAGTAGTCATATACCTGTAATTTAGGCAACATATTCATATTCTTAAATTCTTGAAATGCAAAAACTCACATAAATTTGAGATATAATTTAGTGAAGTTCTTTGTATCTACATATCAACTACTTAGGAATGTCTTGCTTAATAAACTGAATCTTCACCCTTCAAATTGTGTGGCTATTGACAAGCAAAAGCTGTTTATTGTAAAAAACCCTTGTTATTTCTATCATACCTGTAATGTCAGTAGGATTCCCAAATTTTTGGGGCATCCCACAGACTCCTAGAAGAGTATGTCACCTCCTGTATCATGCCCACTTCCCAGTAAAATGGCCAGAATTGGAGAAGTCATCTTTGCCCTGCTCCTTCTCACAGAGAAGTACCTGATCCCGTCCCTTCAGTGATCGCCTGCATTTACCTTCCGTGAATGCTCCCAGTGGAAAATATTTCAAAGCTGGCAAGTATGATTTGTAAACATTGTTACCCCCATTCCCCTTTGTCTCTACATAGGTCCCGACCAGCATCCAATGTAAACAAAATAAATATATGTATTATACCAGTAACTAAAAATTAGAGATGTGCAGCGACCCCGTGTTTTGGTTTTGGTGTTAATTCATCGACACGCTTTGGATCTGTATTTTTTTTATAAAAATTGGTAAAAACAGCTAAAATCACATAATTTGTGCTTGTTTTTGTTCCTACAGTATTATTAACCTAAATATCTTTCATTTCCAGAAAATTTTGACCACCTCACAGCTCACAATATTGTATCCACTTTTCAACAACATATGCCAAAGGCTGCAGCGAGCTGGCTGGCTAAGCTAAGAAACATAGCAGCGGCACCAACGCACGCCATTTTAAAAGAACATGACACATTTATGAAACATTGCAGCACAGCAGTGGCAGACACGAAGGCAGCTTAATAAACTATAAAAATGTTTGTTGTCTATGCAAAAATATAGTCAGCAATGCCCCAAACAGTGCATAATGCAAAGATAAAAGGTGCATGATGGAGTTCTCCTTGTGCCCTTCCAAGCACCCTAATGTTGTATATTAGACAGAACATGCACAGTTTAACAAACCAATCACTTCAGCGACTGGGACTACCACTTGTGGCTGACATTATTGGTTTGTTTGGGCCCCCACAAAACAAGCTACCAATGGGCAGCTGACATTGCTAGCAATGATCTCTACATACAGACTGCCTCTACAGAGGCAAGATGTCATCACCATTGTCATTCTCACCCTCAGTGAGTATGTCACCTTCACATAATATTAATTCAACCCCACTAAAATCCACCATTACAGGTGCCACTGCACTTTGACGTAATTGCTGTTAAAGGTTTTCCGCATGAAATTTGTAGTTCATTTTGAGAAAGTAGCCTCCTACGCAGATCGCTGACAAGGTTCCCAGCTGTGCTGAAAACTCTTTCTGAGTACAAACTGGAGGGTTGACAGCAGTGGCAGATTTTACCTAGCGGCTGCAGCCCCCCCAGTAAAATCCTCCACTTCAGTGAGCCAGTGTAGTTCATGACTGCACTGGCTACACTGTGGCTGGAGGTGGCTTCCTATTGGAAGCACCACCTGCCAGTCATGCACAGGAAAGTCAGCCCCAGGGGGAGGTGTCTCCTCCCCCTGGGACTGGAAGTCCAGGCTGCCATAAGCAGAGAGTGGCTTCCAGTGGAAGCCACTGCTCTGCCTTTTGGGCAGCCCTACAGGGCTTCTCGGGGCTGCTACCAATGATACCAATTAGGTTCTGGTTAACGTCCTGGTACAGCCGAGGAATGGCTTTTCGGGTAAAATTAAACCAAGATGGAATTTGGTACCAGGGACACAATACCTCAATTAACTGTGTAAATCCCACTGCATTAATTGCGGATATTGGATGCAGATCTAATATTAGCATAGCTGTCATGGTGTCAGTGATCCGCTGTGCGACAGGGTGAGAGCTGTCATACTTGCTTCCCCTTGCAAGAGATTCTTTAACAGTCAATTGTTTTTTTGGTATACTACTAGTAGTCTTCTTGGTCCACTTCTGGGATGAAGATCCACCAGCAGCAGCAGCAGGCCTAGCGCTCAAAGATTCAGTTTCTTCTGAGGTGTCCTGGAAAGTGGAGGAGTCACCGTGACTTAGCATTAACAAATTGGATGCTGGACTACCACTGATCATTTCTGAGGATATTGAGGAGGAAGGTGTTGTCGGCGGAGATTGCAGGTGCTGGGATTTAGTAGAGAGAAGGTATCTAGCTAATGCTGGGCTGCTTGTTGTTATTTTTCTAGCAGTAGTTTCTGTTAGCAAACACCTGTCATGAGCTCGCTGCAGATGACGTAATAGCGTGGAGGTTCCTAGATGCTTAACGTCCCTACCTCTACTAACTGTGGTCCCACAGAGACTTCAAATGGCTTGACAAACGTTGTCAGGGTTTGGGTAAAAGTAATTCCACACAAAAGATGTGGATTTGTTGGTTCTATGCCCAGGCATGGCAATGGCCTTCTTATCTTGGCCAAGAGCTGCTTCCACTGGTGCCTGACTTATACAAATAATATCATCATTATCAACATCCTCATTAGTGCCAGCTTCAGCTGCACATATATTCCCCTCATCCTCTTGCAATTCCTCAGTGGCATCCTCAATTTCTAAGGCCTCGGCAATACTGCAGATGGAAAAGAAACTGTGGAGGGTGGCTTCTCTGAAAGGTCAGGCTTACACATAGCAATACCACTTGTGGACCCACTTAGACTCTCCTCAGGGATTTCTGACATTTGTGTTTCAAAAAACACAGTTTGATCTACTGCCTTATTGGTTTTACATTTTTTTACACTTCTATAGTCAGATTGAAAAGGTCTTTTATCGTCATGAGTTGCAGAACCACCACTCAGAAATAAAGTCTTTCCTTGCCACTACGTGTGGTGAATGGTATGTTGCCAATTTTCTGTTTTTCTGCAATAGTAGTAGTCTTTAGAGGTTTTATTTTTGTCTTTACCCCTGTGAAATCTAGATTTTTTTACTTCAGGTTCCCTAAGTTTTTAAAGTCTCTATGCCCTTGAGCATCAGCTTTAGATGAAACTGAGGACTTCCAGCCGCTGCAGTGCTAGCATTTGCTTGTTGTTTCTACTCTCCTCTCGGTTCATTCTCGTGATCCATATTAATTTATCACTTTGAACTGGAGTCACGGAGCTCGTATACACACAGTGGGCTTATGCCCTTTCACGGAGCTTGTATACACACAGTGGGCTATGCCCTGTCACAGAGCTTGTATAATACACTCAGTGGGCTAATGCCCTTTCATGGAGCTTGTATAATACAAACAGAGGGCGTATGCCCTGTCACGGGGCTTGTATATTACACTCAGTGGGCTTATGCCCTTTCACGGAGCTTTTATACACACAGTGGGCTATGCCCTATCACAGAGCTTGTATAACACACACAGTGGGCTATGCACTATCACGGAGCTTGTATAATACACTCAGTGGGCTTATGCCCTTTCACGGAGCTTGTATAATACACACATTGGGCTATGACCTGTCACGGAGCTTGTATAATACACTCAGTGGGCTTATGCCCTTTCACGGAGCTTGTATACACTCAGTGGGCTTATGCCCTGTCACGGAGCTTGTTTAATACACACAGTGGGCTATGCCCTGTCCCGGAGCTTGTATCATACACTCAGTGGGCTTATGCCCTTTCACGGAGCTTGTATACACACAGTGGGCTTATGCCCTGCCACAGAGCTTGTATAATACACACAGTGGGCTATGCCCTGTCACGGAGCTTGTATAATACACTCAGTGGGCTTATGCCCTTTCACGGAGCTTGTATACACTCAGTGGGCTTATGCCCTGTCACGAAGCTTGTATAATACACACAGTGGGCTATGCCCTGTCACGGAGCTTGTATACACACAGTGGGCTTATGCCCTTTCACGGAGCTTGTATACACTCAGTGGGCTTATGCCCTGTCACGCAGCTTGTATAATACACTCTGTGGGCTTATGCCCTTTCACAGAGCTTGTATACACTCAGTGGGCTTATGCCCTGTCACAGAGCTTGTATAATACACACAGTGGGCTATGCCCTGTCACGGAGCTGGGTTAATACACTCAGTGTGCTTATGCCCTGTCACGGAGCTTGTATACACTCAGTGGGCTTATGCCCTGTAACGGAGCTTTTATATTAGACACAGTGGGCTATGCCCTGTCACAGAGCTTGTATAATACACACAGTGGGCTTATGCCCTTTCACGGAGCTTGTATACACTCAGTGGGCTTATGCCCTGTCACGGAGCTTGTATAATACACACAGTGGGCTTATGCCCTTTCACGGAGCTTGTATACACTCAGTGGGCTTATGCCCTGTCACGGAGCTTGTTTAATACACACAGTGGGCTATACCCTGTCACGGAGCTTGTATAATACACTCAGTGGGCTTATTCCCTTTCACGTAGCTTGTATACACACAGTGGGCTATGCCCTGTCACAGAGCTTGTATAATACACTCCGTGGGCTTATGCCCTTTCACAGAGCTTGTATACACTCAGTGGGCTTATGCCCTGTCACGGAGCTTGTTTAATACACTCAGTGGGCTATGCCCTGTCACAGAGCTTGTTTAATACACTCAGTGTGCTTATGCCCTTTCACGGAGCTTGTATACACTCAGTGGGCTTATGCCCTGTCATGGAGCTTGTATAATACACACAGTGGGCTATGCCCTGTCACGGAGCTTGTATAATAGACTCAGTGGGCTTATGCCCTGTCACGGAGCTTGTATACACACAGTGGGCTATGCCCTGTCATGGAGCTTGTATAATCCACTCAGTGGGCTTATGCCCTTTCACGGAGCTTGTATACACACAGTGGGCTATGCCCTGTCACAGAGCTTGTATAATACACTCAGTGGGCTATGCCCTGTCACGGAGCTTGTATATATGCAGTGTGCTTATGCCCAGTCATGGAGCACACACAATGGGCTTATGCCTAGTAAATTCACAGAGGTTATTTTTTTGATAATAATATATATAATTAAATATTAATTAATGCCAGAGGCAAGAACACTGCCTACTCTGTCTAACAATAGTCTCACTCGAGTCCACTCTCCAGTCTCCTCTATTCTCTAACTAATCTAACACTAGCACAGTGCACTACCACTAACTACTATGCGTGAGACATGCGAAATGGCACTGACTGCCAGGCGCCGTGCCTTTTATAGAGGCCGAACGTCACCTGGGTCTCACGAGAATCTGACGCCGGCCGGGTGACGTTCGGCCTCGAGGTGGAACCCGAGTCAGGCGGGATTGTACTCGGATTCCACCAGTTCAGAGCGGTTTGGATTCCTCAGAATCCGAACTGCTCATCTCTAACTTAAACCTAGGATCAAGCACAGTTTACAAAATGTATTCATCTGATTTCAATACACTAACAACACTTGGATCCTGGCGAAGCAATTAAAGGACATGATCTGCAAGTCCATCATACTTAGCGGAATGGCTTTGTTTCATCTCCTTCTTCAGTTTCTCAAGTTGTTTTTCCAAAAGTCTAATTAGGGGAATCACCTGACTCAAGCTGGCCGTGTCTGAACTCATTTTAGAGGTGACTACTTCGAAGGGTTTCAGGGGGTCATTCAGACCCGGTTGTTAGCGCCGATGCGCTCGGACCAGGTCGATGGCCCCCCACAGAGCATGCGCACGATGTCGCCGTCGTGCGCATGCGTGAGACCCGCTACGACTGACAGCACCAGTCGTAGCAGGTCTCGATCCAAAGGGGGCGAGCTGTCGATGTTGATTGACAGCTCGCCTCGTTTGGAAGGTGGGCCGGGGGGTGGCAGCCCAAACAGAGGCGTTCCCATGGGAATGCCTACCATTTGGGAGCGGTCCCACTGACATCACTAGTGATGTCAGAGGAGAGCTTCCGGCTCTGACAGAGCCAGAAGCTCTCCGGGGCTTACGACAAGTGAGACCCTACCCTAGGGTCTCGTCGTAAGCCCCGATGGTCGCGATGGTCTCTGACCATTGTGACCATCACCGTAGCGGTCGTTAGAGCTGTGGCTGTTAACCCACAGCCTAACGACCGCAACAGAGGCAGGCGGTTGGGATGCAAGTGGCCGCCCAGTTTCTGAGCGACCGCTTGCATCCTCCGATCGCCTCTGAATGAGGCCCTCAGTACCTTGCACATCACAGGAAGTACATTCTCCCTATTTCATGGCTCGTTGTGTAGATTTGGATGGCTTTTTGCTGAGCCTCCATCCACTGAAGCATATAAGGGGTGGAATTCCACCTTGTTACTACCTCTTGCTTCAGCTGGTAGCATGGCACATTAAACTATTCTTGCATGTGCTGCAATCTTCTGTTGAATGCCAAAAATGTCCCAATATTTTTCTGGCCACAGACAACATCTCCTGTATGCCCATCATTTTTCAAAAAAATTCTGCACCATCAAATTGATTGTGTCAGCAACCATGGGACATGTTCGAAATCACCCAGCTGTACTGCTCTCACAATTTTTGTGGCATTGTCATAAATCACAAATCCTGGTGAGAGTCCAAGCATGGTAAGCCATTTTTCAATAACATCCCTGAGTTTTACTAAGAGGTTGACAGTGGTATACTTCTTAGTGAAGTCAGTGATAATGAGAGTAACCTGTCTCTGAATGAGCTGGCATTAATCTTGCTGCTGAAGGCAATACACCCACTAAGTGGGCTGTTACAGTCAAGTAATCTTTAGTTTGCCCAGTTGTGCTTGTCAACATATCTGTGGTTAAGTGGACAGTGGGTACAACAGCATCTTGTAGGCCAATAAATCAGTTTTTTTTAACATCCATATACAGGCGGGGAATTGTTTTTCCAGTGAAGTAGAATCTATATGGGATTTGGTAGTGAGGACACAGGACCTCAGTTAAATGTCTAGAAGCTACTGCATTAATGGAAAATACTGGACACAGATCTAGAACTAGTATGAAGATGAAGATGAAGTAGATGAAGATCCATCCCCAGCAGCAGCAGGCCTACCACTCAAAAATCCTGGATATGGGAGGACTCAGCCTTATCAAATTGGATGCAGGACTACTTCCGATCATTGTTGAGGATACTGATGATGAAGGTGTTGGTGGTGGAGATTGCAGGTGCTTGGAGCTAGCAGAGAAAAGAGAGCTAACTGATACTGGACTGCTTGTTATTTTTTTAGCATAAGTTTCTGATTTTGACAAAAACTATTCATGAACGTGCTGCAAATGATGTAACAAGGAGGAGGTTCCTAGATGGTTAATTTAACTACTTTTACTTAATGTGGTTTTACAAATACTACAGATGGCAAGGCAATTGTTGTCCATATTTGGGTAAAAATAATTCCAGACATTAGGTCTATTTTTTCATCACAATAACTGCTAGTATTGTGCCTCACTTACACAAACAATCATCAACATCCTCATCATCAACATCCTCATTAGAGCCGTCATCAGCTACAAAAATATCCCCCTCATCCTGTTGCACTTCCACCTTAGCATCCTAAATTTCTAGGTCAGCATCTTCTTGACTTATGCTGCTCATCCCCACATTGAAAGAGGATGCAGAAATGGTGGAGGGATTTTTCTGTACGAGTACAGTATCAAAAAGGTCAGGCTCACACATTGCAATCGTGGACATGCTTAGACTCTCCTCAGGGAATTGCGATGTTTCTGAGCAACCCACAGTTTGTTCTAGTGCCTTAGTGTTTTTTTCAAGACTGATATTCCTGTTTTCATATTTTGACACCTCTTCTAGACTCAGAGTGAGACACTCTTGCATCATCGTGTGATGCAGAAGAAGATGCCTGTCTGACAGCAGTTGCAGAAACACCACTCAGAAATAAAGGACAAGGCCTGAGTCTTTCATTGACACTGCGTGTGGTGCATGGCATATTGGCAATTTTATGTTTTTCTGCCAGAAACTCTCACTTTATTGAATGTGTTTCTGGGGATTTTACATGCCCTGACTGAAAGCCTTTTTTCCCTTGTGCATCAGCTTTAGTAGATGACGTTGATGCAGTATCATCATGATGGCTAGTTGTGGTAACGCATGCACCACTAGTGCTTTGTTGCTGCTCCTGCTGTTCTATTGATTGATCGTTGTGTTCCATATTGACACCTGAACTTTTTCAACTAAAAAAAACCTGCTCACTGACTGTGACACACCTGACCGTTACTGACTGTTATATGTCACAGACACAGTACCACGACCAGAAGTTTATTTCACACAAATTATTATTTTTTTAACAAATAAATCTGCCCACCAACTGCAACACACTTCGCAGATAATAGAAAGTGGTGGCTCTTAACCTCCTGACCATTACTGACTGTTATATATCACAGACACAGTATGATGGCCTGTAGATTTTTTAACAAAAAATATATTTTTCTTTAAACAAAAAAAAAACTTTCCACTGACTGCGACACACTGCACAGACAATATAAGATGGTGCCCTAGTCCTACTGAACATTACTGGCTGTTATATATCATAGATAGTCTTACAGCCTGCAGTTTTTTAATAATAAATTAATTTTTTTTAACAAAAAAAATAAATCCCCAAGGACACACTGCTCAGATAGTATAAGGCAATGACCCTGACCTGCTGACTGTTATATATCACAGATACATTATCATGGCCTGAAGTTTTTTTTAACAAAATAGAAAAAAAAACTTTTTTTAAACCATACTCAAATAATTTTAGTAATTTTAATGAATTATGTTCCTGCACTATAAAAAACAAACAAACAATGATTTGCTGACTGTCTATCCAAAAAATCAGTTTGGCCAGTATTACCTAGGGGAATGTCACTAATGTGGGTGGCACTGCCCATCAAACACAGTGTCACTGAAGCTATCCTGACTTTGTCTATCTCTCTGTCTCACTATCTCACAAGCTCTCATTCACTAGCGTAACATAACCTCCTTCCCATCCGGCGGTCCTAAGACTAATGATGCCAAATCACCACGGGAGGGACTTATATTGGATCCAAATCATGTGAGAAATGATGCCAGGAAGATGGCATCACACCTCATTTTTGAATCAGAAAATGCTGTGGAGATTCAAGCAGTGGCTCGGATCTGCCCGGTAAAGGTAAGTTCTGGCAGGTTCAATCCTCATCTCTACTAAAATTAGTCATTATAATATAAAAAGTTTAAAATGTGTTTTTAAGAAGAAAAAGGGGATCATTGTTGCCTCTCCAATTCTGTTTCCATTGTCTCCAGCCCAGGCCTGCTAAGATGAATTAGCCATTTTTCTAATAATGTACAGTAATAGTCCTAATTTAAACAAACTGTGATACAAACAGACAGCAAAGTAAAAATAATGTGGTGCTGTTGATAACATGAACAATTAAATTCAAACAAAGGCCCTCATTCAGAGCCATACGCTCTGAGCAGAGCGCACGCTCTGAATGAGGGCCGGGCTCCATTTTCATGGAGCGTCCTCCTGGACGCTCGTATAGCTGTGGGTCACCACCCACAGGCTATACGAGCGTGCATTTTGATGGCCGCGATGGTCGTGACCATCGCGACCATCGAAATTGCGAGCCGGAGCCTGCGGTTGAGGTTTTCAACCGCAAGCTCCGGAGTGATTTTGGCTCTATCAGAGCCAAAATCACTCCCACTGACATCACTAGTGATGTCAGTGGGCCGGCTTCTGACGGGAGGCGTTCCCGTAGGAACGCCCCCGTCAGGGAGGCACGCCCCCGGCACGCCCACCAAAGGGGGCGTGCTGTCAATCAACATTGACAGCACGCCCTCTTTGATCGGACACAACGAGCGAAGGAAAGTCCTTCGCTCGCCGTGTCTGGCGCATGCGCACGACGGAGCTCCCTCCGTCGTGCGCATGCTCAGTGCAGACCATCGACCCACTTGCGAGCGGACAGCCGCTCGCGAGTGGGTCTGAATCAGGCCCAAAGACTGCATTAACAGTCGAACAAATAAAATATATTCACACTGGAAAAGTCACGTAAATAGAGTTGTACAAAGTCAGTAAAATATGTAGAACAGAACTTCAAACAACCACTTCAAAAACAGGCAGCTAATGTGCCATTAAGGCTAAATCAATCCATCTGTGAATTATTTAGTCCTGTTAATTGATTTAAATAGGTTGAATACCTGGATTGTCTGTGGAATTCCCAGAAATTACATATGGACGTTCTCCCATGATTTGCAAGCTGTATGTTTATGGGGATGTTTAAAATTCTTGTCACTCACAATATACATGTTCTTCCTAGCATTCACGTGACAACCTATACGGGACTGACAGCTGCTGCATATACACTATTTGTACAAATCAGTTCCCATAGAACTGCAATCAGATATAAGAACTCTATACAGACATACAAAATGTCAGTACACAGTCTACAACATGCAAACATATATTTCTGCGAATATATATTGTGCATTCATGTATTGTACAGAAACATTACAGTAACAAGAAAAACATAGCAAGTGCTCTAGTAACCAGGAAGCTGTGAATGTAATAATTTTTACCCCTTTTACACCGGAGCTAAAATCCGCGTTATTGCAGGGTTAACCCGGGCAGCTCCTTGGTGTAAAAGGGGAGAGGGTTGGATCGCCGGGTCGAGTGACCCGGCAATCCAACCCAGGTACCTAGCAGGGTTTAACACGGGAGTAACCCGTGAAACCCTGCAGAGTGAACGGCGCGCTCCGGGTCACGATGACCTGGAGCGCACCGCATTCCGGCCGATTGGTTCTGCTTCAGCGGCGCTTGGAGATGACGTCATCTCCAAGTGTCCACTTTAACGCTGGAAAAGCCGGGTCTATGCAGACCCGACTCCGGTGTGAACGACGCCGACTCAGGAATATCCTGGGTCGGCGCCGGCTAAATTCCGGGTCTGATCCAGATTGGGACCCTATTGCAACTCCGGGTCAGACCCGGAATTTACGTGTAAAAGTGGTATAAGTGTACCTGGTATTTTATGTTGTTACTGCCATAACTACAAAAAAGTAGCAGGAAATACAACAAAAAAATTAAGATTTAATTTATTTACAGTTACTTGTATAGGCCTGCAATTTATGTAGCACTTTACAAAGAATATTTAATCATTCACATTTGAAAATCAGCTGTCTCCCTGAATGTTTTCACTGCTCCTTTCACAAAGCCCCAGCGTCCGGCGGAATTAGCCAGACAGGGGCGGAGGGATTTGAAGGATTCCTTTTTGCAAACCGGACCATCTGAAGAAGGCGAATGCTCCCGCAGTCAAGCTCTAAAAATATAATATTTTCAGAGCTTGATGAATTTAGGTCCCCATGCTAGTGTATGGGGACAGCGGGCCAAATCCGAAGTATATATATATATATATAAGAGATGAGCAGGTCTGGTTCTCCGGGAACCAGACCCACACAACCTTTGCATATCCGAGCCAAGATCCGAGTCTGGCTCGGGCTTTCCTGCCTGACTCGGATCCGAAAATGAGGCAAAACGCGCCATCCTCCCGCTGTCGGATTCTCGCGGGATTTGGATTATATAAAGGTCCCAGTGATCAGCGTCATTTTAACTCTGGCTGTGCAGAGTCTACAGAACAGACATGCTGCTGCATCTGTGTATGTGCTGCTGTGTCACTGTGTTGTCCTGTCGGGGGCTGGGGCTGCAGGCTGATGCTGTGTTGTCCATAAAGGGGCTGGTGCTGCAGTACATAAAGGGGGGCTTCAGTAATCAGTACATAAATGGGTGCTGCTGTGTCACTGTTGTCCTGTCAATCAGGGGCTGGGGCTACAGAACATAAAGAGGTGCTGCTGTGTTGTCCATAAAGGGGTGCTGCTGTGTTGTCCTGTCCATCAAGGGGCTAGGGCTGCAGTACATAAAGGGGGGCTTCAGTAATCAGTACATAAAAGGGTGCTGCTGTGTCACTGTTGTCCTGTCAATCAGGGGCTGGGGCTACAGTACATAAAGAGGTGCTGCTGTGTTGTCCATAAAGGGGTGCTGCTGTGTTGTCTTGTCCATCAAGGGGCTAGGGCTGCAGTTCATAAAGAGGTGCTGTATTGTCCAGGGGGGGTGCTGTGTCAATCCAGTGGTGTTCTTCCCCAGTGTAAAAAAATAAAAGTTAAATAAAATTATCATTCCACAAAAATAAAAAATAAATATATTTGTTTCAGGGGTTTTTTTTGTGTGTGTTAGCTACGCTATTATTGTTCGGTGACACCAGACCGCAGTTTATTATCCACATATTTGTGACTCTGCAGGTGGTCTTTCTACACTCAGCAGGGGTACGTTGTTGTCCATAAAGGGTGCTGTGTTGTTCATCAATGGGCTGCTGCCAGGTTGGGAATTGCTTTTCTAGTGAAGTGAATCTAGATGGGATTTGGTAGCAGGGGGGACACAGGAGCTCAATTAACTGTCTAAAACCCACTGCATTATTGGTGGATATTGGACGCACATCTAATACCGGCATAGATGTTATGGCGTCAGTGATCCTCTCTGCAACTGGGTGACTTGCTCCCCCTTGAAAAAGATTGTTTAACAGTCAATTGTTTTTTAAAGTACTACTAGTTGTCTTCCTGGTCCCCTTCTGGGATGAAAATCCACTCCCAGCAGCAGCAGTCATAGCACTCAAGGATTCTTCTGGGGCAAGGATTGATGTGAATGATTGAAACATTGTGAGCTGTGAGGTGGTCAAAATTGACTGGAAATGAGTGGAATTTAATGTGATTGAGGTTTATAATACTGTAGGAAAAAAAAAAGACAAATTATGTGATTTTAGCAGTTTTTATACATTTTTAAAAAAATACAGATCCAAAACCAAAACACAAAAGCGGTTTTGGCAAATCCAGATTACAAACAGGTAGGAGATACAGGGCCTGATTCAGACCTGCTCGCAAGCGCATTGCGCTTGCAAGCGGGTCGATGGTGGCCCAGTGTGCACATGCAGCATGCGCAACGCGCGTGCGCGAGCCCCGTAGTGAGTGAGACCTTCACTCGCTCTGGAGCTCACAGCAAAATGGGGCGGCTGTCAATTGTTGAGCGACATCTCACCCTGTTTTGAAGGCAGGTAGGGGGGGTGGCTGAACAAACGGAGGCATTCCCGAAGGAACGCCTGCCATTTGTGGTTGACCCTACTGACATCAATCGTGATGTCAGTAGTGGACTTCCAGCTCTATTGGAGCTGGAAGTCCACTTAGCATTGCGAGTTCTGAGACGGTACCACAAGGGTCTCCTCCCAATGCCAATGGTTGCGATAATCGCGACCATCGCCAGGCTGCTCGCACAAGCTGTGGGTGTGCAAGCTGCCTGGAGGCCAGAATTAAAAAAAAAAAACTCCCCGCCCTGATTCAGAGCGTACGCTCACAAATAGCGAGCGGCTCTGAATCAGGCCCACAGATACAAAACCAATACACGGGGGCGGCGCACATCCTTAATATACAGTGTATATATATATATATATATATTATTAATGAAGACTAGTTTTATAAATAGAGATTAGAAACTAAAAGAATTAACAAGATTTTTGTACCCTACCAGACTTTGTTTAGAGCTTTTAGATCTGAGATCTATTTTTGAATTTGAAAAAGAGAGCAAAGAAAAGGGATAAACTATTAGCACCTCACATGACTGCAGTTAAAAGAACACAATGTTCTGTGTGTATATATGGTAGAATCACATGGAATTTCTGTCTGTCTCAGTCTCTGCAAATGTAAGATAAAAGTGCTGTGAAGTTGTGGTTTGTTTTAGAGAAGATCACTGTTTGTTCTTCACTGCTGTGAAGGTTCCAGGCAGAAACATCTGTATCTAGTAACAAATATTATACAAAAGCTGATATATTTTACAGGAGACATTGAGCAGAGCTTTGTGCATAACTTAAGTAACATGGGACTGATTCTGAGTTGGGAGCAAATAAAAAATAGCATTTAACTTTGCACCTTAACAAACCATGTTGCATATTGACACAACAATGTCGACAGTTATGCAACATGTCCATACAGTATCTGCAGAATGTCGACATGTTCACACTACACTACAAAGAGTAAATTGTATATATTATACATAAGCAAGTACAGTTTTACTGGGGCCCTCTTATGAATACTACCTCCATATGCAGACCTCGCACTTCATAATGATGTGCATCCCTGATTTATGGACAGCATTAGCACATACTTACATATTTTATAGTCTCTCTGGGAGAAACTCATAGTAGAGCTGCAAGTGGCAATGGGGTGGGGCGTGGCCAGACTATTCGCAGATTATCAGGCCCATCCACTCCAGGTATAATGCAGTGAATTGCTTGTCAGAGAAGAGCGGGCAGGGCCAAAATTACGCAATTATCATAGAATGGCAACATACTGCCCCTATTGCCCCTACCAATGGGTACTTGATTTTTGGCATTATATCTCCCATACCTGCCCACTTCACTTGGAAGTGGGTGGGATGCGGGTGACCACTTTTCCAGGAGCCCAGGGAACTGCTAAAAATGTGGACATCTTCCAAAGGTTCCAGGAGAGTCTGAAAGTTCATATTAGCAAGTACTTCAGCAATAACTGGATTTATAAAGATATTTCCACTCTTTTTGACAATAATTTACTTTATCATACTTTATGGATAGCAAACATAGTAATTGATACAATTGCTAGAATCTTTCTTCTTACCTGGCTCAAATCTGGTTTACCTCCATCTCCTTCACATATCTACAGGGCAGTAGGGAGCCCGGACGGGCCCAGGTAAAGGAGGGGCCTAATCTCGGGAGGCGTGGCCACGCTCCCTTGACAAAAAAAATATTGAATAAATCACTTTTGTAGTAGCACTGCGCATTGGGGAGGGGGGCGCTGTAAGCCCCTCAGCCCAGGCTAAGAAGGGGGGTCGCGATAACTGTGATCACTCCCCCCACAGGCATAGGAGACTGCTTCGGCAGCTGCAGCAGCCGCGAGCAGTCTCACTCTGCAGCCCAGCACAAGCTGTGTGCTGAGCTGCTGTGAGGGAGGGGTGGGGCGACGCCAGACCCGGGCCCCGCCAGGCCCCTCTAGCAAGCCCAGGCCCGGTAAACTGTACCCGCTACCCCCCTTTTGGCGCCCATGCATATCTACAGTATTTCTAGGGCTGAATAGAAATCCAGTTTTCTCTGATAAAAAGGCTTTAAATATTTTACAGGTTTTTTATTTCTATATATAATGCTCGCAAGGTCACAAAGTACTTGTAGTGATATCAGATACATGACCAATGCTGTTTTGAAACTGATTTGTCAACACATACACAGTGGTAGAATTCCAGTGTTTGCCTTTTTTTGGGGATACTGAGAACACTTGTGAAAGCCTGTAAAGTAGTCTCGTAAATGGCTCCCAGGAAGGAGTTATCAATCTAAAAGCAATCTGTGATAGTCGCTCTGAGAAGTGCAGGGCATAGTTTGCGTGAAATTGCTCACCTGGAGAAGGTTTCTCTTGGTGGCATGCAGTGTACCATCAAAAGATACGCAGTAAACAACAGTGTACGTGATTGCCCACGACCTGGACAACCTCGACTGATCACAAAACAGGAGGACAAATTTATCAGAGTGTGTGCCAAACAAGACAGAATTCAAACAGCTCATCAGATCTATGCTGCTCGAGAATGAAAAGTTTGTTAATCGCGACCGTCAAATGCCCAGTGGCAAGGGATGTGTTGCAGCTCAAAACAATTGCTTAGGCTCATAAATATAAAGAAGAGGCTATTGTGGGCAAAAAAGCAAAGGAGCTGGATCACTTGTCAGTGGGAAAAGATTTTTTTACAGACAAATCAAAGTTTGAGGTGTTTGGGTTCAAAAGGCATAAGTTCGTTCATCGTGTGACAGGCGAGCGCATGCTTCCTGCTTGCACTCAGCCCACAGTCAAACATGGAGGAGGTTTTCCATTATGGACTGGGGATGTTTCGGAGGTGGTGTGTTTGGTGAGTTCATGAAAATCAAAGAAATCATGGACTCCTGTTTTAGATGAGTTGTTATGCAGAATAGACATTGATTTGAAATGCAATCATTCGGACTTTCCAGATGATTTCCATAGAGCCCAGAACTAGAGAAATTGAGCATACACACACTGCAATCTTGCAAATTACAAAACGATATATCGTATCGTTTGGTCGTACACAATTTATCGTTGCTCTTGTTCACACTAGAGCAAACATCTTTAAGTTCACTGGCTGGGAGTAGCAAGAGGTGATGTCTTCAGAGGCCAAATCAGAACAACACATCGTCAGGACATCCGGTTGGCTGTACACACTAGGCAATGTGCACCATATCACTAGCGATGTCGTCAAGTTTGATGTGCAGCACATCAAACCTGACGATGTTGCATGCGCAATTGGAGTGCGCATATTGAGCTTAGACACTGAGCGATGTATGCGATTTGTCGTTACGAAATGGCAAATCGACCTGACATTGCTCCAGTGTGTACCCAGCTTTAGTTTCTTAGTGGGTGCGCTCTCCTCAATCAATGATATATAGGATTACGTCCTGTCAGGGCATTTGACGCTGCCTCTCCGAGTGTGCCTAATATTAGAATTTTGAATGCATAACTGTTTTTTATTTTACGTTGTCCTTTTTGTTGGTCACCATACTCATTTTAATCAAACAAAGAAAGTTTAATTATATAAAATTAAATTTGAAGCCATCTCCTTTTGTTGCATGTTCATAGATCCTTTTTATATTTGTATCGTTAAAGGGGTTTAACTGCTATAAGTAGGGGTGCTGAGAGGGGGACAGAGTGAGTACTAATTACCCGGGCTTGCTGGAGGGACCCGATGGGGGCCCGCATCCGATGCCACCCCCCTCCTCCCTGTCAGCTGAGCAGCCCACGCTGCTGTGTGCTGGGCTGCAAAGGGAGACTGCTTGATGCTGCAGAGCAGTAGCAGCAGCAATCATCTCTGCCTATGGGGGGGAATGATCATCCTGATCGCGCCTCAACTGGATATGCGCTGGGGGCGTGACCACGCCTCCCATGATTAGGTCATGCCCCCTTTCACACAGGTGCAGGCCGGCTCTTGGCAGCCCTGGCTATAATATCAACTATTTGTGTGTTTACTAACACACAAGCATACATACAGTATATGCTCACATACACACATACATATACTAGGACACGTGTAACCAACCAGTACAAATTTGAAGTGGGGAAGATAACTGGAGAACTTGGAGGAAAACATTGACAACATAGGAGGACATACAAACTCCACACAGATAGGGTCCAGATGGGAATTGATCTTATAACCCAGTGCTGTGAGGCAGCAATGCTAAACATTGTGCTAATGTGTTGCCCAAATAAACAGTTCTTTTTAGTTTTTCTAATTTCTATTTTTTTTTCACTACTACCATTTTGGAACTTGAAGATACATTGGAGGAAAGGTTTTTGTCATGCATATGTGGAGCAATGGGTTGCCAATGTGATATAATGTTGGCACTCTTTTTAAAGAAATATTTAGTTCTCTTGTGTATACTCTAAGGACACCCCAGAGCAGAAACAGTTCCCACACTTTTACAAAAAAGAAAACGTATTATGCTAAATAAGTTCTCCCTGTCATTACTAGAGCAAGTTCATTACAAACCTACTATGCTAGAATTTTTTGGGGGGAGGATTTCACTTTCCAGACATCATCTTAAGGGGTCTATGGGGGTCATTCAGACCCGTTCGCGAGCAAAGGACGCTTGCAAACGGGTCGATGTTGCCCCACTGCGCATGCGCACAACGGAGGGAGCTCCGTCTTGCGCATGCGCGAGACCTGGACTCCGGGTCTCGCACCAAAGGGGGCGTGCTGTCGATGTTGATTGACAGCACGCCCCCTTTGGTGGGCGTGCCGGGGCCGTGCCTGCCAGATGGAGGCGTTCCCATGGGAACGCCTACCATCTGAAGCCGGCCCCACTGACATCACTAGTGATGTCAGTGGGAATGATTTTGGCTCTGATAGAGCCAAAATCACTCCAGGGTTTGCGGCAGCGAGACCCTACCGCAGGGTCAAGCAAGATGGTCAAGACCATCGCGACCATCATCATGGACGCTCGCTATCACTGTGGGTGGTAACCCACAGCTATGCGAGCGTCCATGAGGACGCTCCAAAAAAAGGTAGGAGGGCCCTGATTCAGAGCGAGCACTCTAGTCAGAGCATTCAGCTCTGAATCAGGCCCTATGTACTAAGCTCAGGGGCAGATTGGTCCGCCGGGAAAGCTCCTGCTGGGCCGGTCCCCTGAACCCCTCTGCTGGGCTAGCCGACACTGCCGGCCAGGCCGGGTTGACACTGCCTGTCGGGTGCCGCGCTTCCAGGATTTGCATTCCACTGTGGAACGCAAACCGGAAGCCCCTGGCTAAACCATCACTTGCAGATAAATCCCCTTTTCGCTCTGTCCTAGCCGCCCACCGTCAGCCCCCTCAGCCTTAGCCACCCGCCGTCAGCCCCATCAGCCTTTCCCGCCCACCATCAGCCCCTCTGTCTCTATAGAATGATCGATGCTGGGCCATCTCCTGAGGATGCGGGAGCTGTGATGGACTATGCAGGAGTGAAAGGGCAAGGGGTGTGTGCAGGCTTTAGCTGTGTAGAGTAGGAGCCGGACATCACGTGGATGGCAGGAGCTGTCCACTCACTCTAGCTGTGCAAACTGGCTGCTGTCAGTGCGAGAGAGGGACCCATGTGAATAGAAGGTGACCCTGGCCTGGAGTGGAGGTGATTCGTGTTCAGCTTTCTTCTTCCCAGCCCATCCTACCCACTTAATCCCACCACTACTTCCACTCTGCTCCTCACTACTACTCCCATCTTACCCCTGCTTACCACTTTTACTCCCATCCTGCCCGAACTACTACTATTCTCACCCTGCCCGCTGCTCCACACTACTACTCCCACCCTGCCCCCCTGCTCCACACTACTACTCTCATTCTGCCCCTGCTTTACACTATAACTCCCATCCTGCCCCTACTATTATTATCAGTGTGCCCCCTGCTTTGTACTACTTCTATTCCAAGCCTGCCCCCTGCTCCACACTACTACTATTCCAAGCCTGCCCCGCATTACTACTACACCCATGCTGCCCCCACTTCTCACTACTATTCCCATCCTGCCCCTGATCTGCACTACTACTACTCCCATCCAACCCCTGCTTCCCACTATTACTACTCCCATCCTGCTCCCTGATCCACAATACTACTACTCAGGGGAGTAGCAAGGGTGGTTCCAGTGGAGCATGAGCTCCGGGCGCCAAAATGCACAGAGGGCATGATCCAGAGTTCCAGAATTCATGGGGCACTGCACAGTATGATGGCCGCCTGTTAGTTTAATCTCAGTTTGTTTGCTCAATAGCCTAAATAAGTTACAGATCTGAGATCCGTTTATACATTTCATGCTCCCTCAAAACTGTCCAGATTGCCGGCCCTCCCTCCTCTGTGATCATCTTCTGTCACCTCCCCTTTGTCTGTCAGATTGATTACATTCACTTCTCACCTCTTTGATTCCCTCCCCTATCTACCATGGGATCAGCTCTTTGCCCCTGTCCATTCCTTTCTTATTGGCTTCTATCACCACCCATCTCCTCCCCTTTTCTTATTGGCTTCTGTCACCACCCCTCTCCTCTCCTTTTCTTATTGGCTTCTGTCACCACCCCTCTCCTCTCCTTTTCTTATTGGCTTCTGTCACCACCCCTCTCCTCTCCTTTTCTTATTGGCTTCTGTCACCACCCCTCTCCTCTCCTTTTCTTATTGGCTTCTGTCACCACCCCTCTCCTCTCCTTTTCTTATTGGCAGGTATGAGTTTAAAAAAAGTCACCACTTTGCTATGTAAAGTAAAGGAAGTGTTCCTAGGTATGACCACAAAGTGTTATTTGAAAGGTCTTTTAAAAAATACTTTATTAGGAGACCTGAAATAATGGTGGTAGACAGAACATGGTTAGTAGAACTGACATTAATATAGGTGCAATGTATATTTGCGATGTAGGAGCATAGCTTCCTTTAGGTGTTCCCTCTCCAGTGATCAGCTGCTTGGGGCAGTAACTGCAGTAATAAGCTGTGCACCCTGTGGAATCTCACTCTTGCACATGTATTCTGTCAGTTTAAGTTACATGATCAGAATATATAATACAATCTGCTCTATTGACTAATAACAATGATTCAAATTAGATAAAAGTCTGGTCCTAGGTGCTATACATTAATAAAGCAGTGCCAAAGCAGCTACCCCTTAATGTCAGATAGTGTATCACCAAAGCATTCTATTACCCCAATGGTACCTCTACGCCCATCGTGATACTGCCACTGTTTGCTGTTTTTCTCTTCATTTCAGTATTCCCCTGCAGGCTGGCAATACCCCACTGGCACAGTTGAGTACAGAGAGGGGAGGGGGGCTACAACATGCACTTTCTCCAGGAGCCATGGTTCCATGCTACTCCTCTGCTACTACTACTCCCATCCTGCCCTCTGCATTCCACTACTACTACATTCTGACCCCAGTGGTGGCAGAGTGTATGGAGCTCATGCTCCAGGAGCTGGCTTCGGTGGTGGCGATTGACTAACCAGACTACCCCATAGCCTCACAATACAGTACCCACCATAACTACCATCCCTGCCTCTGGAACATATGCTTAACCCACCCTACCCCCAGGCCTCTGGATCTTACCCTACTCCCTGGACCCCTAGACATACAACATACAATATCCCCCCAGGCCAGGGACATACACTACCTGCCATACCTTATCGCCACAGGGACGTACACTGCTCACCCTATTTTTTCTTGTGGAGGCCAATTTGCTAGAATTTGTCTCCTGCTGGGGCCAATGTTTTTTTTATCTGTAGGGGCCAATGTGTTTTGTTTTCTTGTGGGGGCTAATATATATATATTTTGTTTGTCATGTTGGGGGGGTTATCAGTCTGTTTTATTGCTTTCTGTAGGTGCCAATGTGATTTTTTTTTTGTGAGGTTACTGTGTTTTTCTTTATTCTGTCGGGAGTCAGTGTGTTTTATTGTTTTCTGTAGGGGTCAGTATTTTTATTGTTTTCTGTAGGGGCCAATGTGTTTGCTCACTCCTGTGGGGGTCAATGTGTTTTATTCTTTTCTTGTGGGAGCTAATGTAATTTATTGCTTTCTGTAAGGGGCAATGTGATTGTTTTTTTTTCCTGTGAGGGACCAATGTGTGTGTTTTTTCCTGTGGGGACTAATGTGTTTTATTTTTTCTTGTGCATTGCTTATCATCTGCGCATGTATTTCAGTTACACCGCGCATGCGCCCCGATGATGTTTGTACAGAATAGCAGTACGGATTCAGATGCATGCACCAAGAAGTGTATTAGAAATGTTTTGGGGGTTCCTGGGCAGTTACAGGGGGTTGGCTGTAGAGTCACTGAATTGCTCACATTGGAGGCCAAGCACAGATGAATGATCTGCATCTGCTGGGGAAAGTTTAAATGTTGCGACCGATGGTGGCATCTAAAGATACACAAAGCATGATTGCAGTGTCTGTAGACACTGATAATGGGCACCTTAGTCCTTGCATATTCGAAAGCACGTATGTACACCAGGGAAGGACATTGTATCATAATTAGCATAAAGTCACATACCTAACTGTCCCCATCGACAGGGTCCCGTCCCCCTCGACAGATGCCACCCCCTCAAAAGACCCCGCCCCCATTAGGGCTGCTTCCATGAATTTTCCATCCCAATCTGCCCCTGACTAAGCTTGCACTTTTCTCAGTGAAAAAGCCACTCCTACTTTGCCTGAATACCACAGCAATGCAGGAGATGATTTCCTGAGAATACTATTACTGCTCCTGCTAACAAGGGTGAACTAAAAGTCACCCTCTCAGAGAACAAGCACATAGTGCACCCCTGAAGGGTTACTGCGAATGTGTGAACTCTGTTAACCAATGATGTAAGTGATGGGATCCTAATCCGGCTTTTCTTCCTGCTTCCTGCTCACATTTATCTTTCTCCATGTTTCACTGTAGTGTGGCCGGGATTCCTATTAACTGTTGGGGTGACCTTAGGTAAGCCATCCCCCTTCCCCTATCTGGTCCCACCGACACCCGGAGCTCTTCCACTTCTGCCCTGTCCTCTTCTTCCTTCTGTAACTCTCATCTCTTTTTCATTCCTCCTTTACCTGCTTTTTCCTAGCCCATGAGCTTCTGTGGGGCTAGGAAGGCAGCAGTCTGTACCTGTGTGGAGTGGGGGTGTGTGACAGATTAGCCTCGTTTCAGAAAGGTAACTGCAAACTTTTTGCTACATTACAACTGTTTTTCAATGGTGCTGAAGTCATTTGTATTTTGGCAAGTACTTTACAGACTGTCCCTTGATCCCTGCTTGATTGAGTCCAGCAGATGGAGATCTGACCGTAGCTCTATACTGTGCAGAGAGGGTAGATAACGGCAGCCCTCTGAGCCGAAGCCAGCACTGGAGAAAGAAGTAGTGAGTCACCACAGAGTTTAATAACCGCTGAGGGAGTTATCGCCACCATAGCAGGCTTAGCAGCCTATGGAAGCCCGATAGACCTGATAAAATTTAAGAAAAAGCAGTGAAAATCATGTAGTACATATTGAGAAGTGATATGTACAAGGATTTTCACTGTCTTTCTATTTTTTAAACTTTTCTCCTGTTAGTACATTGGACCTTATTCAGAGTCGGTCGCAAGCGCCGATGCACTCGTAACCAACACGATGGTTAGTCCTGCACACGCGCAGCAGCCACACTGCGCATTGCCAAGCCCCGGAGCGACAGAGAAACTCTGTCACTCCGGAGCTCATTACCAAAGGGGTGGCAGTCGATGTTGATCAACAGCGTGCCCCGTTTGGTAGGCTGGCCTTGGGGATGGTTTCCAAAATGGAGGCGTTCCTTAACGAACGCCTAACGTTTTGTGGCCGGCCGCACTGACATCATCAGTGGTGTCAGTGGTGAGCTTCCTGCTCTATCAGAGCAGAAATCTCCCTGGGGCTTACGAGTGCCCAGACCCAACCTTAGGGTCTGGTCGTAAGCACCGATGGTCACGATGGTGATCACCATTGCGACCATCAACCTGGTCGGTCGTTAAGCTATGGGTGGTAACCCACAGCTTAACGATCAACAAGGAGGCGGCTGTTCAGGATGCAAGTGGCCACCCTGATTCAGTGCGACCGCTTGTAACTAACGACCGCCTCTGGATGAGGTCCATAGACCCCTAAAGGTTGTATTCATATGGAACTCTTCAGTATAGAACTACAACCACACACCTTACACTTACGTGCATATCATAAGTTTTTATAAAGTAAACATCTTAAATCATCGTAAGGCATAACATTGAAGGAAGTCTTATACGAGGTTACTGCACAAAATTTAATGGAACTATATTTTTATACTGTAGATTATTCGAACCCTACTCATTCATTCGTAAACCATGGCTCATATACAGATATTTTTAAGCCTTTCCCTGCTACGGTAACAATTAAATACAGCATATACAACATAGGGCAGAGGTTCCCAAAGTCCGCCATTACAGTCCACATTTTAGGGATATCCATGCTTGAGCACAGGTGACTTAATTAGTACCTCAATCCATTTGATTTAATCATCTGGATTCAAACTTGGATATCCCTAAAATGTGGACTGTAAGGTGGACTTTGGGAACCTCTGACATAGGGAATATATACGATTGACCGGCAGTCGGGATGCCGGCCGGTCATAAGACAGACAGCGGTTCCTGATGTTCTGGATCCCGAGAGGGGCCAGTAAGTAGCCTAACTCTCTCACTTTTCCCCCCTAACCCTCACCCAGTGGTGCCTAACCCTAAACTCCCCTTCCCACACCCTAAACCTAACCCTCCCTGGGTGGTGCCTAGCTCTAACTTTCCCCCAGTGGTGCCTAACCCCCTCTCCCCGAAGCCTAACCATAACAATCCCTGGTCGGTGCCTAACCCTAACTCACCCCGGGAAGTCCCTAAACCTAACCCCCCCATCCCCGCCTAACCCTAACCTGCATATTTACCATCAATATGCCAGCGATCAGGATGCTGACGTCGGTATCTTGATCTCTTCGGGATGGCGGCGTCGGCATTCTGATGGGCGTCGGGATTCCGGCATCGGTATATTGATGTCCGGCCTTCCGTCCGCCAGCATCCTGACTGCCTCCCACAAAATACAGTTCAGATGACCATACTGCACATACGGCCTGATTCAGAGTTGCATGCTAATGCTGCCACAGCTGGAAGTGCAAAAATATGCTAATGCAACAGCCACAGAAACTTGTATTGAGACGCACACCTGAGCTTTCGAAGTAGTCAGCAACTGCATACACATATATTGGACGCAGATCAGGCAAACATCGACTCCTTGAGTGAGTAGAGTGTTATATCTATCTTTTAAAATGGTCCCTGTTATGACAAAACAGTTCTATGTTGAGATTGATGTAGGGTGAAACAGATACAGAATAGGAGGAGAAAATAGTTTAGAATAGGCTTTTTAATTTGAATTATTTTTAAAGAATAAACATTTAACTGGATAACAGTGTAAGTGAATAAAACAGTTCAACAATAATGACTATGTCACTTTAATTGTGGTTCATTTTGGAAAGAAAGTATGTGTTGTACAATGAATTGTAACAGCAGGGTGTGTAATGCTTCTTTAGGGCCATGTTTGCTCACTGTTGGCTGTGTTGGATTCTGAAGTGGCTGCTCAGGTTAGTCCTGTTCAAGTTCTTTGGTGAGGACTAATGTCAGGTCCATTGAATAATGAAGACATTTCTTGATTTTCTTCTGTCAGAAATGTGTAAGTCAGTAAGGCAGTGATGTGCTGCTTTTCTGTGAGCAGTGTGTCTCTGTCTCTGAGAGATTACAGTAGGAAGTAGACCAGGCCTGAGGTGTGCGGTCATTGGTTAATAATGCACGGTTATGTGATCTAGTGTGTCCAATAATGTTGGTTTTATCTCTCTCAATATATCATACCATTTCAGAGGTTTAGGGAGTGGTAGTGAGTGAGAGGTATTTTTATGGGTGTGGTATGGTCCCGGGAGCAGTGGCGTAACTAGGTGGGGTCAAGAATGCCTTGTGCCTGGGTGCCTTTGGACCAGCAGAGCGGGGACACCACCAGCCGATGTCCAGGACACTGGTCACGGTCAGTGTAGTGCGCACCGCACAGAGGGCCTGATTCAGACCCATTCACAAGCACATTGCGTTCGCAAGCAGGTTGATGGTGACCCAGTGCGCATGCACGGCGTGTGCACTGCATGTACGCGAGCCCCGGGGCGAGCGCAAAAAGCGCTAGCTCCGGGACTCACTACAAAAGGAGCGCCTGTCGATGTTGATCAACAGCTCGCCCCATTTTGTAGGCGTGGCAGGGGGGTGGCTTCACAAAGTGAGGCGTTCCCAAGCGAACACCTGCCTTTTGTGGGTGGCCCCACTGGCATCACCAGTGATGTCAGTGGGAGAGCTTCCGGCTCTATTTGAGCCAGAAGCTCTCTGGGGCTTGCGGCCACGAGACCCTACCACAAGGGTCACGTCGCAAGCCCGATGGTCACGATGGTCTTGACCATCGCGACCATCATCATGGCCACTCGCAATAGCGGTGGGTGGTAACCCACAGCTATGCGAGCGGTCAAGAGGCCGCAACAAAAAATCCGGAGCCCGCCCTGATTCAGAGAGAGTGCTCGCTTTTTGAAAGCGCCTCTGAATCAGGCCCAGAGGGCCTGATTCAGAGCCGCTTGCTAGATGCGATTGCTCGAACGATGTGTATGCAAATTGCATTGGCAATGCTCCCGCACAGCAATGCATTAGCATGCCCAGTTTTTCTTAGAGAGCGATCATATAGTGTATGCAATCACCCACCAGCCTGTTTTAAGACTCTCACTTGTGCACCTCATGTCCAGGAAGTGTATTTAACCATCGGTACATCGTGTAACATCGGATGCTATCGCAGCTCTTGAGGTTGGCCACCAGCACTGCGAGCACTTCAGTGTAAATACAAGCCAGGTGACATGTACTATGATGCTGTCTTTTAATTATGCACACCTCTAAAACGCCGTTAAGATGCTCAGGCATGCCTACGTTTGCACCTCCACTCCACCTTTTTAATGGCCAGCCCCTGTTACCACCTACAAACGGCTTCCCCTGTCACTCACTCTGCTGAGCTGTCTATGCGCAGTGAGCGAATGCATTGTGAACTTTCACTGCGATACATGCGCACAATGCATACACATGAGCACAATGCATACCATCAGCAGCAGCAAGAGTATGCATCTTAGCGAGCAGGTCTGAATCAGGACCAGAGTGCGGACCACACTACACATTTACAAACACTGCTTCTGGCTAGTACACTCGTACTACCTGGCGGCAGCCAATGAGAGTCTACCTGTTTGTACTACCTGTTTGTTTAGGCAGCCAATGAGAGTCAGACAGGCTCTCATTGACTGCTGCGCTGCGCCCACTGCCGGAGCCAGGCTGGAGCTCACTCATGAGCTCCATCTTCTGGCTCCCGCAGTGGGTGACGGGAGAGACGTCATGACGTCTCTCCCATAATGCAGAGCGGGCCAGCCTGGGAGGACAGAGGACCGGATGGTGGCGGGCGTAGGAGCAGGAGTGGGGCTTCAGGTAACTGTTTGGCACTGCTGGGGAGGGGACTGCTATTGGGTCACTGTGCGGGGGGACCACTATTGGGGGCACTGCTGAGAGGGACTACTGGGGGCAATGCATCAGGGGGACCACTACTGGGGGCACTGCTGGGGTGAACTACTACTGGGGGCACTGCATCAGGGGGACCACTACTGGGGGCACTGCATAGGGGGGGACTACTACTGGGGGCACTATATAAGGGACACTCAGAGGGGGAACCACTACTGGGGGCACTGCAGAGGGGGGACTACTACTGGGGGCACTATATAAGGGGTGCTACATGGGGCAACTGCTGCTGGGGGCACTATATAAGGGGCACTATATAGGGGCTTACTACTGGGGGGCACAATATAAGGGGCACTACTGGGGGCACTGCATAGGGGAGACCACTTCTTAGGGAACTGCATAGGAGGGACAGGGGGCACTGCATAAGGAGGACTACTATTGGGAGCACTATATATTGGGCACTGCATAGGGGGGGACACTACTGGGGGCACTGCATAGGGGGTGCTACTACTGAGGCACTGTATAAGAGGCACTACTGGGGGCATGGCATAAGGAGGACTACTACTGGAGGCACTATATAAGGGGTAATGCATAGGGGGGACCACTACTGGTGGCATTGTATGGGGGGCCACCACTGGGGACACTGTAAACGGGGCACTATTGGGAGCACTGCATAAGGGGGACCACTACTGGGGGCACTGTATAAGGGGCACTACTGGGAGCACTGCATAGGGGGAGCACTACTTGGGGCACTTCATAAGGGGCACTGTATAAGTGTGCACTACTGAGGGCACTATATAGGGGCACTACTACAGAGGGCACTGGATAAGGGGCACTGCTACTGAGGACATTGCATAAGGGGCACTACTACATTGGGCATTGTAAGAGGGTGGCACTGCTACTTAGGGCATTAAGGTGCATATGGAATGGAAAGGATGTCCCCAGAGTGATGAGAAATGATGGTGTGTCATGTTGCCATGGCCTTATTTTCCAATAGCTACACCCATTGTGACATGTGGTCATGCCCACTAATTCCGCGAGCACACCTACTGATGGGGGTTCTGTTTTTTAACTTGTCCTGGGCTCCAAATACCCTAGTTACGCCACTGCCCAGGAGTGGTGGTGAGTGAGGGGTATGTCAGTGTTTGATATCTGTGAGTAAAAGTGGGTAAGAGGATTTGTATACTACATTGAACAATGTCAAGAGAAGTATTTCAGTGGGCGACTGGGATGAAGTTAAGCCCCAGTTCATCGATATGCTTAGCATACCAAAAATCAATCAGTAATCTGCACATCTGCTTTGTGCTGTAGATAGTTTTTTATTTTCTCTTTTGTCAATACATCTGGGATCCCATATGTTTATGTAGAGGCCAAAAATGTAATCCAACTATTACTGTGGCAGACCATTGTCCCACTACTGGTATATAGTTTTAGAAAACATCCTATCATTTCTTATTCATTAATAAAGTAATATTTTCTTTCTGCCCAACATCGTTCCCTGTTTTTGCAATGTCGCTACTGTACTTACCGAGCAATTTCCATCTAAATGGATAAAATAACCTCTCGCTGAGGTTCACAGTTTACCACAAATTATTTTCTGGAACTGTAATTTGTTTGAAGTTAAGATTCATCTGGATTCTGCCTATAATAAAATTCACTAAGTAAACTGGAAGAGTTGATAAAATGAACTACCAGTACAGGAGATGGTTTTCTAAGTTTTTAGGCTCACTGATCACTTTTAAATCTATCTAATTTGCATATCACAATAAACAGCATTTCCTAATATGGTCTCTACTCTACTTAAATGATGGTTTTACAATTGACCTTGTAATGTTATTTTCACAATCTATGAGATTCAAGGAGCCACTGACAGAGTTGAACAGACACATTGATCTAACTTAATTGATCTGGCTTGTTGAAGAAAAAAAAAACATATGTACTCATGAACTCACTACGCCACATTTCAAGGTGAGTGGGGAAGTTAACTTGGTTATTCAGCAGCACAGCAAAGTCAGTCTGTGTTGTGATTTATTTAAAGTTTACATATAACAAAGTCATCTGTTTAAGCAATCAGAATTTATTCTCTTAAAGACTTAAGTAGTTCATTAAAAAATTAATTAAAAATTAATGAATACTCTTTGAAGGTGTAATTTTTTTAGTTTACAATTTATTTTTATCCATATTATAGTATAATAAAAAAAACACAAGAGAATAGCATAGTTACAATTATTTAAATTGTAACGACATCCAGTTTTCATGTTATTTATTTTTACTTTCTATATCAATTGGTAGTTAAAAATGATGTTACAAAGGTTTCTGTTATAATGGGAAAATACACATATTCATTGTGGCTTGTATACTATAAATGAGGGAATTATTAAAATTTTATTGTGAGTAATTTGCTGAGATATATAATTACTTTAAAATACGGATAGGATAAAACTAGAAATATCTAAAATGCTTGTTATGAACTGTTCCTCAATACTTTTTTTATGTGTTTTACCTTAAATTACTTACAGTATATCAGGCAGAAGGATTAAAGAGCTTAATTTAATGTATATAAGAATAATATATATGCTCAATCCAGGAAAATAAAATCACTTTAAATGAACAACGTTCATATGTAATAAATGAAAAATGTCTCCAATACCTTCAGCGGAGTCATCCCAGAAGCAGGAGGACAATCAAGTAGGTTACTGCCACATATGATGAGTCAATCAAAGAAGTAGAATAGAAGGATCTTGACAAGGAAGATAAGAGAACCAAGACAACAATTAAATGTTCTCTCTGTCCTCCTGGACATAAACTGGAGCATGCAACCGGAATGAAATGCATGTAGGAAGAGTTAATTTCTTCACTTGTGTCCCTGAAGCATGCAGAAGAGGGTATCTCATCGGAATGGATGTTCTTTTGATCCTAGTTGACCTAGGGTTTTTTTTGTTGTGGTTGAGAGCAACCTATTAAATGCGATAAATGTGATTACCATCTTACTTAAGATGCGATTCATAGTTGTATGGTATTGTACAAATGTGCAATACCATACAGCTAATTTGCTTAAGCCGCAGGAGGTGTCTAAGGACAAAAGATGCCTCCTACCGGCATCACAGATCCGAGTACAGCATCCGAAGATGCAGCATTGGATCACTGTCGCGACATCGCCCATCTGGTTAAAACTAAGCTTACTCAGACTGGCCACCGGACTGCACAGCCAGGGCCAGGAAATCTGCATCAGAAGAAGCAGACCCGGTCTCGGCAAGCCTACAAAATGGGTACAACATGCCCCTATTTTGTAAAATGGACCACACCACCTGCAAATGGCCCCAGCATGTCAATCATGGTGTGGCTTGGAGGCCATATGAGTGATCTCACAGACACTGATCGGCAGATGCGTAGTACAGATCCAGTGCATTTGCTGTTTAGTAACCATCAGAGATTTGAGCAAATCATCAGGTTTCGTACATCTCTGAATCAGGCCCTTAATTGTAAACTTAATTGTATACAATGAACATAATCTATTGAAAGCTTTTTTATGATACTTGTCCAGTGCTGTCTATCTACTACAGTATTCTATTTTTTCCACCGAAAAAATAGGGAGTCAAAAAATTTCAATATTGTTACATGCAATACTTAAATTACAAATCTAAAATTGATGGTTTTTTCTTTATACATTATTTTTACAGAGCCACTAACTACTTTTCCTGGTGCTGCAGGTTATATTTCCCACTCTCTCTTCACCCACCTTTGGTCAGTTCAGGGCCACTGATGGGGGAAGCGGGGCATATCCAGTTAGCTACCTCCTCCTATGGTGTGGAGGTGGAGGTGTTTTGCTGCTGAAAAAGAGTATGTCTGGGCATCAATCAGCCAGTCTGAGCTGAGAGAAGTGAAGGGTCGGGCCTTCCACTGGCTCTCACAGTGTACTTTACCCGAATAAAAAAAGCTCCATATACTGGCCGGGATGTACTAACAGTGGCACTACTTACCGCCAGTCACTGCATCCCTACCGATCACATATGTACTAACATATGCAATTAGTACTGGAAAGGGCATGCTCTTCAGATAAGAGCTGTCCTTTGTGAGCTGCTTTTCACCGTGGACTTCCGGGTTTATGACCCGGGAGTCAATCTGCACAATACAGGGCACCGGTGGCCGGCTTATCAAAATATCACAAATTTAGCAACTGCCAGCAGCTAGGAGGGTGCAGGCTTATTGGCCCCTGCAAGCTTCGGGCCCTGGGCAACTGCCCAACAAGCCCAATGGAAGAGATGGCCCTGGGCAGGACTTCCTTCAAGCTCGTCCCTAGCAGCCAGTTTATGAAATATACATATTAAATTATTATTATCTTTTATTATTATCCTAAATGTCTGTCTAGCACACATTCATTGCAACATAGGGGAAACCCAACACCCCTCACAGCACTCAGTGTTTTCTAAGGACAGGAGAGACGCTCACTCTGCACACAAACAGAGCAACAGGTGCAGTGAAAACATGATAGAGATCTGTATCCTCCTGTTAAAGCCTGCAGTTGCTCCCTCTCATCCCCCACAGGGAGGTGGGGCAGAGATGATAGAGTGATATGGGAGAGGGGGCAGACTGTTAACTAGAACATCAGAAAACTGCAGTTGCTGACAGAAGTTTTTACTGAATTGCTGATTTGCCAAGTACAGGAATCCTTCTATTCCTCTATCTGCAAAGTGGAGGTTTAATGCTTATAGATTACTGTGGCCACTATTAGCCAAAAGTACATTTATAGTGGGCATATGTAGTATGTTGTAACTTGATCCACTCATAAATATACATATATATCTGCAAAATAATTGCACGTGTGTGGTTATAATTTTGTAGGCTAATATTCCTCCTCGAAAGCGCACAGGAGAACAGAGATGAGAAAGTAACGGGTTTGGTATGAAATCCCGGCAGTCTGGATGCGCTGGTCAGAATACCGACAGCGGTATTCCGACAGCCAGAATCCCGACACCCATAGGAAGTCACGGTAAGTATTTTTCTAAGTCCTACCCTAACCCTGGGGTTTGTAAAGTGCAGAATATATTTTTTTTTAAATACACCTGCTGCAGCCTCCTGCATTCCTAAAAACACCTGTACTTTAGCCCAATTTTCAAACACTTTTTACATTTTCACCCCAAAAATGACATGGCTTTTTTAGGGTGTATTTAGAAAATGTGTACATTTTTTTGCCTAATTAGTCATATGGGGGAAGGTGCCCAAAGGGTTCTGCATTCCCCTTTTGCACTCAAAAATATGGATTTTTCACTGTTTTTGCCTGTGGAGTTTTCGCCTAGGCGAAAACTTCCTGGAATTGAATAGGGCGATACTTCATAAAGAGGCGAAAACCGCGCTGCGGCAAAAACTTTTCTCCAATCGCACCTTTTCACCTCTAATTGATGGAAAAGCACACATTGTCAATGATCTTATTATGCTAAAAAAAAATATATATAATTGTTCACTAATTGTAAATGTTATTTAAATAATGAAAACTTCAAATCGTGGTTTCTGCTATTTGGAATAAAGGTCAACATGTATGAACGATATGGCCAAAACACAGTGAGAGATGGGCGACCAAAGTAGAGAAGGAAATGGATGTATTTCTTTACCCCTGTAGTAATAATCCACAATATGCTTTACTTGAGATGTAATATTTTAGTATTTGTGAAAATTTCAAAAAGGTTCTGCAAAATGATCACCTCATTCCACAATTGGCTGCAGAATTAGTTCTCTTTTGATTAAGAGTTTACAGTCCTGCTTCAACTACACTATACAGCACACTATACAGCACACTATACAGCAAAATGAATCGGCCATCATTCTTCCAGCTATATTCCAGGGATACATTCCACAAAATTAAAATTTAGAAATACACAGTAGTAAATAATTCATTGAAATTTGACAAAAGTATAACTTGCAGTTTCAACCTCTGAGAGATGTCATTTCTCATAGTGAAATTCAATTTACATGATACTGCAGGAATTCTCATTAAAACTTTCATATACATAACTATA
Source organism: Taudactylus pleione (assembly GCA_031769625.1). Classification (NCBI taxonomy): domain Eukaryota; kingdom Metazoa; phylum Chordata; class Amphibia; order Anura; family Myobatrachidae; genus Taudactylus; species Taudactylus pleione. The sequence goes on from JAUIMM010000182.1 coordinate 5,325,716, forward strand.
TATTTGAACTAACTTTTTCAGCAACGTATGAATATTACAATAAGGATATCAGAAGTTGCAAAGAGGTTTTGGATACCACACAAAAGCCAAAGGGATAGTTGTACCCAGACTCCAGTGACTCCACTTATCACACTTGCTGCAATAACTCGGGTTACTGTGGAGTGTGAAAGGGCCAGGTTGATATAAGTCGAGTTGAGCATTTCAAAGATGACATTTTGCCTCTTTTTATGACCTGATTTTTGGCTGGAAAAATCCGAATTGGGGGGGAAAATCCGAACTAATCCGAACCCGCTCATCTCTAGTACAAATGCTCACTTAGGGAATATTCTCTACACGTGTCTGTATTTGAGTCCTGTAGGTATCAATCGGTTAAAATTATTTGCATATATAGCTAGAGATGAGCGGGTCAGGTTCTCCGAGAACCGGACCCACCCGAATATTGCAGTTCCGAGTCGGATCCAAGACCGGCTCGGGTTTCCCGTCTGACTCAGATACAAAATAGAAATAAATAGAAATGGAATAGAGTGTGCAAAATAGATGTGCTCTGTCTGTGCTGCTGTTGTTCAAGGGTGCAGTGTTGTCGGGCTGCAGGTCTGAGCTGCTGTTTTTCAAGAGTACATTGTTGTCAGGCTGGGAATGCAGTACATAAGGGGGCTGCAGTACATAAAGGCATGCTGCTGTATTGTTCATAAAGTGCCTGGGGCTGCAGTACATAAAGGGGGCTGCAGTACATAAAGGGGTGCTGCTGTGTTGTCCTGTCCATAAAGGGGCTAATGCTGCAGTACATAAAGGGGTGCTGTGTCGTTCGGGGGTGCTCTGTCAATCCAGGGGTGCTCTTCCCCAGTGTTAAAAAAATTAAAGTTAAATAAAATTATATTCCACAAATAAAAAATTCTGTTTTGATTTTTTTTGTGTGTGCTACTGTAGCTAGTAGCTACGCTATTATTGTTCGGTGACACTGCCAGCCAGACTGCAGTTTATCATCCACGTATTTGTGACTCTGCAGGTGGTCCATCTGCACTCCATAGGGGTGCTTTGTTGTCCATAAAGGGGGTGCTTTGTTGTTCATCATGGGCCTGCTGCCAGGTTGGGAATTGCTTTTCTAGTGCAGTGGAATCTAGATGGGATTTGGTAGCAGGGACACAGGACCTCAATTAACCCACTGCATTATTGGTGGATATTGGATGCACATCTAATACCAGCATAGATGTTATGGTGTCAGTGATCCGCTGTGCAACTGGGTGACTGCTGTGATACTTGCTCCCCCTTGCAAAGTCAATTGTTTTTTAAAGTTCTACTAGTAGTCTTACTGGTCCCCTTCTAGGATGAAAATGAACTCCCAGCGGCAGCTTCAAGGATTCTTCTGGGACAAGGACTGATGCAAATTATATAAATATTTTTTGTAAATGCCTCCCCTATGCCCTCATAAATTTGCTTCGGAAGTAAAAAATTAAATTAAATTTACTGCAAATCAACCCTTCATTTCCCTGCCTTCAACTACATACAGACTTCATCTTCCTCAGGCCTCTTAATGAATGAAAACATATGTTTCCTTAGGTGCCATGTTGGAAGTTGAACTGCCAAGTATTTGTGCCGCCCAGAGCTGCCGCTTAACTTAGTCAGCCAGTTAGCTTGGTGCAAATTTTGGGCCAAAACCGGATGAAAACAATATTGTGAGCTGTGAGGTGGAGTGGAAATTAATGTTATTGAGGTTAGTAATACTGTAGGAACAAAAAAAAGCCCAAATTATATGATTGTAGCAGTTTTTATCAATTTTTTAAAAAATATAAAGATCCAAAACCAAAACATGCAAGGGGGGTTTTGGCAAAACCAAATCCAGATCCAAAACACAAAGAAGATACAGATCCAAAACCAATACACGGGGGTTGGTGTACATCCCTATATATAACTCAGTCTAATGATTAAACGACTACAGCAGGGGTGCATTTATTCAGGTAATTATTAAGGAACATCATTTGGACATTTAACCATTTAAATACTGTATTTCTGTCAGAAATACCATTATTACCATGTAAATTTCATTTAGAATCAAGAAATGAATTTTCTATATCAAGTTTGATATTATTTGTCTATCCAGTCTCTCTTTATACTCACCTATTTAATATTTTTAATGTGGATGTTAGTAACTACTTATTTTTCCAAAAATACATTATTTGTGTATCTCTCTAGATCAGTATTTCTCAAACTCGGTCCTCAGGTCCCCACACAGTTCATGTTTTGCAGGTCACCCAGCAAGTGCACAGGTGTATTCCTTACTCACTGACACATTGCAAAAGATCCACAGGTGGAGCTAATTATTTCACTTGTGATTCTGTTCGGAAACATGGACACCATGCAATGTTTGGGGTCCTGAGGACCGAGTTTGAGAACCTGTGCTCTAGATAGAGTGTTTTATAGATTAATATATACAGGTAGCTATATTTTATTTTATTTTTTATTTACTCTTGAAGAGTCCCCCAAAAATGGAAGTTATTCTTCTTATTGCGTTGTCTCTTGCAGGATAGAACCTCCTTATGTATAATTATGGCATTGGTTATATGCTAAAATGGAATTATTGTTTACATTCCTACTTCTCTTTCTGTTGGAGATAAATAAAGAAGAATCCTTATGGAGATCTGGCTGTGGAATCAATTGAGACAATCAACTAAGCTGTATATTTATTCACTTTGGTACAGGTCCACCTTTATTATTCATTGTTTATGCAAACAAAGGTGAATACATATATGCTCTTCCACTTGAAGGTGCCTTTGTGATTATATTTTTCACATATATTATATATAAAGTTCACTGTTCTGATTGTTTGTCTGTCCGGGTATGCATTTGGACACGCCAGCACTGATTGGGATCAAACCAATGTGAAGTGATCCAGTTGGTTTTAGGGAGGTTAGGGTCCCAGTCAGACCTCCCATTGGTGTACGCTCGGCAGAACTTTGACCCGGGTCACCTGTTCTTGGCCTTCCACTAGATGGATTTGGTCAAAAACTTCACAGAGTGGTAACATTGGATCCCATAAGACATACTAGGGATTGAGGTCCCGGTCAGACCTCCCATTGGTGTACACTATACAGAATTTTGACCTGAGGATGCTGGGCACAACATGCCACCACTAGGGAGCCTGGTCTGGGCCTTTCATTGGATGGCTTTGGATGACATCACATAATAAAATTTAATAACTTGAAGATTTAAACCTGGGAAACGCAGGCTACTTAAGCTAGTATATATATATATATATATTTATATATATATATATATATATATATACACATACACAGTTGAGTCAAATTATTATGTCCACCAGCTAATAGACGTGTGCTGCACAGATAGCACTTAGACTGGCTGGGAGGGAATCAATAAGGTGCTGGTAGATTGACACAGGTATCTGGAGCCATGCTGACTGCAGTGCATCCCACAGCTGCTGAAGGGTGCATGGTGCCACACTGCCACTACCAGCTTGTGTTCTTCCAACAATGGTTGCAGGGTGTTTGTTCTCCGATGTTTTGCACCTGACACTACAACGTACATCTGTTCAATGAAACAGAAAACATGACTCATTAGAGAAGGCAACCCTTTGCCAATCAGTGGAGGTCTAATTCCGATACAGGCATGAAAATGTAAGCCTTTTCCGCAAATGCACCTTCGTTAGCATAGGTGCAGTGACCACCCATTTCCTTCGGAGTCCCATATTATGCAGGGTCGCTGAACTGATATTCAAGACAAACGTCTGGTTGCCCCAGGATAATTTTGAGCTGCTCCACTGTAGCGTGTTGGTCAGCCCTTTTAGGTGCGTACCTTTTTAGCCGACGTTCCCCTCTCACATCAATGGCACGTGGTGCTCCGCAGTGTCCACGTCGGTTATTTTGCAATGCTGCCCTTTGTCCAGTCACGATACACATTCACCACAGCACGTGGACAATTCACAAACTGCACTGTTTCAGAAATACTGCCAACCTTGGCCTGAAAGCCAATAATCATCCCTTTTTACAAATCTGATAAATCTCCCCTCTTACCCATGACAGCAACAAGTGATATGTGTGCAGACGGCCTATCATATACCTTATATATCCACCAAGCCAGCGCACGGCACGTGACGTACTTCATGAGCTATGCGCTGCCAATGTCAAATGTAGGAGGTTGTCATAATAATGTGACTCAACTGTGTATATATATATATATATATATATATATGTATATATATACATATATACAGTATACAAATGAATGAGAACCAAAATGCCTGGGACCATCTGGTAAAATTTACCTATAACATTAGTGCTACAGTTGTCAATTTTTTTGATGCTCTAATTTATCTTAATAAGGTAAGCATTAGCATGTTCCTGTATACAAAACTGATGGGCTGCAACAATCTACTACATGATAGAAGTTTCCATCCTCCATCGATTAAAAAGGGTTTACCTATCTCACAGCCAGGGGCTGGCTGGCAACTTTTAGCCTGGGGGGCAAATGCATGCTGGCGGCCCTGGCAGAGGAGTAGCGTGTAGCCAGGGTGCCCGAAGAATATGCATGCTACGGCGCCCCCCCCTCAAGTGTTCCATGGAGGAGGCGGGTCCATATGGGATTAATGTAAGGTAAAAATAAAGATTAGGGCAGCCCCCTGTCATAGTGCCCATATGCAGTGCCCCCGTGTGCCACAGGAGAGAACACCCTTATGCAGGCCTCCAGTAGTGCCCCCAGTAGTGATCCCCTTATGCAGTGCCCCTTGTGCCCCAGTAGTAAGCTCCTTATATAGTGCCCCCAGTAGTGGTCCCCCCTGTGCAGTGCCCCTTGTGCCCCCAGTAGTAAGCCCCTTATATAGTGCCCCTAATAGTGGTACCCCCTTATATAGTACCCCCAGTAGCAGTTCACCGCCTATGCAGTGCCCCCAATAGTGGTAACCCTTATGCATTGCCCCTTAAATAGTGGCTCCAGTTGTAGTCTCCCCCTATGCAGTACCCCCAGTATTGCCCTTTATATAGAGCCCCTAGCAGTGGTCCCTCGATGCAGTGCTCCCAGTGGTAGTCCCCTCCCCCTATGTAGTGCCCCTAGTAGTAGTCCCCTCCCCCCTATGCAGTGCCCCTAGTAGTAGTCCCCTCCCCTTGTAGTGCCCCTAGTAGTAGTAGTATCCCCCTTGTAGTGCCCCTAGTAGTAGTAGTCCCCCTTGTAGTGCCCCAGTAGTAGTAGTCCCCCCCTTGTAGTGCCCCCAGTAGTAGTAGTCCCCCCTTGTAGTTCCCCCAGTAGTACAGTAGTAGTAGTCCCCCCCTTTGTAGTGCCCCCAGTAGTAGTAGTCCCCCCCTTTGTAGTGCCCCCATTAGTAGTAGTCCCCCCCTGTAGTGCCCCCAGTAGTAGTCCCCCCCTTGTAGTGTCCCCAGTAGTAGTAGTCCCCCCTTGTAGTGTCCCCAGTAGTAGTAGTCCCCCCCTTGTAGTGTCCCCAGTAGTAGTAGTCCCCCACCCCCCTTGTAGTGCCCCCAGTAGTAGTATTAGTAGTCCCCTTATAGTGCTCCCAGTAGTAGTAGTACCCAGTAGTAGTAGTCCCCTCCCCCTTGTAGTACCCCCAGTAGTAGTCCCCCCCTTGTAGTGCTCCCAGTAGTTGTAGTCCCCCACCCCCCTTGTAGTGCCCCCAGTAGTAGTAGTCCCCCCTTTGTAGTGCCCCCAGTAGTTGTAGTCCCCCCCTTGTAGTGCCCCCAGTAGTAGTAGTCCCCCCTTTGTAGTGCCCCAAGTATTTACGAGACCCCCCCCAGTAGACACACGTAATATAAAAAACAAAATAAAAAAAACACTTACCTGAATCCCCACTCCCACTGCCGCCATCTGCTCCTCCGTCTGTCCTCCCGGGCCGGGCCACTCTGCATTATGGGAGAGACATCATATGACGTCATGACGCCTCTCCCATTACCCACTGCGGGAGCCAGAAGATGGAGCGGCTCCTGCAGTGGGTGCAGCAGCAGCTAATGAGAGTCTGACAGACTCTCATTGGCTGCTGATCTAAACAAACACACAGCTGCCGGAGCCGGCGGCTGTGTGTTTGTCAGTGTAGCGCTGACCGAACTCCATCCGGTCAGCGCTACACACGCGGTGCAGTCTGTGTCACAGTGACACAGACTGCACTGGCCCGCGGCCCGCATGACGCTGCGGCCAGGGGGGCACATGGCACCCTGCCCCCCGGCCCAGCCCGCCACTGCTCACAGCTATTGCAGATTAAAGGGATCAGTTCTGATCCTGCATTAGCTAAGTTACAAATGGAGACTACAATTTAAAAATGTCAAGATAGAGGAGATAGAGGGTATGATTTAGAACTTTTGAAGCAAGCCAAGGCTAGCATTGTGAAACTTGATAGAGAGATACTATTGAATAGTGACCAGAAATGTAGTAAGGAGAAGTCACTTCTCTGGGTAACACACTTTAATCCTGCTAGTTCTCATATCAAAAGGATATCTAAAAAACTGTGGCCCATGGTCCAATCGAACCAAGACCTCAAGGTACAGGATACTAGACTTATGGCTAGTTATCAACGTGGCCATAACCTCAGGGATTACCTAGTTAAGACAGATGTCTCTTGTCACAAAAAGACCACTATTAGTCATTTTCTTACAGGTAAAAAAGGATGTGTTAGGTATACATGCACTACGTGCAATTATATGATACAGGGAGTTACCTTCTATCATCCCCAGTCTGGGAAAAGATATACCATAAACTTTAAATGAACCTGTAATTCGAAATTTACTGTCTACCAAATTATTTGTCCATGTGGATGCTCTTAAATAGGCAAGACAGAATGTGCCTTTAAAGAGCGAATGGCGGTCCACGGATTGTCCATTACAGCAGGCCTGGCTAGTGGCTACAATGACCAACCGGTAGCCAGGCATTTTTGTTTGGTACCACACCCTCTATCTACTCTGTGGTATCGAATGATAGACCATGTCCACCTGTCAGTCAGGGGTGGTGACCGTGGGTTAAAATTGATGCAGCTTGAAAGTAGGTGGATCTATTGTTTAGGGACCCTTGTTCCCAAGGGCCTCAATGATCACCTAGGACTACATAATTTCCTGGTATATGTCTTTTTTGCTCATTACAAATACTCGTGTAAAGATTTGTGTACTATAGGCTCGAGTATTTTGTCATATGATCCCTTATAGGATAATTGTTGATACATTACCAATGGGTGCTTAAGATTTTTCCCTGTTTGCATACAGGTTTATTTCATCTGTACATATGGGCTATATATCAACTTATTACTTAAGGTTAATAATTTGATTCTTGTCATTACTTGTATTTAGGTTAATTACTGAGTGTACTATTAGGTACTATTACATAGTTCTGGACACACTGTATTATGTTAGCATCTCTCTCACGTGGGTTCTGAACATATATGACAAGATACAATTATGTCAGGATTAGACACTTCAACAATGTGTCTATTTAGTATTTATGCTGGGTCTGCCATTATATTGCTTATATAGACGTGATTGAACCTGTTTGGAGCTCGTGATGGTTTAGGTTCTAATGAGCCATTGAATTATTGTTACCCTAGTTACTATGTTGATGGGTCCACCACTATGACATGCTGCAGTGCTGATGTCATGCAGTATGCACTGCCTGTTCGGGTGTGAAGTCCCACATCTGGGTATGGCGTTCATATAGAGCACAGATGACTTTATGTAAGGTATGATTATTCACTATATTTTAAGACTGATGACAGTAACGGTTGTGTAGAAGCACTGAAACGTGGTTGCGTAGAGGCACTGAAATGTTGCTATCCGTATGTTGAAATATAGACTACTGAAAAGCTCCTGATATATATAGTGCAGCAGGCCGGCACACTTGTATCTAAATTAGTCCACTCCTGTGCCTTCCTTTAGAGACCAGCTGGTATCCCAATAATACATATATAACGAGGGCGGTACTCAGAGACTTTTAAATCATGGTGAAGCACTGTGGAGTTTATTCGGTTGACCAAAGTCTCTGAGTGCCACCCTCATTGTATATGTATATATATATATATATATATATATATATACACAATACAGGACCGGTGCTCCAGAAACAATTCAACTTGCCCTGGTGCTCCTTCAATTATCACATAAATATAGCAATACAAAATTGAATGGCACTCAGAGTCTCCGCAAAATAAACAATCAGACCAACAAGTTTGCAGCCAACGTTTCAGAGCTCTTAGCTCTTTTAGAGCTCTGAAACATTGGCTGCAAACTTGTTGTTCTGATTGTTTATTTTGCGGAGACCCTGAGTGCCATCCCATTTTGTTTTGCTATATATATATATATATATATATATATATATATATATATTGTGACACAGTTAGGTTAGGGGGTCCCTCTCCTGGGTAGGGGACTCCTTCCTTACACACACACAGCAGCAGGGAAGCAGCACACCAGTCTGGATGCAAGTACAAGCTGGTCGGAGCCAGTCTTTGTTGTACAATGTCAGAAACATAAAGAAAACATAAATATAAATCCTAGCCCTGTCGGGGCACTAACTTCACAGGTAGTTCCCTCACTACCAGAACCTGGCAGGGCCTAATGCCCTCGCCAGCAACAAAGCACAGCACAGTACTCACAAATAGGTTTTTCTAGTGTCTCTGAGCAAACTCCCTGCCTGCTCTCCCAGGTGAGACAATCAGGCCTCAACACACTAGGCTTATATTGGCCACTCTCAGGTGGAAACCCTAACAACCTGTTACCAGGCTGTGAGAACCAAAACCTGGAGTGGCCGTGGGTGGAGCCCTCCCTCTCCTCTCACCCACAAGCCCCAGGTCCCAAACCGGCTTTTCAAAAAACCGAAACTCAAGCCTGCTAAACTGCAGACTTTCTCCTGGGGGTTTAAAACACAAAAGACAGGAATCTGGGACAAATGTACCTGCCACAGACCACTTTACCAGTGATCCTATCACATATCCCCCCCCTTTGTTTTGACCTGTGGGGCAGAACAACTGAAGCCCCCAAACAATGAATGCGTGAAAACGCGTCAGCATTGGCCAGCTGGCTTCCTGGCCTGTGTTCCACTGAAAATTTAAAAGTTTGTAACGCCAAGAACCATCTCGTAATTCTCGCATTACTGTCCTTATTTTCGGACATCCACTTCAAAGGGGCATGGTCAGTGATCAATTTGAACTTTCTTCCAACCAAGTAGTACCTCAGACCCTCTAACGCCCATTTTATGGCCAACGCCTCCTTCTCCACTGTGGCATAGTTTCTCTAATGTACATTCAACTTTCTGCTAAGATAGAAAATAGGGTATTCCTCACCCTCCTTGTTCTGGGACAGGACCGCTCCTATACCTACTTCTGATGCATCGGTTTGTACTATGAATTCCCTTTCAAAATTAGGAGTCATCAGGACTGGTTGGGAACACAATGCTACTTTCAACTCCTGAAAAGCTTTCTCTGCCTCAGGACTCCATTCTACCATGACTTTTTGTTTGCCTTTGGTCAGGTCAGTCAGTGGGACTGCCATGGTGGCAAAGTTGGGTATAAACCTCCTGTAGTACCCCGTAATTCCCAAGAAGGCTCTCACCTGCTTCTTATTCAGAGGCCATGGCCAGTTTTGTATGGCATCAACTTTATTGAGCTGAGGCTTTATCAGGCCTCTGCCAATGGTATATCCCAGATATTTTACTTCCTCCATGCCTAGACAACACTTTTTTGGGTTGGCTGTCAAACCAGCCTTATAGATGGAGTCCAACACTGCTTGTACCCTGGGTAAGTGAGACTGCCAATCAGGACTATGAATGACCATGTCATCCAGATAAGCAGCCGCATACCGTCTATGGGGCCTTAGAATCCTGTCCATCATTCTTTGGAAGGTAGCAGGTGCCCCATGTAGCCCGAAGGGCAACATCTTGTACTGAAACAAGCCCTCTGGCGCTGAAAAAGCTGTCTTTTGTTTGGCGCTCTCGGTTAACGTTACTTGCCAATACCCTTTGGTTAGGTCAAGAGTGGTTAAATACCTTGCCGTCCCTAGTCTCTCAATCAGTTCATCCACTCTTGGCATCGGGTAGGCATCGAATTTTGAAACACTGTTCAACTTTCGGAAGTCATTGCAGAAACGCACACTCCCGTCGGGCTTTGGAATCAACACAATGGGACTTGACCATTCACTATGTGGTTCTTCAATAACCCCTAACTCTAGCATATTTTTAATTTCTTTCGACACCGATTCTCTTTGTGCTTCTGGTAACCTATAGGGCTTTAGATTAACTTTAACCCCTGGGTCAGTGATGATGTCATGTTTAATGACCGAGGTTTTCCCAGGTACGTCAGAGAATAGCACCCTATTTCTAATCAGAAACTCCTTGACCTCTTGTTGTTGAATTGCTGACAGGGTTTTTGCCACTGTCACTTCGGTAACAAAGGGCCCTGGTCTTACTGGAGGGTCTCGGACGGCCGACAGTACCGTTCTATCTTTCCAGGGCTTTAACAGATTTATATGTTATATCTGTTCCGGCTTTCTTTTCCCCGGCTGGTAAACTTTGTAATTGACCTGCCCCACTCTTTCTAAGATTTCAAAGGGCCCTTGCCATTTAGCCAAAAGTTTATTTTCCACAGTGGGAACCAATACTAACACTCTGTCCCCAGTGGCAAAGCTGCGTAACCGAGCATTGCAGTTGTATACCCTCTGCTGTGCCTGTTGAGCCTGTTCCAGGTGCTCTCTCTGAGCATTGGCTGATGCCTCCTCTATGGGACCCCAAGGACACAGCGTTATTTCCACACTCACAAATTAGGTGTCTGTCCCTTTAATTTTTAAACGGAAAGTTTTCCTCTTGCTGCAACTTCATTGTGTGTGGGTGCCCGCATTCTCCACCATATTGTGACACAGTTAGGTTAGGGGGTCCCTCTCCTGAGTAGAGGACTCCTTCCTTACACACACACACAGCAGCAGGGAAGCTGCACACCAGTCTGGATGCAAGTACAAGCTGGTCGGCGCCAGTCTTTATTGTACAATGTCAGAAACATAAAGAAAACAAAAATATAAATCCTAGCCCTGTCGGGGCACAAACTTCACAGGTAGTTCCCTCACTACCAGAACCTGGCAGGGCCTAATGCCCTCGCCAGCAACAAAGCACAGCACAGTACTCACAAATAGGTTTTTCAAGTGTCTCTGAGCAAACTCCCTGCCTGCTCTCCCAGGTGAGACAATCAGACCACCAACATGATTGGACATACTAGATCACATGGCCGTGCATTATTTCCAAGTGACCACACACCTCACGTCTGTTCTACTTCCTAATGTTATCTGAACCTCATTACAAAGCCACAGCTATATCACTCCACAAGTGTAAACAATACCATCTCTCAGAAAAGCAGCACATCACAGTCTCGCTGAAAAAAAAAAATCACATTTCTGACAGGAAAATGTGAAGAAATGTCAAAACCAGACATCAAGCCTCTTCAGAATCCAGCGCAACAAACAGTGAGTAGAAATCCAGCCTTGACCCTGAAGGATTAATATACAGTTTATCTGATGGAAGGACTTTAATTTCTATCATTCTATACTGTCAATAGTTGTTGGTTTCCATTAACATCAGATACAATGGACGGACAGGTAATCTATCTGAGCAACACGGGCATACGGTATTGACCCAGCTGCAGTTATCCCACAGACCATATAAGCATCTTAACAAGGTGAGCACCGGGCACTTAAAACAAGATAAATCTGAACAGCCATCTGTTATTTTAGCAGCCCAGGGGCTAAACTATTAATTTATGGCTACAAAGATAGATGCTACATTTAAGTCCCCCATGTACAGTCCCATGCAGCACTGCCAAATTATCATCTCAGATTGACAGACTACAAACGTAGGGAACCAGTCAGCACACAGCAAATAATGGCAGAAAAGGTAGGCAGATATAGGGACAGCTAGTTAATTCCAAATCTGCAACTTTTCATGCAAGGCCAGTACTGACACCCATTGGAACCCCTGTACTTCCCAGCACAGACCATATACACAATAAAGCCTATAAACATTTTTATACTAACCTTTTTTCCCTTTACAGGTATTGCATACTATTCTTATATTAATAATATTAGTACGTTTCATTTTTTAATTTATATCCCATTCTTTTAATTTTAATTTATTTTTTATTATTAATTTTAATTATTTTATTTGGCCTAATTTATAATCTTTTACATTTCCAATCATTTACCTAGTTTTTTACAATTCCTTCATTTTTATTTCACACCAATACAAGCACCCCTGTTTATATTATTATATATATATTACTCCCCACAAGGGCATCTAACTTGACTGCCAACTCCTTGCTGCTTATTGTGAGTGCTTTAATCGCTATGGCAGCAATGTATATAAATAGTGTCCTTGTCCTGCACTGTAATGCACTAAGTTACTTGTTTTTTGTTCATTTATTTGTTTTATGTACTATGTAAGGTGCTGCAGAACACTTGTGGTGCCATATAAATAAGGATAATAATAATAATAATAATATATAGATCCTCCTGACGAAGTCCAGCCCAGTGAACTGGGTGTAGGTGACGAAACGCGTTGAGGTGCTGTGCGATTGTTGCACACATTTTTCTCTTCTAGAACTACCTATCTGAATGTAAGAGCCTTTTGTTTCTGTTGTTTGTTTTCTTGTTTTTTAAATATTTCTGCTGCATATATTAAAACTCATAGTAAACTACTGCACTATGAGAGCGCAATTTCTTTTATTTACCCACATGTGCTATTAATTGAGTGTCCAACTAATCATATGGGGAGGAACAGTAGGGACCAAGTGGATCATTGCAAAACTTCAGGTGAACCCTAATAAAGTTGCCCACAAGAACCGGAATTAAAACCATGAGGGAACATTATACTGGCTACATAGAAAGACCCCCCTGATGTGCTTTCAAAGTATCTGATTGAGGTACATATATTACTTACCTTTGCAATTTCCATATCTTTAAATACTACACCAGAGAGCGCCTGTTTCTCACCCTTTCTTAAAATAAAAAAAAATATATATATATATACATATATATATATATATATATATATATATATATATATATACACTATATGGACAAAAGGATTCAGACGCCAGACCATTACACCAACAGGGACTGGAATGACATTGTATTCAGATACCTATTCTTTAATATGGAGTTGGTCCCCCTATTGCAGCTCTAACAGCTTACACTCTTCTCGTAGGGCTTTCAACAAGATTTTGGAGTGTTTCTGTGGGAATTTGTGTCTATTCATTTTGTAGAGTATTTATGAGGTCAAGCACCGATGTTGGACAAGAAGGCCTGGCTCGCAATCTCCATTCCAGTTCATCCCAAAGGTGCTCGATGGGGTTGAGGTCAGGGCTCTGTGCGGACCAGTCAAATTCTTCCACACCAAACTCATGAAACCATGTCTTTATAGTCTTTGCTTTGTGCACTGGGGCACAGTCATGATGGAATAGAAAAGGGCCTTCTCCAAACTGTTGCCACAAAGTTGGAAGCATAGTATTTTCCAAAATGTTTTGCTATGCTGAAGCATTAAGATTGCCCTTCACTGGAGATAAGGGGCTTAGCCCAAACCCTGAAAAACAACCCCATACCATTATCCCTCCTCCACTAAACTTCACAGTTGGCCAAACCCAGCCATGTTCATCGGACTGCCAAACAGAGAAGCGTGATATGTCACTCCACAGAACACGCTTCCACTACTCCACAATCCAGTGCGGGTGTGCTTTACACCACTCCATCCGATGCTTGGCATTGGACTTGGTAATGTGAGGCTTGCATGCAGCTGCTTGCCCATGGAAACCCATTTTAGTAAGCTCCCTCTGCACAGTTTTTGTGCTTACATTAATGCCAGTGACCCTGCTCTGTGATTTTACGCGGTCTTCCGCTTCATGGCTGAGTTCCTCATGTTCCTAAATGCTTCCACTTTCTAATAATATCATTTACAGTTGACTGGAATATCCAGCTGGGATGAAATTTTATTGCAAAGGTGGCATCCTATCACTGTACTATGCTAGAAGTCACTGAGCTCTACAGCACGACCCATGTTTGCAAATAGAAACTGCTTGGCTATTTGCTTGATTTTATACACCTTGGCAACGGGTCTGATTGAAACACCTCAATTCAATAATTAACAGGTGTGGCCATATATATATACCTGTGTATATATATATATATATATATGTATATATATTTATATATATATATATATATATATATATATACATGCTGTATATATATAATATTTAAAGTATGTGATAGTACAAATTTATGTATATTAATGTCACAACGGGGGTAATTACAATATTGAATTGTATTTGGGATGTTCTTACGCATGGAAGGGTGCATTTCATCTGTAACTTCTCTTGCACTTTTTCTGCCTCTATTTTTATGCATTTTAACTTTGTCTAGCATTGCAAAAATTTTTATATAACCCCAATTATTTGAGCCATATAATTTTATGTGTTTTAGGCTATTCTGAAACTTTCTTTAACTTAGCTGCTAATTTGATTACTACAGTCAGTGCCAGGTTACTCAAAAATCCTTCCTAATTAACATATGACCTTGTATGAAATCCCCACTAATAGAAAGAGCCTTTTCTATTCTTTGCTCTCACAAATTAATGTTGGTTTATGGTACACCCTTGTGTAATATACTTTTAGTATTTTGATTTAGATCCTCAATTATGTTTTACATTTGTGTTTGCTGATACTAACTATAAGTAGTTCTGCACATCTACTTTTTTCTCTGTCACTGATGAGATTTTTCTACTGACTAAAGAATAGACAAAATTCATTGTGGGAGCATACACTGGTCTTTTCTTTAACTTGATAGCTATATGAGAACCCAACATTAGAATAGTTAATTCAATACTTTTGCTGTGCTGTATTCAATAACTTATTTTCATGTTTACTATCTGAATAGACAATTAGACAAAGGTTGCTTTATTAGAAAACACAAAATAAATAATATATTCTTGTGAAATATTACAGGTTGAGCTGGCATTTTACTTATATTTAAGGCATTCCATATGGGTAAAAAAAACACACACAATATTAGAGATGTGTACAGACCCCCATGTTTTGGTTTTGGCAAAACCACCCTCAAGTGTTTTGAATTACTTTAAATATTTATAAAAACACATTAAATCATGTAACTTGGACATGTTTTTATTCGTATATGAATTAATAACATATTAACATTAATTTACAGTAATTTCCAGTAAATTTTGGCACCTGAAAACATGAGGTAGGTACTTACATGCAATCAAAAACAGGCAAGATCCGGTTTGTAGATTTGAGATCTGATTTGCGGGAATAACCAAGGAGAGACTCTATTCTACTTGGATCCCCAAAAGTGATTTGAGTCAGGACTCAGTTCGGCATGCAACCCCAAAGTTCGGGTGTGTTCAGTTTTAAGCAAAACCGAACCATTCATCTCTAAAATACATTATATATTATATATAATATATATAGATTAGAGATGTGCGCTGATCCCCATGTTTTGGTTTTGGATCTGTATTTGGTTTTGCAAAACTGCCCTTGCGTGTATCGCTTTTTGTTTTGGATTTTCATAAAAAATTTATAAAAACAGCTAAAATCACATAATTTGGGCTTTTTTTTGTTCCTACAGTATTACTAACCTCAATAATATTAACTTCCAGTCAATTCCAGTCAATTTTAACCACTTCACAGCTCACAATATTGTTCACCATCATAGGCCAAAGGCTGGCTGGCTAAATTAAGCAACCAACAGAGCAGCAGCACAAACACACAGCAGTTATTTCTGTTTACATATGTTTTGCAAATTAGTAATATATTATCAATAACCAATCAAACTGACTCGCAAGTATTTTCTATAGAAAACAATACAACACAGAAATTTGCTAAAAATTGTGCCTAGAATATCCTTGCTGAAAACAAGAAGTCATAGTTAACAAGCAGCAAACAAAAAAACCCCTAAACCATGTGTAAATAGCAACAGCAGAAATGAATGCCCCCTACACAAGAGCACATGCCCCCAGCACATGACTATTCTCAGTGCCCAATCTGTATAGGCCAGATACAGTGCGGTATACAATGTGGGTTGGTTACAGTGCAGGTTGGATAAAGTGCGGTATACAATGTGGATACAGTGCAGGTCGTATACAGTGTGGAATACAGTGCGGGTCTGATATAGTGCGGGATACAGTGTGGGTTGGATACAGTGCATTCCAGATACAGGGTCTGATTCAGAGGTGGACGCAAAAACGAATGCGCACGTAGTACGCATGCACACAACAGACAAAATACACACTGCGCATGCTCCAAATTGAACATAATCCTCAGCACTGAAATGTGTGCAACCACACAACAGTATGCACGATACCACGCACAGATATGCAGACAAGGGGAGGTTAAAGGGTGTGCCTACGCATAGCCCACGCACTGCTTGCGAGAAAAGGGAGTGAAGGGAAGTGTCCAGGGCATTTACCCACATAAAAATGTAACAATGCAAACTCGCACACAGGAGATTATGTTCCCGGCTACTTTCAAGAGTAAGGATAAACTCACACAGAGCATGACAGCACAGCAAAATGAAAACATATCCATGGAAAAACCATCGATGTTCTACAGCTAACAAGGGGCCTGATTCAGACCCACTCGCGAGCGGCTGTCCGCTCGCAAGTGGGTCGATGTTATGCACTGAGCATGCGCACGACGGAGGGAGCTCCGTCGTGCGCATGCGCCAGACGCGACGAGCGAAGGAAAGTCCTTCGCTCGTTGTGTCCGATCAAAGGGGGCGTGCTGTCAATGTTGATTGACAGCACGCCCCCTTTGGTGGGCGTGCCTCCCTGACGGGAACGCCTCCCGTCAGAAGCCGGCCCACTGACATCACTAGTGATGTCAGTGGGAGTGATTTTGGCTCTGATAGAGCCAAAATCACTCCGGAGCTTGCGGTTGAAAACCTCAACCGCAGGCTCCGGCTCACAATTTCGATGGCCGCGATGGTCTCGACCATCGCGGCCATCACAAAGCACGCTCGTATAGCCTGTGGGTGGTGACCCACAGCTATACGAGCGTCCAGGAGGACGCTCCATGAAAATGGAGCCTGGCCCTCATTCAGAGCGTGCGCTCTGCTCAGAGCGTACGGCTCTGAATGAGGGCCAAGGACTGAAGCAGATGTTTGCAACTATCCTGATCACTATTAGTCTTGATTACTGTTTTGCTAACAATCTAACCCACAAATTCAAGCCCTTTAAAACGTTCATCCACAAATTAATTTTATTGACTCATACAGTGTATTAATATAATTTGCACATGATTTTAATGCATGTGCACAATCAAAATATAGCCATTACTTTTGTGAAATGTGCATACACGTGCACACAAATAATATATTAGCAGATTGCAACATATACATATGAACATACATATAAAACAGTTTTTGGTTTTTTTAACAAAAAAAATAAACATACTCTGACATTCACATCAGGGAAGCAAAACAAAACATGTTTGTAAATAAATTAATAAGGAAAAACAGTAATGTCACACATTATTTAAATACAAACGCATACATTTTTACTTTAACAAACAATATAGACAAATTATAAAAAATAATCACCAAGTTAGCGATTTTTACTGAGGATATGTACAATGCTTACTCCTCCCAAATTTGCCAATTGTCACAGACACAAATAGAGTTTAATAACCATAATGAAGTAGTTCATTAAATTATTAGTAATTGCTTTCATTAGTAATAGGGGTAGGTGTATTTGCAGTGAATGAGCGAAGTGTCAAATACTCTGTTTTCTCATTCTGTGTTCTCAATCTGTGTACTGTGCGTTCTTTGTTGTTGTTGTAACATTTCAATGCGTATCAGTGTGCGTTGGTTTACATATGCAAGTGCGGTCAATGTGTGTGTGATTGGTAGTGGTTTTTGCTTGTTGGACGTTGGTGCATAGTTAGGGATGGGCTTGTTTTTGCACACCTTTTGCTAATGCGCTTGCACATGCATTGCATTTCTTCGCATTAGCGTACACCTTATAGTGCATGTCGAATACAGTGTGGGTTGGATACAGTGCAGTTCGGATACAGTGTGGGGTACAGTGTTATTCAGTTACGGTGCATGTCTGATACAGTGCAGTTTATAGTGCATGTCAGGTACAGTGTGATTCGGTTACAGTGCATGTCTGATATAGTGCAGTTTATAGTGCATGTTGGATACAGTGTGGGTTGGATATATTGTGGGATACATTGTGGGTTGGATACAGTGCAGGTCGGATATAGTATCCTCAGTGTGGGGGTCCTGGCAGTGTCGGCAGTGCGGGAGTGCTGGCAGTGTCCTCAGTGCATGGGTGCTGGAGTGTCAGCAGTGTGGGGGTGCTGACGGTGTCCTCATTAAATGGGGCGGCAGTGTCTTCAGTGCAGGTTGGCGGCAGTGTCAACAGTGCAGGTAAGCCGTCAGTGTCAGTAGTGTGGGGTGCTGATGGTGTCCTCAGACAAGGGGCAGTGTCCTCAGTGCAGGGCTCCAGCAGAGTTAACAGAGCGTGGGTGACGGTGGTGTCATCAGTGCGGGGGTGCTGGTGGTGTCAGCAGTGCAGGGGTGCCAGCAGTTTCCTCAGTGTAGGGGTGCTGGTGGCTTCCTCAATGTGGGGGTGTCAGCGGTGTCCACAGTGCAGGGGTGCTGGCAGTGTCGGCAGTGTGAGGTTTCTCATGGTGTCCTCAGTATGAGGGGTGGCAGTGTCCTCAGTGCAGGGTGCCGGCAGTGTGAGGGTGCTGATGGTGCCCTCATTACGGGGGCAGCAGTACAGGGTGCTGGCAGTGTCCTTGGTGCTGGCGCTGTTGGCAGTGGTGTCAGTGCAGGGGGATGGGCAGCATTTTTTCTTCCTTTTCCTGTGCCCATTGAAGTCTATGGGTAAGTGCTTATTGGCTGAGAGCTGTGACATACGGCTCAGCCAATCAGTGGCAAGCCCATTGAATTCAATGGGACTTTGAAAATGGCAGCACAAGACAAAACCTCGAGATCCAAAAGCAGTATCTTGATGTTTTGCCTTGAACAGGGATCTGCGGAGGGCGGGGAGATCCAAGCTGTGTCTCCTATCCCCTAAGATCCCGAAGTTCAGGAGGGCTCGGTTCTCTGAGAACCGGGCCTGCTCATATCATATATATATATATATATATATATATATATATATATATACAGTCAGGTGCATAAATATTGGGACATTGACAGAATTTTCATATTTTGGACTCTATTCACCACCACAATGGCTTTGAAATGAAATAAACACAATGTGCTTTAACTGCAGACTTTAAGATTTAACTTGAGGGTAATTACATCCAAATAAGGTGAACGGTGTAGGAATTACAACGGTTTCTATATGTGCCTCCCACTTATTAAGGGGCCAAAAGTAATGGGACTATCAACTTAAAAGCTATTTCATGGACAGGTGTGGGCTATTCCCTCATTATTTCATTATAAATTAAGCAGGGAAAAGGTCTGGAGTTGATTCTAGGTGTGACATTTGCATTTGGAATCAGTTGCTGTCGACTCTAAATATGAGATCCAAAGAGCTGTCACTATCAGTGAAGCAAGCCATCATTAGGCTGAAAAATCAAAACAAACCCATCAGAGAGATAACAAAAACATTAGGTGTGGCCAAATCAACTGTTTGGAACAGTCTTAAAAAGAAAGAATGCACCGGAGAGCTCAGCAACACCAAAAGACCCGGAAGACCACGGAAAACAACTGTGGTGGATGACAGAAGAATTATTTCCCTGGTGAAGAAAAACCCTTTCACAACAGTTGGCCAAATCAAGAACACTCTCCAGGAGGTAGGTGTATATGTGTCAAAGTCAACAATCAAGAGAATACTTCACAAGAGTGAATATAGAGGGTTCACCACAAGATGTAAATCATTGGTGAGCCACAAAAACAGGAAAACAGGAAGACCAGATTAGAGTTTGCCAAACAACATCTAAAAAAGCCATTACAGTTCTGGAACAACATCCTATGGACAGATGAGACAAAGA
Organism: Taudactylus pleione; assembly: GCA_031769625.1. Taxonomy (NCBI): domain Eukaryota; kingdom Metazoa; phylum Chordata; class Amphibia; order Anura; family Myobatrachidae; genus Taudactylus; species Taudactylus pleione. Next base: position 5,345,706 of record JAUIMM010000182.1, read on the forward strand.
TCAACTTGTACCAGAGTGATGAGAAGAGTATGGAGAAGGAAAGGAACTGCTCGTGATCCAAAACATACCACCTCATCAGTGAAGCATGCTGGTGGTAGTGTCATGGCGTGGGCATGTATGGCTGCCAATGGAACTGGTTCCCCTGTATTTATTGATGATGTGACTGCTGACAAAAGCAGCAGAATGAATTCTGAATTGTTTTGGGCAATATTATATGCTCATATTCAGTCAAATGCTTCAGAACTCATTGGACGGCGCTTCACAGTGCAGATGGACAATGACCCAAAGAATACTGCAAAAGCAACCAAAAGTTTTTTAAGGCTAAAAAGTGGAATGTTATGCAATGGCCAAGTCAATCCTCTGACCTGAGTCTGATTGAGCATGCATTTCACTTGATGAAGACAAAACTGAAGGGAAAATGCCTCAAGAACAAGCAGGAACTGAAGACTTCAGGCTGTAATTGCCTGCAAAGGATTTGCAACAAAGTATTAAAAAGTGAAAGTTAGATTTAGGATTGTTTAGTTTGTCCCATTACTTTTGGCCCCTTAAAAAGTGGGAGGCACATATAGAAACCATTGTAATTCCTACACCGTTCACCTGATTTGGATGTAATTACCCTCAAATGAAATCTGAAAGTCTGCAGTTAAAGCACATCTTGTTTGTTTCATTTCAAAGCCATTGTGGTGGTGAATAGAGTCCAAAATATGAACATTCTGTCAATGTCCCAATATTTATGCACCTGACTGTATATTTATAGTGATGTGCAGAGTCGGCACTCCCCATTTGTAAAAAGTGTACTTGCTCCGGTTAGTGCTACATGATAACAACACATACATAGATATATTATGCTACACTATGCAATACTAAATGCATAAGGATGGGGTGTCTGGTTGCTAACTTATATCTCATACTCAATATTAAATAAAAATGTATGTCTCACATCCAAAGGTGCTCTGCTCTTCAACTAAAAAGTAGAGCCTCAAAGAAAACAAAGGGCAACAAAAAAATACTAAAAGTCCAAACAAAAAATAGAAAGGGGGGTGTGATGGTCGTTGTCTGCTGCAAGAATATCATGAAGGCTGTGTGAATACATAATAAATGAGTGTGTATTTCACTAAGTGTTGTCAGTGTCATTAAATGTGTCTGTGTCAGTAAGTGGAATCTGTGTCAGTAAGGGGTGTTTGTATCAGTAAGTGGTATCTGTCAGTAAAGGGTGTCCATGTCAGTAAGTTGTATCTGTGTTAGTAAGGGGTATCTAATAAGCAAAGAAAAAGTATAATGAAAAGGTGTGCAAATCATATAAATGTTGTATATCATTAAAATATAAATTTTATTTATTACTAGGGGTGTGCACCAGCCACTTTTCGTGTTTTGTGTTTTGGTTTTGGATCTGGATCTTTCTTCGGGTTTTGGATCTGGATTGGTTTTGCCAAAACCACCCTTCCGTGCTTTGGGTTCTGGGTTTTGTGTTTTGGATCTGTGGCCCTGATTCAGACGTACGTGCTGAAATATGTTAATTTAAGCGATCGCACGTAATTTCGAACGCAGCTAAACTTCCTCCCCAAAGTCTACCGACCCCTCCTCTAGCTAAGGAGCGAGCCAAATAGCGCGCGTACAACCCCAATGTGGCTTGCAGGGAACGCACGCACAAGTACAAACCGGAAGTGGGCCTGTCAGATTCCGATTACCTGCTCGTTCATTCTGCCTACCTCCTTCAATCGTATCATGCCAATCAATATATCAATTAGCTTAATTGCTCTTCACATGTGTTCGTTTTTTTTTTTTTGTTTTTCAATAAACTTTACTCTTGTCCGTGTTTTTGTTAACCCGCAGAATACGTACGGTTTAAACAATGGTTTTCTTTTGCCAAAATACATGTTTGAGCCAATTATCCATTTGTTTTCTGTGTTTTTACCCACGCATATTTTACTGGGTTCATTTCTTTATTTAAATTAGCTTACGCATGTCACTGCATCAAGCCTATCATAACTCACAATAGATTTTTTGGCATGTCGAACACATGACTCATACACTAACCAATAGAATGGTTCCTGTTAATTTCCCAACTACATTAGCCAATCAAAATTATTTTCTGGTCTTTATTAAAACTGTTTTATTAAAAATACACCATTGCCATCATGAGAGCCTCTGCATTCACCAAGCGAGAGCTTCTGGTTCTTACAGAGGTGATGGACAGGCGTATCACCAGCCAGCCTCCCTCCATCAGCAATCGGGAGAAGCGTGCCGCCTATGCGGAGGTTCGCGGCCACCTGCGTTCCTTCGGCTCACACCGACAGATCAGCCAGCTAGAGCGCAGGTGGTCCGACCTTCAACGGCGGACGCCCCGTTTGCTGGCATGTTTTCGCATGCGTATAGCGGAAAGTAAGTTATGTTTTGTTTGGTTTTCCTGTTTATCTTTGTGGCCCTATCTGCGTGTGCATGTTTTGTTGTTTGGCCTGTTTCTTGTATTCACTCATATCTGCGTGTGCATGTTTTCTTATTTGGCCTGTTTATTATTTTCACTCATATCTGCGTGTGCATGTTTTCTTGCTTGGCCTGTTTCTTGTTTTAACTCATATCTGCGTGTGCATGTTTTCCTTTTTTTTGGTTAAACAATTAGCGTTTAGCAAGGTGATGTTCTAAACTAACCTCAATTTGTTTCCCATCATTTAGGGGCCGAGCAAAGACTATGGCGTCATCGCCGGCAAAGACGTCGCTCTCGTCCCCTCTCCCCAACCCCCAGCCAAATCTCCTCTCCCCAAATTTCCCAAAACTCCCCCTCCACCCCAGCCTGCCCAGACACTGTCACCCATCCCTCTTGGCAATTTCCCCTCCATCCCAATTCCCCCTCCCCTCAACCCACCCCTCTCTTGACCACCCCATCTCCCGAGTCAGTTATAACCCCTCCCACCTTCTTGGGAAATGTGACCACCTCCGAGGAGGATGATGGAGTGGTTTCGGGGCCAGCCGTCATTCACAACGGTATGTTTCCCTTTTATCCTTTTTTTGTTAGGAAAATGTGTTGATGTAATCCTTTGTCTGTGCCTTTTCCTTTTTTATTATTTTTAAAGGTCGGTTATATATCTGTTTGTATTTACATTTCACAGCTGATTTCCCCATACACATATCCCACATGTCAAAACAGTCAAACTTGTATCTCTGGTTTACGGTTGCTAGTTTTTTAAGGTTTTTTGTTTTTACATTTTTTTATTGTTCAAAGATTTTTTTTAATGTGGTTTTTGCAACACTATTGTCACTTTTTTCTAAGTCTATTTTGCTTGAGTATTTTTTTAGATTCATAAATTTTGGATTCATTTTAGTAAGCACCACAATTTTCGAACCCACAGAGGACCAGAGGCGTTTGGCGGACCTAGCCGGGTGTGTCCAACTGATGTGGGGGCACGTGATCGGCCTGCTGGTGGTCCTGGATAGGATGGCGGGGATCCTGCGCCCCTAATTTTTTTTGTTTTCCACAGAATTATTTTTCTACAATAAAAAGTAAAATTTTGAATAGTCTCATTCCTTGTCTGAAAATCTTAGATTGTTTAAACTTACATAAGTAGACTCTTGCAGCAAGTATTTTAAACTAATGTAACTAAGATTGTGTTATGCTGTTTTTTTAAAGCAGGCACATGAAACACCTAACACTAACAATAGGTTTGGAGAGTTACCAGATGTTTTTTTTGTTTTTGTTTTTTATTTACATGTAAAAAATTTTAGGTAAACCTGCTTAGGCCGAGATTCAAAAACATACTGATTCTACATAATACCTTTTGGTGTTGGTTTTTACCCACAAAGCATAGTTAAATAATGAGCAAATTGACACATTACAGGATTAGCCATTAAGCAACTTTTCCTTGGGTGAACCTGCTTACACTTGCTTGTAATGTCGAAAAGAATTGTTTTGATTCAAATAACCAAAAATGTATTCACCACAAAATAAAAACACAAAGTGTTGGGTCACAAACAATACACACAATGATAACAAACTGTAAAAACCAGCAAACACCATAATAAAAAATAAGCTAAAAATCAAGAACTGGTTGACGAATGAGCATGCCAACATGATTCCACAAATGTTGCGTTTCAAAATTGGGTCCAGAATATATATCCAATGTGGCCCCTTGAAGTCATTTTTTGGGAGCAGGAAGTAGTCATCATATAATTCCAAAATATTATGAAAAACACAAGATGGGAAATAAAAAGATGATTTCGACATTGTGTCAAATAACTTATTTTGTGCCAATAATTACCTAAAGAATCTGGCCACCACATCATCGCGTATGGCCCCTCCACATACTGACCTCCGACCAACCTCGGGGGGGCCATCCTCAGGCAAGGCATCCTCTGGCTGCATTGGGACACCACTCCTTATGGCGATGTTGTGAAATATCCCACACAGGACCACAATTTTCGAAACCATATCCGGCAAATACATGAGTTCGCCACCAGAGCGGTGGAGGCATCTGAATCGGCCTTTTAAAAGGCCGATACAGTGCTCCACCACTTGCCTGGTGGCTGTAAGTGCGGAATTAAAATCACTTTGTGGGCCTGGTGTGGGAGCCAAATAAAAAGTGAGCAGCCAGGGCGTGCAAGGGTAGCCACTGTCTCCTGTGAAAAAGAAATGACAACATCAGGAACACTGTGTATCAAGCTTTGCATTGGTATCTACTAAAGGTCTCCACTTACCCAGAAGCCACGCATCACCAGCTTGTAAGTTGTTTAATTTTTGCCATATCCCTGTTTGCCAGATGACGAATGAGTCATGTGCACTCCCGGGTAATTTTGCATTCAGGTACAGGATCTGGAGGGAGGCATCACATACCACCATTACATTCAGTGAGTGATAGTGTTTTTGGTTCCTAAAACTGAAGAGGCTGAAGTGGTATGTGAGTACCATCCACAACCCCTATGATGTGTGGGAAGCCAGCTATTTGGTAAAAATTGGCCTTGGCCACACTAAGGGAACCCATATCCAAAGGCATTTGAATAAAATGATGGAGGTGCTTGAAAAGGGCCTCCATCACTGCCCTCAGGATCCTTGAAAAGGAGGATTGGGAGATTCCCGCAACTATTCCCACCGTGGTTTGAAAGGATCCTGAGGCACAGAAATGTAACACTGCCATAAATTGCGTAAGTGGTGGTATTGCTGTAGGACTGTCAATTTGCCGCTCTAGATCACTCTCTATTAATGAGAGAGTGTCTATGATGATTTGGGGCGGAAGACGGTAGCGCCTTAACACCTCATCATCGGGCATTCCAAAAAGGGTGACACGTGTTCTATATATCTGGGGCCTTGCACGCCTACGATGCCTACGCCTGGGACGAGATTGAGGTTGGTCGGCTTCCGGGAGCATGGCCACAACAATCCGACCAAGATCAACCTGAAATGGCAAGAATTGAAGTTAAGGTTTGTTTCCCCCAAAAAAGACAGAAAAATACTTATCTTTACGATACAATCCAAAGATGCTTACATGCCGGGGTATTGTCATGATTTCCCAAACCTAAAATTCAACAGACCACAACAAGGACAAAATTTGGGTTGCCCATTTTGGAAGCTTAATTTTGTAAAAGACAAAACATAAAAGGGGATAAACACGCATTTCTACAAAGAGCAAACCGACATTGCGCCGACTTCCACAATTTGGGCCCAAAACAACAACCCAGATTGTGAACGGTAAATATCTCGCAATTTAGAGAAATCAAGCTGACAAAAATGCGCTAATTAGTTCGCAATTTAACTAGAGAAATCAAGCCGACAAAAATGCGCTAATTCGTTCGCAATTTAACTAGAGAAATCAAGCCGACAAAAATGCGCTAATTAGTTCGCAATTTTACTAGAGAAATCAAGCCGACAAAAATGCGCTAATTAGTTCGCAATTTAACTAGAGAAATCAAGCCAACAAAAATGCGCTAATTAGTTCGCAATTTAACTAGAGAAATCAAGCCGACAAAAATGCGCTAATTAGTTCGCAATTTAACTAGAGAAATCAAGCCGACAAAAATGCGCTAATTCGTTCGCAATTTAACTAGAGAAATCAAGCCGACAAAAATGCGCTAATTAGTTTGCAATTTAACTAGAGAAATCAAGCCGACAAAAATGCGCTAATTAGTTCGCAATTTAACTAGAGAAATCAAGCCGACAAAAATGCGCTAATTAGTTCTCACATTTATGATCCACAAAAACACAGAAAAAAACAGTAATGTCCACAAAAGATGCGTAAAAAAAGTCATGAACATTTAGCAAACAAGTGAAAATCCAAACGTACCAATACAGGATATAGAAGTCACAGAACAAAAAGGTCATTGGGGCAGAGCCAAAAGAAACCTACAAAAGGAGAAAAAAAATAATTTTTGGTACCAAAAAAACAAAAAAGGATAGCCAAATTTTACAAAAGGAAGACGGTAAAAAACTTACCAAAAAAATACAGCACAACTAAAAGAACCAGACCAAAAAAAGCGAACGGAAAGTTAAACCCAAAAAAAACTGCACAGAACAAATCACCAAACACCGCCAAATACAACTCCCGCCAACAATCCACTCCGACCAACGTAACCTCCAACAAACAACACCCGCCACCAAGACTCGAGTCGGCCAAAGCCATAAATAGTGTTTCTTTTCCCGCTCAAATTAAGGACGGATCATAGGAACGCACAATCAATGATGCGGACGAATAAAAAGGACGCATGTATAAATACGTCACGACCAAAAAAAAACGGTCTGGTGTATTTCTTGTTTTGACATGAAAAATGGCTACAGACCAGCCAAACAATGGCCAAGAGGCGGCCGGTAAGTATTTCTGGCATTTCTAATCAAGGATTATTTAGAGCCAGAATATAGTGAAAGTTGGCCAGCTAAAATTGAACAATTTTATTGTAAATAGGTGTTGAGGATGACATGGAAGAGGCTGCTGGGCCCAGTATTCCGGGCAAAGCTGGGAAAAAGAAAAGGCAGCCACAATTCACAAGAAAGGAGATGGAGGTTTTGGTTCAGAAGTGTGTGGACATCCTGCCACAGGCAGACAGGAATATGGGTGCAAGCCAGAAGTGGAGAATGTGGGAGGAGATAGCCAGTGCTGTCAATAGGGTGGGTGATTATGTCCGTCTAGCCCGGGATGTCAAACGGCGGTAAATAAAAACTTGACCACCCAAAAAAAAAAGGTACAAATAATGCAGGAATAATGCCTACTTTTTCACCCACAGATGGCAAGACTTCAAATATCGCCTGAAGCAAAAAATGGCTGACAGGGCTAGGCATGCAAGGGGGACAGGTGGGGGTCCCACCCCTGTGACATTGGAGTTTAATGATTTGGAAGAGCTGGCACAGGGGTGTGTGCAGGATGTGGAGGTGTTTGGCGTGTCCAACATGGATACGGACATGCCAGACTTTGCGGCTCCTCATGTTGTCCCAGGTAAATGTTGTGATGTAACCAACTCTGAAATGTTATTGTGACAATATGTAGATTGTAATGTTCCTCTTTTCTCTTTTTTCTCACAGAGACACAGGCGGATGAGTCTGCTCCAGAGGGGAGCCTTGGCCGCAGAATTTCTGCTGGCTCTGCAGGGGAGGAACCAGTACATCCGGCTGAGGACCCTGCAGAAGCCAGTCCTGGGCAATCCCCCTCGCAGGCAGTGGCACTCCTCACAGAACTCAATTTTAAATCGGATTCCCATACGGAGATTCTGCAGAGGATGGACGCCAGTCTGGTACGGGTGGCTGAGGGCCTGGAGCAAAATGCTGCGGCCAACGTGACCATTGGTCAGGCCCTGGCTGAAAATACCAGGGCCAACATCAGAATCGCCAATGACCTGGAGCAGCTCGTTCGCCAGCACATGGTGGAGCCGACCTCCCTTCCTGCCGGAACATCAGGATCCTCCACCTCTGGCACAACAACAGCCATTCCTCCAAATGTGCCTAGCCCTGTGCCTAGTCCAGAGGCCACAACATCTGCCTCTGGACAGGCCAGCCAGAGGACATCCCGGACCCAGTCTGGCGCCCACCATACCCCTGCCAAACGGGGAAAGAAACGATGACAGCACTGGCTACTTTTCCCACACTCCTTCTGTGCTTGCCCCATATTCCTTTCTGGCCAAAACTTCCCTCTCCTTTCTTGTGAATTGTTTTTATTTATTTTTAATTTTTTGCACCAAAATTATCATTTCAAAAAGACAAATGTACCAAAGATTAGTGGGTAACAATGACCCCAAACTTGTACGTGAAAATGTACATGATTTGTTTAAAAATGTGTTTTTAAAATAAAACCTACAAATGGTTCTCAACTGTATTGTGACATTAATTGAAAATTGGTTTCTAGTTGATCCTGTACCACAAGGAAAAAACGAAATCTTAGCTTTGGATTTCCAAAAAATCAAGGTTTAAAAAAAAAGTTACTTTAAGGAACTCTTTGGTAAAAAAAAAAAAAAAAATCAAGCCCAATGCAAAAGGTTACAATACACACAAACATGATGACAATATTGTTACAAAATCAAAAAACACTAACAAAATTGTAAAATACTTTCCTATAAAAAAACGCTAATTGATTGTGTAATCCGGAAATTAGCAGCCGAGATTTTCAGCTGCGTACATTTTTGTGCTATTCCAAAGACAAAAAAAAAAACACATTACAAGCAGGTTTTTAATACAAAGTTGATTGTTTTTCTGACAAGCCGTGATAAATCGATGAAACATCGAGGAGGCCCGGGCCAAAGGACAAGGCCATCGCCATTGTGGTCGAATAATCCAGACCCCAAGCTGTGCGAGCAGTTTGAACGGAAAGATGATCAGCCAGTGACGTCTGACTTGGTACGAACACATTTGACGTTCGCATGAGCTAATTTATGTACGCCCCAAAAACGCCTCGCCACGCCTGCGTTTTTCCATCTCCACCCCGTCAACGCCCAAAAACGGCCTGTTCTGTCAATCACATTTGACATGTCACTTCCTGTTCGCAATTTGCCGAACGAGTGACAAAAAGCTCACAATCTGCCGTACGCACATGCGCAGTGATACACCGACGCATGCGCGGTTTCTCAACATCGGAACGCAACGAGCGTACTGCTGTTAACGAGCGGCTCTGAATGAGGGCCTGTATTTTTTTGAAAAAAAGCATAAAAACAGCTAAAATCACAGAATTTGTTGGTTTTTCTGCTCCTATGCTATTATTAACCTCAATAACCTTAATTTTCACTCATTTCCAGTCTATTCTGAACACCTCACACTAGTGTTTTTATGTCCAAAAGGTTGCACCGAGGTAGCTGGATGACTATGCTAAGCGACACGAGTGGGCGGCACAAACACGTGGCCCATCTAGCAGTGACACTGCAGTGGTAGACAGGATGGCAGTTTGAAAAACTAGGCCACAAACAGTACATAATGCAAATAAAAAAAGAGGTGCAAGATGGAATTGTCCTTGGGCCCTCCCACCCTGTTGTATAAACAGGAAATGCACACTTTAACAAACCAATCATTTCGGCGCCAGGGTCTGCCACACGACTGTGGCTGAAATGATTGGTTCGTTTGGGCCTCCACAAAACAAGCTGGCAATTAATCTGTCTCTGCACAAACTGGCTCTACGGAGGCAAGATGTTGTCCTCATCCTCCTCATCCACCGATTCCTCACCCTCTTCCGTGTTGTGTACATCCTCATCCTCACAGAGTGTTAATTCGTCCCCCCTGGAATCCACCACCACAGGTCCCTCTGTACGTTCTGGAGGCTGGTCTCCCTGGAAGAGTTGATAATTAATTTTTATGAACATCATCTTCTCCACATTTTGTGGAAGCAACCACTATGAATCTAAGTGGGGTAAGCCACAGGGCGATGATTTCCCTCAGTTTCTCTAAGAGGTTGTTGGCGGTGTGCCTCTTACTGAAACTGGTGATACACAGCGTAGCCTGCCTTGGAACTAGTCTCTGAGATGTTGCTTTGGTGATGCTGCTGTTGTTGCTGCGTAAGGTGACACATCTACCCAGTGGGCTGTCACAGTCATATAGTCCTTAGTCTGCCCTGATCCACTTGTCCTCATGTCCGTGGTTAAGTGGACATTGGGTACAACCGCATTTTTCAGGACACTAAGGACACTTTTTCTGATGTTTCTGTACAGTCTCGGTATCGCCTGCCTGGTGAAGCGGAATCTAGACGGGATTTGGAACCGGGGACACACTACCTCCATCAATTGTCTAAATCCCACTGCACTAATGGCGGATACCGGATGCACGTCTAACACCAACATAGCAGTCAAGGCCTCAGTTATCCGTTTTGCTTCAGGATGACTGCTGTCGTACTTCATCCTGCTCGCAAAGGACTGTTGAGGGTCAATTGTTTAGTAAAAGTAGTGGTGTTCCTTCTTCCTCTCTGGGATGATGAACGACTCCCAGCAGCAACAGCAGCAGCGGCAGGAGTAGGCGTAGGATAGGAGAGTCAGTCATGTCAGTGACATGGCCTGCAGGACTACTTCCGACCCTGACTAAGGAGGAAATTGACGAGGAGAGAGTTGATGGTGTGGTTTGCAGGCACTTGGATACAACAGAGCAAAGGGATTTAGGTGTCCCTGGACTGCTTACGGTCTTAGCCAAAGTTTCTGAACTTGACAGTTACTTTTTTTGAACACGCTGCAGGTGACATATAAGGGAGGATGTTCCTAGGTGGCTAACGTCCCTACCCCTACTTATTTCACCTTTACATATGGTGCATATGGCAAGACAGTTGTTGTCCGGATTAGGATAGAAATATTGCCAGACCAAAGAGGTGGAATGTTTGGTCTTCTGCCCAGGCATGACCGTGATGGGCTTTTTCATCCCAAGGACAACAACTGTCTCCCCCGGAGCCTGTTTTAAACAAACCACATCACCATCAGAATCCTCCTCACCAACTTCCTCCTCAGCTCCAGCTACACCAGTATCCTCATCCTGTTGTACTTCCTTCAACAGTGACATCTTCAATTTGCATATCATCAAGTGGACTGTGGGTGCTCCTTTCAGCACTTGCAGAGGGCGTGCAAATGGTGGAAAGAGCCACCTCTTCCCGTCCAGTGCTGGGAAGGTCAGGCATCGCAACCGCCACCACACTTTGACTCTCCTTGGGGATTTGTGATATCTTCTTAGAATGCACAGTTCTTCGCTGCGCTTTTGCCAGCTTAACTCGTTTGATTTTTTTAGCGGGAGGAGGGCTTCCATCGTCATGTGAAGCTGAACCACTAGTCATGAACATAGGGAAAGACCTTAGCCGTTCCTTGCCACTCCGTGTCGTAAATGGCATATTGGCAAGTTTACGTTTCTCCTCAGATGATTTAAATGTTTTTTTTAAGGTCATTTTCCTGAACTTTGTCATTTGGGATTGTATGTGCCCTCTAATATGACAATGGGCATCGGCCTTGGCAGACGATGTTGATGGCATGTTATCGTCTATGTCATGACTAGTGGCAGCAGCTTCAGCACTAGGAGGAAGTGGTTTTTGATCTTTTCCTATTCTATTTTTATCGGAGAAAGTTTGGTCCTCCATTCATGTTATATTGATATATACGTGCGGCTAAGGTGCACACAAACACAGAAAATATTTTTTTATTTTTGATGGAGACTAGTGCACTTTGGGGGTTACACCACCCTTTAAGAGATGAGCCAGCCGGCTCTTTACTTATGGGACACAGGCGCATGCTTGGGATTGCTCCTTTGTTGATGGACGTGCAGCTACAGTGCACACAATTCACAAAGACAGAAAAAAATGAAGAATTTTTCATTTTTTGTGGAGCGCACTTTGGGGGTTACACCACCCTTTAACAGAAAGACGCATGCTTGGCGCTGCTGCTTTAAGGATGCACGTACAGAGCACACAATTCACATACACACAAGAAAATGTTTTATTTTTGTTGGAGTGCACTTTGGGGGTTACACCATCCTTTAACGGACAGACGCATGCTTGGCGCTGCTGCTTTGAGGATGCACGTACAGTGCACACAATTCTCAAACACAGAAGAAAATTTTTTTTTTGTTGGAGTGCACTTTGGGGGTTACACCACCCTTTAATGGACAGACGCACGCTTGGCGCAGCTGCTTTGAGGATGCACATATACAGTGCACACAATTCACAAACACAGAAAAAAAAAATATTTTTTGGAGTGCACTTTGGGGGTTAGAGCACCCTTTAACGGACAAGCCAGCCGGCCCTTTACTTATGAAACAGGCGCATGCTTGGCGCTACTTTGTTGATGCAAGTGCGGCTACTGCGCACACAATTCTAAAACACAGAAAAAAATATATTTTTTTTTTGCACTTGGGGGGAGCACCCCTAATGGACAGAGCACCCCCTGGACAACACTACAGCACCCCTTTAGGACTGGGACACTGCACAACACAGCCCAGCCAGCCCCTATAGACTTTGGAGTGGACACAGCCCCTATGGACAACTGACTGCACAACACAGCCCAGCCAGCCCCTATGGACAAACTGCGCAACACAGCCCAGCCAGCCCCTATGGACTTTGGAGGAGTGGACACAGCCCCTATGGACAACAGCAGCACAGCACTGCACTACACTACACTACACTACACTACACTACACAGCCCAGCCAGCCCTAACTCCCACCCTCCCTCTTCACTGTCCACAGCCGAGTGAGAAAATGGCGCCGACGCAGGTACCTTTTATAGAATCCAAAACCCGCGAGATCCGGAAGGCGGGATGATGACGGTTTGCCTCGATTTCAGATCCGAGTCAGGCGGGAAAAGTCGAGCCTGACTCGGATACGACTCGGATCGGAGTCAGAAATCTGAACCCGCTCACCCCTATTTATTACATATAAAAATGTATGATTCTAAAGACGATAGTGAAATATTTATTTTTATTTTTAATAAAATTTGTGTCGATGACAGTGTGTTCTATCAAAAAGGGATTAATGGTTTAGGTATACCAATAAGTATCACAATTATCCTATTTGATTATATCTGAATCTTTCAGATTGTATTTGGCAACTATTTCAACCACTGTTCAACAATTAAACAATATTGCGATATCCGGTATTATCATTGTCATTTGTTTGATTGAACTATCCAAACTCGAAACCTGCTGAAATGATATGCACTTTATTTTCTATACTGCGAACAATAAAGATATATACTGTGTCAGCAAATGGTGTCTGCATTAATAAGAATGTGTGTCAGTAAGTGTTTGTCAGTAAGGTGTGTCAGTAAGTGTGTCTGTTTCAGTAAGCAGAATCTGTGGGCCTGATTCAGACCCGCTCGTAAGCGTCCGCACGCTCGCTCTGAGCAATGGTCGCACAAATGCGCATGGTTCGCAATGCGCATGCACAAACCAGTCATTGCGGTCGGAAATCGTGTGCTCGTAAAACACAGATGGGCTGCTATTTTGAGTGACAGAATGTGCCGTCTGTGGGTGGTAATGGGGAAAGGTGCTTGAAAACAGGGGAGTGGTTGTGCAAATGCAGGCATGCCCAACGGTCAAAAGGGCGTTTAATGGGAGTGCAAAGGAGCGTCTCCGATCACGTCACTTGGTTGTCTTTTAGCCTGAACCTCTCGCAGTGATTACGGGAGGTAATTCCTACCTCAAGCGCAACAAGCAGTTCAGATGCCGTTCGATGTTCCCAATTAATCTAATAAAAACAGGAGATGACATGATTTGCAAATGGCATAGAGGCGTCTTCACACCGCAAAGAGTGAGTGCTCAATTTAAATATCCGGCAAATAGCGTCCGGGTCTGAATCAAGCCCTGTGTCAGTAAGGGGTGTCTGTTTGTGGCTATGGAGGCAGTGTGTGTGTGCGGCTATGGGGGCAGTGTGTGCAGCTATAGGGGCAGTGTGTGTGTACAGCTATGGGGCCATGTGTGTGTGCAGCTATAGGGGCAGTGTGTGTGTACAGCTATGGGGTAGTGTGTGTGTGTGCAGATATAGGGGCAGTGTCTGTGTGTGTGGCTGTGGGGACAGTGTGTGTGTGTGCGGGTATGGGGGCAGTGTGTGTGTACGGCTATGGGGGCAGTGTCTGTGTGTGCAGCTGCGGGAATAGTGTGTGTGTGGGTTGCTATGGGGGCAGTGTGTGTGTACGGCTATGGGGGCAGTGTGAGTGAGGCTATGGGGGCAGTGTGTGTGTGCAGCTATAGGGGCAGTGTCTGTGTGTGCTGCTGTGAGGAAAGTGTGTGTATGTGCATGGCTGTGGGGAGAGTGTGTGTGTGGCTATGGGGGCAACATGTGTGTGCGGCTGTGGGGGCAGTGTGTGTGCAGCTGTCGGGTCAGTGTGTGTGTGGCTATGGGGGCAGTGTGTGTGTACAGCTATGGGGGCACTGTGTGTGGCTATGGGGGCAGTGTGTGTGTGTGGCTATGGGGGCACTGTGTGTGTAGCTATGGGGGCAATGTGTGTGTACAGCTATGGGGCAGTATGTGTGCGGCTACGGGGGCTGTGTGTGTGCAGCTATAAGGGCAGTGTGTGTGTACAGCTATGGGGCAGTGTGTGTGCAGCTATAGGGGCAGTGTGTGTGTAGAGCTATGGGGTAGTGTGTGTGTGTGTGTGTGCAGCTATAGGGTCAGTGTCTGTGTGTGCGGCTGTGGGGACAGTGTGTGTGTGTGTGGCTATGGGGGCAGTGTGTGTGTACGGCTATGGGGCAGTATGTGTGTGAGGCTATGGGGGTAATGTGTGTGTGTGTGCTATGGGGGCAGTGTGTGTGTGGCTATAGTGCCATGTCTGTGTGTGCGGCTGTGGGTACAGTGTGTGTATGTGGCTTTGGGGACAGTGTGTGTGTGTGGCTATGGGGGCAGCATGTCTGTGTGGCTGTGGGGGCAGTGTGTGTGCGGCTGTTGGGACAGTGTTTTTGTGTGGCTATGGGAGAAGTGTGTGTGTACAGCTATGGGGGCAGTGTGTGTGGCTATGGGGGCAGTGTGTGTGTGTGGCTATGGGGGCGGTGTGTGTGAACATCTATGGGGGCAGTGTGTGTGTGCGGCTATGGGGGCAATGTGTGTGTACAGCTATGGGGCAGTGTGTGTGTGTGTGGCTATGAGGGCAGTGTGTGTGTACAGCTATGGGGCAGTGTGCGTGTGTGTGTGGCTATGGGGGCAGTGTGTGTGTGTGCAGCTATAGGGGCAGTGTCTGTGTGTGGCTGTGGGGACAGTGTGTGTGTGTGAAATTTTCTGCTAGTTCAGTGTCTGCAGTTTCTTTCAAATGGTGTCTGCATCAATAAGAATGTGTGTCAGTAAGTGTTTGTCAGTAAGGTGTATCAGTAAGTGTGTCTGTTTAAGTAAGCAGAATCTGTGTCAGTAAGGGGTGTCTGTGTTTGTGGCTATGGGGGCAGTGTTTGTGCGGCTATGGGGGTAGTGTGTGTGTGCAGCTATAGGGGCAGTGTCTGTGTGTGCGGATGTGGGGACAGTGTGTGTGTGGCTGTGAGGACAGTGTGTGTGTGTGTGTGTGTGTGTGTGTGGCTATGGGGGCAGCATGTGTGTGCAGCTGTGGGGGCAGTGTGTGTGCGGCTGTTGGGACAGTGTGTGTGTTTGGCTACGGGGGCAGTGTGTGTGTACAGCTATGGGGCAGTGTGTGTGGCTATGGGGGCAGTGTGTGTGTGCGGCTATGGGGGCAGTGTGTGTACAGTTATGGGGCAGTGTGTGTGTGTGGTTATGAGGGCAGTGTGTGTGTACAGCTATGGGGCAGTGTGTGTGTGTGGCTATGGGGCAGTGTGTGTGCGGCTATGGGGGCAGTGTGTTTGTACAACTATGGACATACCAGGAAAGACTAAAAGATCTTAATATATATAGTTTAGAGCAGAGAAGGGAAAGGGGGGACATGTTCAAATATATAAAGGGTTTTGACAAGGTAAAGGAAGGAGACAGTCTTCAAAGAAAGAGAAGTATTAGAACAAAATAATATGTTTTGAAACTGGAGGGTGGTAGGTTCAGGGCAAATTTGAGGAAAAATTACTTTACAGAAAGGGTAGTGGACAAGTGGAATAGCCTCCCATCAGAGGTGGTAGAGGCTAAGACAGTAGAACAATTTAAACATGCATGGGATAGACATAAGGATATCCTTCAGAAGAAGTAAGAATCAATAAGGGTTGAGGTAACAATAAGTTTAAAAATGGGGCAGACTAGATGGGTCAAGTGGTTCTTATCTGCCATCAAATTCTATGTTTCTATGTGTGAGTCTATATATATATTATATAAATGGGCCCCCACACGTTTGTTGCCCAGGGGCCCCCACAGGCCTTAATCAAGCCCTGTCGTTGCCCTCTGTAATGAATGCTGTGTCCTGAACAAAATATGAAATACATTGAAACATTGGCATAACGGGAGGTCCTGTCAGCTCTTATATTATACCCTGAGAGCTGCTGAACTCCATACATATATATATATATATATATATATATATATATAACAGGTCCCAAACCAAATACAAGGTGATTTAATATAAATTGAGTGCTGGTCTGGTTCCTTCTATTTGGTTTGGGACCTGTTGCTACTGTGAACAATTTCTGACTTTGCACCTTTTTCTTGTAAACTGGAAAGTGCTGGATGGCAAACAGTATCGTCCCAGATTCTTAAAACATGTGTTTTAAAACCCCCAGGAAATGTCTGTGCTTGTGCTTGTTGAGAGTTGGGCTTTGAGTAAAGTCAGATAGTGGGTCCTGGGGGTGTGGATTTGAGAGTGAATGGAGGGCTCCATCCAAAAAGCCGGTTCTGCTTATTTGGCTTTCTACCTGAGAGCAGGCTAATCCGTGCCTGCAGCTGGGAGAGTCTCATATAAGCTGTGTATGGCTATGGCTCAAGGCCTCACACCTGAGGAGAACAAGCAGGCAGACTTGTTCAGAGACACTGTGATATACAATGTGCATATACCTATGTTTGTGGTGGGCAGTAGGCTCTACCACTGTTTGAGAGAGGGAAGTTATTGTTTAGTTAGTGCCCAGTTGGGCTAGGATTTAAGTTTATGATTTACATTTTTATTTCTGCACAATAAAAACTAGCTCTGGCTAGCATGCACGAAAACCTTGGACTAGTGTGCTGTTTCATGGCTGTTGTGTGTAAGGAAGTGTCCAACTACCCCAGGAGAGGGACCTCCTACTCCAATCTTATTACAATTGGTGGAGAATGCAGGCAACACACGGAAAATTGCAGCAAGAGGAAAAGTTCTACATTTAAAATTTAAAGTGACAGACACCAATTTGTTGTTTTGATATAAAGTCGTAATCTGTGAAATGCGTGGTGATGGCATCGGCAGATGCTCAGGGAAGCTAGATTCTGCTTCAAATCTATGCCCAAAGATAATATGGAGGACATTGTTATGACCTTGCTCTAGGCTATGGCAGCTCAGTAGGAAACTAACAAAATTCATAAATAATTCACCAGGGCACAACTATTGGCCTTTGAGGCAGCCATAGAGGAAAGCAGTCAGACCTTAAGAGAGGTGGTACAGCAGCTAGTAGCCGAGTCTGGAAATGCTTCCACTGCTGTTCCAACTAACACTCGCTCCATACGGACCAGTCACTTTCTGCAAAAGATGTCTCAGAGTGATGATGTTGAAGCGTATCTTACTGCCTTTGAAAGAACAGCTGAGAGAGACTTGGCCTAATGAGCAAGTCTTGTGGCACCCTTCCTGTCTGAAGAACCACAAAAAGCATACTTTGATTTGTGCCTGACTGATGCTAAAGACTATGATAAACTAAAACAAGAAATTCTAGTGTTTGTTCATGCCCAACAAGTCCACCGCTCGGAGTTCCAAACAGAAAAGCCTCCACGCTCTAAAATGCATGACCTCATCCATCTGACAACAAAATGGCTGCAGCCAGAGACTTTAACAGGACCACTGACTGTGGAAAGGGTCGTTATGGATCGATACCTGCAATCTCTACCTGCAACTCTGCACAAGTGGATGAGCCATGCGGATCCTAAAACAGCAGACCAATTGTTTGAACTGGTGGAAAGGTATGTGGTGGCTGAGGAACTGTTGAGTGTGACTCACTGAACCCCAATCCCGCAACAGAAATATCCAGTAATCATGGTAAGACTGTTTCAGGGAAGAATGGTTTTGGGAGAAGGGTGCTGGGCAGTGGAATGAACTTAAGACTGTTGGTTTGGAACCTGTAAATAGGCCAGCAGGGCCAGGAAGGTTCCTACCCTGCAAAAGACTTGATAATAATATGATATAATGTTTTCAATGTGGTGGTTTGGGCCATATTGCTGCTAATTGTTCTCTTACCTCTGAACCTATGCAATGTGATACTGCTTAAGTCAATTGCAGAATGTCTTTCTTTGCACAGCCAGCCTGTACTGCTGACTGACAGGCTGAAACAGATAAGCAAATGTGTATAGTCACTATAGAAGGCAACAAGGTAGAGGCTCTTTTAGATTCTGGTAGCCTGGTCACTCTTATGAAAGCTGAACTGGCGAACCCCTTATGTCGTAAAGGCAAAACTGTTGGTGTGACTTGCATACATGGGGATTCTCAATATGGTTCATGGTTTGATGCATGATGCAATATTGGGGAGAGACTTTGCTCACTTCTGGAAGTTTGTGGGAAGCCGATTTGTTACAGATGTAAATAACCCAGACTCATTTGAGAAGGTTACTGAAAGAGCAGTGGGTGTGTCTTCTGAGTCTGAAATATTCCCTTTTTCTAGCATGTTTGATGAACCAGAAAATGCTGAGAGTGATGATGGGTTGCCAAATGATGAGCGTCCCACTGAGATAGGAAATGTTGTTGAACCATTTGATTGTCTGCCTGATCTTGAAGTCAGAAAAGAGATCTTTGCCGTGAAGCAGTTAAAGCACCCTTCTCTGGTAAAAGCCAGGGACAATGTAAAAGTGATTGATGGTAATCCCATAGACCCTAATAGTTGGTTGTCAAATCCTCACATGGCAGTATGCCAGGATTTTTTGTATTAGGTGACTAAGAAAGGGGAAGATATTGTGGTAATTCCCAAGGCATATAGAAGACCATTGTTAGACCTGGCTCATGGTCACATAACCGCAGGTCACCTAGGGGTAGAGAAAACCACTGAGCAAATTTTACAGAGGTTTTTTCAGGCCCAGGGTCCATAAAGAGGTATCTGAATAGTGTGCATCCTGCCTTGAATGTCAGTATCATGCTCCAAGGCCACATTTAAAAGTCCACTTGTCCCATTTCCCATTACTGAGGTTCCATTTGAAAGAATAGCTATGGATTTGGTTGGCCCTTAAATGAAATCTGCCAGGGGCCATCAATATATTCTGGTGATAATGGATTATGCTACCAGGTTCCCGGGAAGCGATACATCAACAAAGACCATTGCTAGAGAATTAGTACATGTCTTTAGCAGGTTGAGAATACCTAAGGAAATCCTGACTGACCAAGGTTCCCCATTTATGTCAAAAAGAGTTATGCCGCCTGTTTAAAATTGTTCAGTTAAGAACCTCTATGTATCATCCCCAGAACGATAGGTTAGTGGAGGGGTTTAAGAAAACTTTAAAACATATGCTAAGGAAAGTGGTGGACAAAGATGGTAGAGATTGGGATTATGTGTTACCTTATTTGATGTTGGCCATAAGAGAGGTTCCCCAATCCTCAACCGGGTTTGACATTGCCAAAGAGACATAGGAGGGGCATTCCAGTCCATATAAAACTTGAACGTGTTTCCCAAATGCAGGAAAGAATTGCTGCAGTGGTGCCGATAGTAAGAGAGCACTTGGAACAGGCACAACATGCACAGCAGAGGGTGTACCAGTGCAATGCCCAGTTATGTGTCTTTGCTCCTTGGGACAGAGTGCTGGTGTTGGTTGCCACAGTAGAAAATAAACATTTGGTTAAGTGGCAAGGACTCTTTGAAATTCTAGAAAATGGGGGAGGTTATTTATAAAGTTTACCAGCCTGGGAAAAGAAGGCCAGAACAGATATAGCATGTAAATCTTATAAAACCTTGGAAGAATAGAGCAGCTCTGTCAGCCGTCCCACCCAGGCCCTCCAGTAAAGCCAGGTCTGTTGGTTCCCGAAGTGACAGTAGCTAAAACCCTATCGGCCATTCCACAGCAGGAAGTTAAAGAATTTCTTATCAGAAATACCCGGTAGCACAGGTCCTTCTTCAGACCACAGCAGCGAAGTTTGAGTTTGCTACATGGCCTAAAGGCTGCATCTTGTTCTACGTCCCACAGGCCACAGCCTGCCAAGGCTGCTACATGGCCCAAATGCCAAATCTTGTTCTACGGACCACAGGCCACAGCCTGCAAAGGCTGCTACACGGCCCAAAGGCAGCATCTTGTTCTACGGCCCACAGGCCCCAACAAGCCAAGGCTTACCAGCCCTCAAGGCTGCTACACAGCCCAAAGGCCGCAACTTGTCCTACGGAACACAGGCCACTACAAACTAAGGTTTACCAGCCCTCAAGGCTGCTGCATGGCCAAAAGGCCGCATCTTATTTTTCTACCCTCAGGCCCTGACTAGTCAAAGACTTAGCAGCCCTCAAGGCTGCTCCACGGCTGCAGCTAGCCAAGTTATCCAGCCCTCAAGGCTGTGCAGGACCCATACACTAACACCCAACTGGGGCTGGTAATTATGCTAACACTCCCCTCCCCCCCTAACCCTACCCCTCCTTTAGTGGTGCCTAATCCTAACCTCCCCCCGGTGGTGCATAATTCCTAACCTTCTCCCGGTGGTGCCTAACCTTAACCCCCCCTTTCTGTAACCCTAAACCTAACCCTACAAGGGGGGTGCCTAACCTTAACCTCCCCACGGGTTGCCTAACCCTAATCCACCCCTCCCTGTAGCCTTACTCTAACCCTCCAGGTGGGTTGCCTAACTCTAATCTCTCCCGGGGATGCCTAAACCTAACTCCCCATCCCGAGGCAAACTATATACTTACCTGGCTGTTAATCCCCTCATCCCCAGGAAAATTATATACTTACCTGGCTGTGGACAATAGGGATGGTGGGGGTTGGGATGCTGATGCAGGTATCCTGATGTCATTCGGGATATTGGCATCGACATTATGGCGGGGAAACTAACTACATCCCTGTGCACATGCAGTCATGGAGGTTCCCACTTTGAGATTCATTACTACTGATTCAAGTCATTGTTTGTGGAATTATTATCCAGTCGCAAACTGAGACCTTTTGTATTCTACTATAAGATGTGGATGTGTACCTGGTAATCAACTGTGACTCATCTATATTTTAACCAGAATTGTTATTTTTTTTTCCCTGAAGAAGTCATTCTAGGGACAAAACGCGTTGTGAAGTAGCATTGTCATATATGTGGATTAGTCGGGGTCCACCATTGTGAGCTCTTAACCATATGGTGCAACAGTGGATGTAATAACTTACCCGATCTTGGATTAAGTGTATCATCTATTTTATCTAAGAAAGACCAAACTGTTGTCTTGTGAATAAATGTATATATGTTAATTAAACAATTTAAATATTAATGGTGGCCTTTTGGCCTGATTTGTCTGGGTGATCAGCAAGGGTCTATTTCAGCATGACCTGAAAAGAAGGATAAGAAATTGGAAAAAAATGAATTATCGGTTCTCAATCTTCTATGAAGAATTCCAAAAATACCTTTGGATTTCACCTTAAGAAAGGACTTTTATTTACCGTATTATCCATCCAGGACTGATCTGTTTTGAAATTTCTATCTTATGAACTGAGTATTATGGTTTTATTGTTTATTTAAAAGTATATACAATAATAAGATGTTCACTGAATAAGGTGAATCCTTTAAAGATTAGGTCTAGCACCCTCTCTTTTTTATGCTTACATTTACCCTAAAGCCTCTCTAACATGGGGCTAATAGAGAGGTGCAGCTGATGTGTAAAACATCTTTTCACTTGGGTTTATTTAGATTGATATTAGCTCAAATTTAAGGCATTTTGTATATATATATATATATATATATATTCAAATAGCATAGACGGCACTCACACCACTTTCAAATCCATGCTGCTGGGGTGCAAGGATCTCAGGCATCACAATAGATATTGTCCAATGTTTGCCAAAATATACAGAAAAAAAGAGAGCACTCACCAGTCTTTTTCCATAGAAAAGGTAAAATTTGTGCTTTATTCACTCACATCATGACACAAAAGAGAGCATGTCAACGTTTTGGGTCACGCACGACCCTTAGTCAAGACCAAGAAGCCACAGTTTCTCCAGTGTTAGCCAGACATGGAAAAATACTGTTGAGTGCTCTCTTTTTTTCTGTATATATATAAATATATATATATATATATATATATATATATATAAACAACACCAATACCCAGCACTCAGGTCCCTCCATGGGGTAACTTGCCCTGGTGCCATTTCACTCCCTGTGCGGTCACTGCAGCCACATCAGAGAGAGTTCTGGTTCTCCCACTTCCGGGATCGACTCTCCAAAACCACCGGTAGTGATGTCACCAGATTCCGGCTGTTGGCTATGGGAACACTGTGAATATTAAAACAGTGTCAGCTGTAGTCATGACAATACCCCTGACAAATCATGCCGAGCTACTAAAGAGGTAGAAACATCAGGGATATGGTTGTTATAACAGACATAAATGGATTCAATAGGACTACTAAACTCTTGAGTAGCTGGGCATGATTTGTGTATTAAGTAGTAATGGTAACTCAAGAGTCAGTGGACACCTTTAGCCACAATTGCCTTGCCCTCCTCTTAGTATACTTACTAAGAATATTGTAATGGTTTATCCACAGTATCTTTTTGCTTTTTTCTTTACCGTGTACTGTACATTAATTAATATTTCTTCTATAATTTTAGAGAGGGCTTTACTTCTAGCTCTCCTTAATTCTCTTAAATGATACCCTCTAGCTGCAAATTTTTCCATCATTATGTTCAGATGTTCCTCAGTCTCTGTAGGGTCACCAGTAATCTGGCGGACCCTAAGGAAGTGGGGGCAGACCCTATGGAAGTGGGAGTATAGTAACCCTTTTATAGTGGAACATGGATGGAAACTGTCATATTGTAAAAGAGTGTTTTTCGATCTGTGGGTTTAGTGAATAGGGCTGTCTTAACTTTAGTGTCATTGACTGATATACAGATATCAAGAAAATGTATACTGCTTTTATCCAGGGTTAGAGTAAGTTTGATCGGACTTGGAGATGCATTTTGAAAATCATTGATCTCCTCCAGTTCTTGTTTGTTTCCTCCCCAGAAAATAAGCAAGTCATCAATATATCTGTAATATAATTGATTGTGGAAGACACACTAGGAATTTAAAAAAATATGGCCTTTTCTACCTCCCACATATAGGCATTTGCAAAAGACAGGGTTATGGATGAGCCCATCACTTGTCGGAAGAAATTCCCATTAACTAATACAAATTATGAGTTAAAGTAAACTCTAACAAGGCAATGAAAAATTCTAAATCTGGGCCCTCATATGATGGATTATTCGTGATCAAGTGTTTAACAGCCAAGAGGCCAGCCCTGTGGGGTATACTAGTGTATAGGCTGTCAACATCAAGAGTTGTCCTACATAAGCATGGGATGGCTACTTTACACTATAAGATGGTGGACCATGTCCCCCAATCACTGAGATGGGGCAATAGGTCTAAAAAAATTATGCAAATGTGTATTTTCCGGCTAGATTCGCTATGTCCTAGAGGGCTGAATGACACTTTAGACTTGTCCAATTTTTTGTAAGCGTTAATCCAACCATATTGACATATATTTTTGGCAAAGTTGAGGTGTCTTATTTCATGATAGGTTTTCTGATGATTTCTACTTATCAACTAGCCTATTATACTAGATATAGATTACTACAGATCTAGTAGGGATAAGGGTCTGCCAACCTGTGGTAAGTTGATATTTGTACAGTATGAAGGTCGTAGCATTGTGGTAACTTGCTGGAATGTTTATATTTATATGCTTTTGTGCACATTTTATTATTTTACGTGTAATACATTTAGTGTGAGTCACTATGTGATTTATAGGATTTCACTTTTATAGATCTCATGCTGATTTCTTTAGCATGTCTTAAATTTGGGCGTCATTGATACTTTTTTGGTTTTTGCAAACAGCACTATAACAGAAATTAGTGCATGTTATTATAACAGTTGGTTTGATAGCATGTTTTAAATTTGGGTGTCAATCATACTCTCTTAGATTTTGTACATATCGCTATTATGGTAATAAATGAGTTATTATTACTTTCTATGAATGTATTCACATGTTTGCAGATTTGCATTGTTATGTAATTAAGCACACTCACTGTGTTCTATGTGTTGATGTAATTTTGTACAGTCAGGGGTACTGTCATTACTACAGCTGACGCTGTTTTAATATTCACAGCAATCCCATAGCCATCTC
This sequence comes from Taudactylus pleione, assembly GCA_031769625.1. NCBI lineage: Eukaryota > Metazoa > Chordata > Amphibia > Anura > Myobatrachidae > Taudactylus > Taudactylus pleione. The sequence continues at coordinate 5,369,963 of JAUIMM010000182.1, forward strand.
CTGGATCCTGGTGAATCACTTCTGGTGGATGCGGAAAACTCGATCCCGGAAGTGGGGGAACCGGAACTCGGTCTGATGTGGCTGCAATGACCGCACTGGGGGTGTAATGGAGGTAAGATTATTTAAGTTGTTCACTTTGTGTTTTTCACTCGTGTGTATCCTGATGATGGGGATCCATTTCTCAAAACATTAACAGGAACTGCAGACTTTCGATAAGGTGGCATATTCCAAGAATAACTTGCATCCTAGCAGTGGTGCCGACAGCCGTCCCGGGGCCTGGGGGAAGAAAGGGTATGGCCTAACAGCGGGAGGTTTGGCCATGCCCCTTAGGAGAAAAAAAAAACATTTTTGCAGTGCAGCAAATGCACTGGGGAGGGTGGCGGTGTGAGACCCTCAGCCCGGCTCATAGACAGTGGGGGGGTGCGATCAGTGTGATCGCGCTCCCCACAGACATATGAGACTGCTGTGGCTGCTTCTTAGCAGCCGTGAGCAGTCTCCCAGTGCAGCCCTGCACACAGCAGCGTGTGCTGGTCTGTTTTGATGCAAGAGGGAGAGGGGGCGGCGCCAGGGCCCTCCAACAAGCCCAGGCCTGGGTAATTAATACCCGCTCCCCCCCCCCTCTCGGCTCCCCTGCATCCTAGTATCTGGAGTCTTCCAGTTCATTATTATATTCTAGTACTAGTGAACAGTGCTGTCCCACAGAGAGGGGTGTGTGGGATAAGAATGAATGAAACAAGGGCAATTTGTCTTACGGTGGATACAATTATCGAGTCAATGCATATATAATATTACATTTCTGTAAGTTTAAGTCATCTTCAGATAACTACCAACATGCAAAAAAAAGGCTGTCTTTCACAGACAGACAGTCTTCCGACATGGTGCAAGCAAAGCCGCACTCCTCATAAACATAAACAAGAATTACTTTTTATGATATTCATGTTTTACACCTTGATTAGTGCATTTATATCAGTGTTTATTGAATGCAGTTATTTTTATTTTTTGTTTTAACGATTCAGTGTGATTTGTAATATGAACATATTTATTCTGGTGTAGTACTGTATGAATTTAGATAAGTACATGAACTAAAACAGCCTTAATTATCTTTCCATAATGTGTGGCTGAGTTTGCATCCTTTATTTTTCATGTTAACAGTTGCACTTTTCTGACATTTACTTCAATTAAAAAGTCCATTTTGATTGACTGCAGCTGAAAATCAATGTAGCTCATTATTTTTTGTGTTTTAAACAGGGAAATAGTTAATATTCAACAGCTGATGTCCCTGTTTACAAAAACACACTCTAAGCACTTTTATGAGGAAAGAAACTAATAAATACAGCATACTGGATTATAATTATACATGTCAACAAGAAGATTGGCAGGTGCAACGAACAACATATCTCTCCAGACAGGGCCAGCTGGAGGGCCGTTCGACCAATGCAGCCAAACTGGGGCGCTACCTCATTGGGGGCACTGTGTCCCCTTTCCGGCTGCTCCATCCCGTCTGAGTAGCCACACCCCTTGTGATGCGTGGTCATGCACATTTTTTCCTGCTTGTATTCGTCATGCACTCATATTAATGCTAACACATTTGTTCTACCTGCATCACTGCATACCCCTATTTCAAAATTCCCTCTTTGACTGTATATATATATATATATATATATATATATATTGCCGCAAGCCCTGGAGTACTTTCGGCTTGCCCGTCGCCATCCGGGTCTCGCGCATGTGCACGACGGAGCTGCCTCCGTCGTGCTCATGTGCACTGGGCCAACATCGACCCGCTTGCGAGCACTCAGCGCTCGCGAGCGGGTCTGAATTAGGCCCTGACATCAGAATCCTATGGTTATAAACTATCGATGTTTGTGTTCAAACGGTAGTGTTTTTACAGTTTGATGGTGGTGGTCCGATGTTTGCCATCATAAAATGGAAATCATTTGATGTTGTTCAAATGATTTTTTAGTTTTTATTAAATTCTTGATAGATACAGTATGCCACCCCTGGCACCTTCCTGGCTACTGTAACCACATCAGGGCATCTTTATGGGATCGTTGGAGGCTGTCTCTCACTCTCTGGACCTCTGCATTTTGCAATGCAAGAGTGGAGATACATACTTTTTTGCATGTGGGGCAAATACTGGCTGCATTTGCATGTAACCTACAAATGCTAGACAGCTTTATTTTTAAAGTGGAATTAAGATTTCAATTTGGACACACCCCTCCCAAATCAAAATTTCTCTACACATTATAAATGTGCCCACCTGCACTGCACCATGGTTTTACCAAGAAGCACATTTACTTGCTCTTTCTTACTCTATTCCCAAATCTGAATTAGGCCCTCTGTATGCCTCAGACATAATCCTGCACCAGTCCCTGACTCTCTCCCCTCTTAAGGCTGCTGCTAAGCAACAGGGCACATTGCTAGCTCTGATTGGCTCTCACTTTGCTGTTTCAGCATTATGGTCAGCTATTGTACTTCAACTTGGTGTAAGGTAAAAAAAAATCTGTGACTACTTCACTAAAATAGACACTGCTCGGCTTTCTTTTGTCACAGATGAATGGTTCATACACCTAAACCTTCTTTGGCCAATGCTGTAAAGAATAATGTAAGCCCCATCAAAATCCATCCAGTGGTTCAAGAGATTAGCCTGAACAAACAAACAGACCCCAGATCCAGGAATAATATTATATATATATATATATATATATATATATATATATATATATATAATATAGCGTCAGGCGGCACTCAAGACGACTTGTAAATAATGCACAGACCGCAAATACCTGACGAAAATGCAGTAGCATTGAAACGTTGATTCAAACATCGTATTTGCTATATTATACAATTTTTCCTCCCTGCCGGGGAGGTAAATGGAAGGCACCGGGCGAAATTTATCTTTATAGGCAAGGAGTGCCGGCCTCTACGTTTTTATATATATATATATATATATATATTTATATATATATATAGAGAGAGAGAGAGAGGACCTTATTCAGAGGCAGCAGTACGGTCTACGACCGCACGGCCGCCTCAATGTTTTGCCAGTGTGCATGCGCACGAAGGAGCCGGCTCCCTCGTGCGCATGCGTGAGACCCGCTACGACCGACAGCGCCGGTCGTAGCGGGTCTCTTTCCAAAGGGGACGAGCTGTCGATGTTGATTGACAGCTCGCCCCGTTTGGAAGGCGGGCCGGGTGGGTGGCAGCCCAAACAGAGGCGTTCCCAAGGGAACGCCTGCCATTTGGGGGAGGCCCCACTGACATCACTAGTGATGTCAGTGACATCACTAGTGATGTCAGTGGAGAGCTTCCGGCTCTGACAGAGCCAGAAGCTCTCCGGGGCTTACGACAAGTGAGACCCTACCCTAAGGTCTCGTCGTAAGCCCCGATGGTCGCGATGGTCAGTGACCATCGCGACCATCACCCGAGCGGTCGTTAGTGCTGTGGGTGTTAACCCACAGCCTAACGACCACAACAGAGGCGGGCGGTCAGGATGCAAGTGGCCGCCCAGTTTCTGAGCGACTGCTTGCATCCTCCGACCGCCTCTGAATGAGGCCCAGAGAGAGAGAGAGAGAGAAAAAGAGAGAGAGAGAAAAAGAGAGAGAGAGAGAGAGAGAGAGAGATGAAAAATTAGTAAATAGATGGTGTAGTGCGCTTCTCTGGAGTAACAAATTTGTGGTTTATAGTGGGATTAATGTTGCAAACAAAGACACAGGTGTGCTCCCCGTTCTCACCAGTAGTGTTAGTATAGTGGATATAGTAGTGTGTCTAGTATGGCGCAGCATATAACCTTGGACTTAGCGATTGGTCTAATGGTAGTTTTTAATAGGTTATGTCAAGTATTGGTAGTGTTTAATGTGAAATGTCAATTAAAACGTAATGTATAAAGGAGCATAAATATATTGTTTCAGTAAAAAACTATTGAATTGCAGTGAGTGATATAAAACAATAATAAAAATTTAAGACAATAGCAATAAATTAAACTTTCTTAGCATACGTACACTATATGCACATAAGCAGGTAAACAAAAATGCTTAGTATAAATTGTAGCACATACAAGTATAAAAAATATCCATTGTTAATTCTGATCAAGCAATAAAGCCTTTTCACAGTAGTTGTCCCAGTATGTTGGGAGTCTAAGGGGTAAATTTACTAAAGTGAAAGGTTTTAGAAATAAGTTGTAAAAGAGATGTTGCCAATAGCAACCAATCAGCTTCTACTTAACATTTAACTAGTACCTTCTAGAAGATAATAGCTAAAATCTGATTGGTTGCTATGGGCAACATCTCTTCTAAATCTCACTTCTAAGAACTCTTACTTTAGTAAATATACCCCTAAGTATCCATGGTCCAAATGAAATAGAAATAATGTTTCTTTGGCTTAAAAAGTCCCGGTGCGTGCACCTCAGGTATCTGGTACTTAGAATGGAGTTGCAGCCCACCGGGGATCCCGATGCATGATGACTTCAGGCCGGACTTATGGGCAGAGAGTTTCACCTTGTGTAAGTCAAAGTTTTCTGTGATTTGCTAGGTATGAGAGTAAAAGTGTTTCCCCTATCTGTGTGTGCCGAGTGGTAGTTATCCCTGTTGGTGTGGGATCCTCTTACCTACTGCTCCCGGTTTTTGGCGAGCACAGCAGCAATCCGCAGTGGTCAGCAGGGGTTCAGAAGGGATGTTCAGTGGTGAGTGTGCACTAACTTCCTTGTCACCAATGCACTGCACAAAGGGGGCATGGCAAATGTGTTTCACCTGCTTCCATCTATCGGGCTTCGCCAGGGCTCGTAGTGATATGGGGCTGTCAATCTGATTTATATGCAAGTGTGGGTTAGGCTCCTCCTTTAGGGATTGTTTGAGGAAGGGATACCTCTGATGCTTCTTTGTACCTCCAGTCTTTTGTTACATAGTATATCAATTATAGACATATGACATTGCATGTTTATGAATAATCTTGCTTTAAACCTAAATGGTTACTTTGAAACTTCTAGTGAGTTATCATGAGTAAGGGTGTGGGAAAGATGGAAGGATGATCAGGGCCGCCAAGAGCCAATGCGGGCCCTGGTAATAGGGGGTGTGGCTTAATCTCGGGAGGCGTGGCCACGCCCCCTTGCCGAAAAAAAAAAAAACGATTTGCAGCGCCGGGGAGGGGGGAGCTCTGAGCCCCCTCAGCCCGGCGCAAAGCCAGGGGGGGCGCGATCAGTGTGATCGCTCCCCCCCCACAGGCATAGGAGACTGCTGTGGCTACTGCTCAGTAGCCACGAGCAGTCTCCAACTGCAGCTCAGCACACGCTGTGTGCTGGGCTGCTGTGAGGAAGGGGGGGCGGCGTCGGACCCGGGCCCCCGCCGGGCCCCTCAGGAAGCCCAGGCCCGGGTAATCTGTACCCGCTCCCCCCCTCTCGGCGCCCCTTAGGAATATATACAATGAATAAGTTGCTATCCATTGTGTAGTACAAAAATATATGGGTTGGAATTAGTCCTCTTGGAATATGGATTTCTGTTAGACAGGTTGTTGGAGACCGGTTGTTTGATAGTTGAACATATAGATTGGAATGTTTGGTTCAATATTCTTAGTTGTAAACTAGTAGCTGCTTGTCAAGTGTTTGGTGGTGTTATTAGATCAAGACTTGTAACTCTAGTATCCAAATAATTAGTTGTGGCTTGTGCCTGTTTATAGAAAGAAAACAATGACCGCACTTATAGGAAAAACCCAGAAAAAATAAAAATTAATAATAGATATCTCCTCAACACTTACACCAGTGGCAAACGCAGGATTTCTAGAGGGTTGTTTCCAAATGCTTGATTTTAGAGTGAGTGTGGCCGGTCCATGAAGAGGGCATAACTAGCACTTATACAGCTTTAATATGCATCATACAAAGTATATTGTGTCATAATTCCAACATATACAGTACCAGAGATCACAGTAAGCCATTAGATGCGGCAGTAGGGTCATCCTGTCTGAGCTGAATGTTTTTATTTTAGATGTGGGAACCATTCCAGAGTATTAGAGCAAGTCCGGGAGTCTAGGAGCAGCAGAAGAACCTAGCACTGCCCTGGACATATATGTACATATTGGGCTCTATAGCAGCACATCCCTAACAGTGCATGTTTTCCAGATCTCCTAGTTGGTGCACAGATTATTTATTACTGAATGATACATGTTAAAAGATCTACAGGTGGTGCTAATTATTTCATTTGTGATACTGAGAAGAACATGCAGTGCTAGTAAAATTCTATTACATTACTATTTCTGTTGTAGTCGTGGTGTGGGCTGGGGAGGGGGGTTTAAAGGCACATGGAAACCCCCCCTGCATTTGCCTATGTACACAGTATTTTAGTGTTATTTTAAGTATTTCAAGTAGATGCCATGTGTAATAAGAAACAAAATATTTTAATAAAGATGATATAAAAAAAGTGATTACAAAATATGACACTAAGTAATTCTCTGTTAAACATGAATTGATCACAAATCAGAGGCAGCTGTTGGAAAACTCTCTTTATATGACATGGAACAATGGCCCTCATTCAGAGCCGTATGCTCTGAGCAGAGCGCACGCTCTGCATGAGGGCCGGGCTCCATTTTCATGGAGCGTCCTCCTGGACGCTCGTATAGCTGTGGGTCACCACCCACAGGCTATACGAGCGTGCATTTTGATGGCCGCGATGGTCGTGACCATCGCGACCATCGAAATTGCGAGCCGGAGCCTGCGGTTGAGGTTTTCAACCGCAAGCTCCGGAGTGATTTTGGCTCTATCAGAGCCAAAATCACTCCCACTGACATCACTAGTGATGTCAGTGGGCCGGCTTCTGACGGGAGGCGTTCCCGTGGGAACGCCCCCGTCAGGGAGGCACGCCCCCGGCACACCCACCAAAGGGGGCGTGCTGTCAATCAACATTGACAGCACGCCCCCTTTGATCGGACACAACGAGCGAAGGAAAGTCCTTCGCTCGTCGTGTCTGGCGCATGCGCACGACGGAGCTCCCTCCGTCGTGCGCATGCTCAGTGCAGACCATCGACCCACTTGCGAGCGGACAGCCGCTCGCGAGTGGGTCTGAATCAGGCCCAATGTTTCTTTTTCTGTTTGTATAAAAACAGTGTTTCTCTTTCTGTATATAAACATATCACATCTCAAACATAGCCACTGTTATCTTTTTAGATAAAAGATTGATGGTAATTTCATATATCCGCATCCAGCTATTGAAAAACAACAATTAAAAATATATGTGTTTTGTAATAAAAAATAGTATTTTTATAATAAGAAGTTTTTTGTATTTTTATTATTATTTTCCGCAACAGTAATCCGGCTACCATGAAGCTTCTTTAATATCTATACAATTAGATGGCATAGAGCACGTGGATGGTAGTGATCCTTGTGTGAATAGGAAGTCTGTTTCTGAATATTATGGAGTGGAGTTGTTCAGTATATGGTATATCAGTGGAGATGAGTGCATCTCCATGATTTGAAAAATATCGGTCTTTAGTTATTTAATCCCCATGTGGGGAGAGAGAGCTCTGCCATGTGTATATTACTACATAACCAGAGATTCTTGAGTGGTCTCCTTCCTCAGTACTGATCTGGCCCATCTGGCTCTGCTTAGCTTCCAAGTTCGGAAGTGTTTGTTCTCTCTCTTGGGGGTAGTGAGTATATTATTCTTTCAGGAATTCAGAGAATTCAAAATCGATATTTAAGCCTTTTGGCGCTAGTTTTTTCAGTTTATATATCATTTGTTTTCTTCAAGTGACATGGATCTTATATGGTCTCCTCCTCTCCATGTTGTTTTCACTTTCTTAATTGCTATAAAGTTAGCTGTACTGGGATTGCCATTGTGTTTTTTGCTGAAATGGTCAGAGACACTGGGGGTCATTCAGACCCGGTCGCAAGCGCTGTGCGCTCGCAACCAGGTCGGTGTTTCCCCACTGGGCATGCGCACGTCGGAGCCGGCTCCAACGTGTGCATGCGTGAGACCCGGCTAGTGAGGGGCACTCCATCGCTAGGGGTCTCGCACCAAACGGGGCGAGCTGTCAATAGTGAGTGACAGCTCGACCCATTTTGGGAGGTGGGCAGGGGGCATGGATGGCCAAAAGGAAGCATTCCTAACGGAACGCTTGCCGTTTGGGGGCAGCCCGACTGCAGCAAGCGATCGACTCTGAATGAGGTCCACTGTGTGTATCAACTTTCTTCTTGATGTTCCTTAAATGTTCGCCTATACATAGGCTACGTTTCCTGCCAGTTCTACCCACATATTGTAGGCGCATGGACAGGTAATCAGGTAGATTACCCCCTTGGTATCACACGTCATTCAGTCTTTGATTTTATATGAGGTTCCCGTGGACTTCGATGTAAATTCTATTGTAGGAGCAGTTTGTTTCTGTTTTGTTCTACAGGCTAAGCATCAGTTACAATGGTAGAATCTGGGGTTTCTTTCTCCTATCAATGTTTTTTCTTTTCGTTCGTCTTTTTCTTCTGGGGGAGAATTGTTCTTAACTAACTTCTATTTGATGTTCTGTGATTTCTTATATATGAACCGTGGTTTTTCTGGGATAATATCTTGTAGAGAGTCAGAAAGTGCCAATGTCTACGGACAATTTTTTCTATGTCTTTGTGTTGATCATTGTACTCCACTTCAATCACACAAATCTAAATAAAATATTGGAAAGTAAGCATTTCTCGAATTATAAACCTTTTTATCATTCATAATTATTTTGCCAATTAATATTTCAATTGTGCTTTTTGTACTTTATTCAATATTGCCAATGTAATACAATTAAGCCAATATAAAAAGTGAGGGACTTATTGCATCATTACTCTCTGGGAGCTCATTTATTGTGCTTCTGATTAACCCTTGTGTAACAGCTACCTCTGCTACTTTGTTGATATGTTGGAGCTCATACAAGGATTGGGATATTTATTACATTATTAACAGGTTTGTCTATTTCTGCTGCATTGCAGTTTATTTTATTTAATCTACTTTATTTTCCTTTCCTATCAGTCACAACACCTGCCAAGTAATCCTTCCTCTCGTTGGTTGTTAAATGCTCAGAAGTACAACAACCAAAAGCAGAAATAAACAGCTTATTATATGTTGTGATACTAGGGGGTATATTTACTAAAATGTACGTTTTTAGAAGTGGAGATGATGCTCATAGTAAGCAATCAGATTCTACTTAACATTTATCTAGCACCTTCTAGAAGATAATACGTAGCTAGGATCTGTTTGGTTGATATGGGCAACATCTCCACTTTTGAAAAGCTACGGGTAAAGTGCTTCAACCAATGCTATTTAGCAATTTGAGATGCCACAGAATATAACGAATGCAGATAAATTTATCCTAACTAAACTTATACCTCATCTGGTTATTTATAATTAACTCTTACTGCAAAAGGTTTCCAATTGTTATACTATCATATAACGATGTCTGATATCTTTACAAATATTTTCGTACATGTGCAGAGCTTATTCATCTAGTGGCCATTTGGCAACATTGCCTCAACTTTATACCTGGTGCATTGTATAATATTTCTGTTATTTGTACACTTACACATGTTTTGACATTACATTGCCGCCCTCTAGGAACCAGGGATAAATTATCCCACATTCCTCCCCCCCCCACTTCCCAGCACTTGCACTTCACCTTGTTAACATGGTATCCGTTCTATGTACGTACATTTTAGCTGTACATTGAACTATGTATTAAAAGTTATGATTTATTACTGCATTAAGTGCCCGTCCAGAAGAGTCTTTGCTTCCCTTGCCCTTTAACATACTCAGTAATTTACTCTAAGGAGCACCAACACAACCATTAATTAGGGTGTGCTTTTCAGCCACAACATTTGGAAAGAGTGATTATAACATATATATATTCAGTCTAACAAGTGCAGCAACACAAAAACACACCCCCTTCCTTTCCTCTACCTTACCACTTCATAAACTGTTTCATGGGCAGTGCATTCATAATACTACTTCTGTTCTGCCTGGGCCAGCGCCATATATTTCTGCATCAATCATGTCAGAGCCTGCATTTTTTTTCCAAGTCTCAAGACACATTATACCATTGAGACTACTTTGGTCCCTCTCAGGATTCTCTGATCAGATCTAGGGATTCCCATACCCTCCTTCCATATAAGAGCTCAAAAGGGGAGAACCCTGTTGAGGTCTGTGGTACCTCTCTATAAGCAAACAGCAGGTGGGGTAGGTAACGTTTCCAGTCCTATCCCTGGGACCCAATCAATATTTGAAGCATTTCTTTAAAGTATAAATAACTTAACTTAATGTCCCTTGTGTAATAACTACATAAAATATGGTATGTTCACATTGATCTCTATGATTTAAGCCAGAGGTTCCCAGACATGGTCCTCAAGGTTCCCCAACAGTTCAGGTTTTAGAGATACCCATGGTTGAGCACAGGTGACTTAATTAGTACCTCAGTCAATTTGATTTAACCACCTGTGATCAACAATGGATATCTCTAAAACCTGAACTGTTGGGGAGCCTTGAGGACCGCGTTTGGGAACCTTTGATTTAAGCTATCAAATGAATGTAAATACAATATACAACGGTGAACAAGCCCTACAGGCGAAACGCGCATCCCCCCCCCAGTGGCACAGCAGCAGCAACAGATGGATGTGGCTTGGCAGGTGCACATGCCGACCACTCTTCCCTTCACTTCCCCTTTACCTCTATCTACTAAGGGTAACTGTATCAACCCTATGGGACTCTGCATGAGTGTGTGTATATATATATTTGCTTATCTTGCACGTGTTTTTGCTCCTAACTCTTTAACATAATCCCTGCCAGTGCAATCTTGCCCTATATGTATAACCTGCATATATATAAAACATTTGCTTATTTCACTGTAGCAAGCACGTTGGGATTCTATACTCTTGAAGATTAACCTTGCCTGTGTACTATTGATGCACTGATTTATTGCCTATGATACTCTGACACACTGTCATACTGCTCTTTCTTTGAGCCTAGACAAACCTTGTGGATTAGAAAGTTGTTTGGTTTTTGATCCAATGAGGAGTAAACCTTTTCTATATACTGCAGAAGTTATTACTGAGGCATATGTATTTTTCTGAAAAAGGTGACTTTTTGAACTTATGTCCAACACATTATCATAATAGTTGTTGGTGTCTAATTGACTGCAGGGTACTTGATATATGCTAAATACCAATCAGCAATTAACACCTTGTAGCATATTCACATGTGCTATTCTGAGTCAACACGAACTATAGGTTTCACCGTATCAGGCTTACTAATTTCTGACCATATGACTGATTCAGTGACGAATGTATATATTTATGACTTCAGAATACAAATCCATAGGCGTGTAACGGATAACCACGGCATACCCTCATAATATCTGTCAATGACCCACATATATATACCCTGTAGATCAACACATGTATCATGTTAACCTCTACTACTAGAAAATTTATGTAGTTCAGGATATTTGATTGATGAAGATTTGTGAAGGGAATCTTACATTAGAACCATTGTTCTCTAGATATCACGAAATAATATTTTCACTGTATCCCCTATATTTATATTTGTGTGTGTTTATGTTATGTTTGTCAAGTGTTTGTGTATAAAAAATTTTTGGGGTATTTCTCTGGCATTTCTCTAAGAATCTGTGATACCCTCTGGAACTACATTATCTTAAAAGATAAAAAAATAAAAGTTATGTTTTAACTTGAATAACTATACAATAAGAGTGCCCCAACAAAAAAGCCTTCTTTTCTCTTTCTTCCTGGATAAACATGTAAATACAATATGTCTGTGATGTGTGCTTGCTGTGATGTGTGCTCTTCAGATCATAAGGCGTAGTGACAATGTACTGCACCTGCATTCTCTTACAGAGCTTCTCCATCAGATCAGACATAAACTGGGTCCCCTTATCTGTAAGTATTTCCCTGGGAATCCCCATATGAGAATAAATGTTAACAGGGAATCGGCTACCTTATCTGCCCTAGTGGAGGAGAGAACTATGGCCTTAGGGTACAGAGTAGCATAATTTACCACCAAGATGTACTTCTTTGTGATGCTGCTGGTGTGGATAGAGGCCCTATAATATCTAAAGCAATTCAATTAAAAGATTCTTTAATCATGAGCAAAGGTATCAGTGGGCTTTAGTGGAAAAATCACTACAATTCCTGGCGCTGTTAAGGATTAAATAATTGTATATCACCAGCCGCAAGTAAAAGGTCTAGTTAAGACCTAAGAGGATGTATGTAAAAACTGATAAACTTTAGATACTGTGCATAGTGATATAAATGTGCACAATCAATTAAAACGTATAATGGTGTTTACTTTCTAATATCTAAAGTTTATCAAGGTATCAGTGGGGCCTTCTGTATATGTCCTGCTTTCCCTACCCTTTCATATGTGACACGGGAACAGCAGCTAGACAACTCAAACCTCATGTGAGGCCAATAAAAGTTTTGGAATAATCTTGCCTGGGTTTTACTTAAGCCTAAATGCCCAGCCAGGGGTATCTCATGGGCAACCCTCAGCAGTTGTGCTCTGAAATGTTGTGGTAATCAGCTGTTGCCCTCCTGCCTACTCTTTATAAAAGTGTCCCTGATCCCAAGAACACCATTTCCCCCTTTTAATCCTTAGGCAATTTCTCGGCATGCTCGCTCAACATTGTTAACATAACATCTGTGTGTATAGGCTTCTGGAACTCCTGGCTATGTGTGCATGCAAAGTTACACTATCAGTGTTAGAAAGTTTTCCAATGGCACCTTCTGCATATCCTGACAACTGCAGAGGGCAGGTTCTCACAGATGGCCCCCTCTCTTGACTGTTAGTAGTATGATCAGTCTTAGCCTAAGGTCTAAAGCCTGAGCCTAGGGGAACCCTGTTCCTTATGGGTGTTGAGATTCTGACTGCTGGGATGCCACTGTCGGTATTCTGATCAGCGGCATCCCAACCGCTGGGATCTCATACACAACCTCTTTCAGCAATAGCTGCAGAGTCTTCCTCATATTATTCACAACATAGCTACCATTAACTCAATGGTGCAAAGCTCTAAATCCTTGACAATAAATCTCTAGAGTTAGGTTAAATTAGATGATTAAGACATGCTTTATGACCTCATAATCACTATAGATTTCCTACAAAAATGTCAGAGCCTTGCCTTTCAATCAAGGTGTCAGAAACCTGGTCCATACAGCTGGGGACAAATGATATTGCCGCAAAGTTTTTTCAAATCCCTCCAGGAATATATCCAAATTCCCATCCTCAGAAATAGTTGAGAAATACTACAGATGACGCTTAAATGTTACCTTCCTGGGTTTACTGTGCTGGTAGGAATCATTCCTCCTTTGGAGCTGTGCCATGTGCAGTTGAAACTCTCTCTATCTGCTTGGCACTCAGCAGCTTCCCTCTTTGCTTGTTTCCAGGCCTGGAACTGACAGATAAGTTCCAATTTTGTTGCAGTATCCATAGGTTACACATGCTTGGTAACAGAGTCTAGATAAATGTCCAAATCAGAATCCAAATGTCCACTAATACATTCCCCAGAAAACAAATGTCCAGCATGAAGTTCACTCCTGATACCGCAGCAGGCCCGGCTGATAAATTCTACTCCTGTACTTGTTTGCCTCCTTCAGTGTGTGCTGTATCATATTCTACTACCTCATGGATCAGTCTTTCTTTAAAATTGACCACCCAGGATAGACCTCGCTGCTTGCAAATGCCAAACAATGCGGTGTCTCTTGTAAGCAGCAGCCATCTCTCTGCAGAAACTTAGACAAATAAAAAAGAAAAGTAAAAAATGGAAGGGGACTGCTTGTATGTCTGTCTAGTAACCACTTATAATCATTGGGCTTTTTTCATATAATCAGGTTATACTTATTCTGTGTGGCAGGTAAAATTTCTTAAGGCCCACACTTAGATGCTCCAGAAAATATAGAGTTCTTCACAATATTGGCCCTCATGTGTGCCCACTCATTCAGGTCCAGAATTTCCACTGAATTCTTTCCCTTCTTTCAGATTCACTGAGTTCTTTTAATGGAATCAGTATGAATGACCGCCGGACTTCAGCCCGGGCGTTCAAATCCCGGCGCCGGCATCCCGATGGGTAAAAATCCTGACAGTGCAGGTAAATATACTATCCCCAACCCTCTCCCCCCCTAACCCTAACCCTCTCTTAGGGGTGCCAAACCTTAACCTCCCCCCTAGTGCTTAACCCTCACCCCCCCTCACTGCACCCTAAACCTAAACCTGCAGGGGGGGTGCCTAACCCTAACCTCCCCCCCTAGTGCCTAAACCTAACCTCCCCTTTCTCTAGCCTAACCCTAACCTTCCCTGGGGGGGTGCCTAACCCTAAGTCCCACCCGGTGGTCCCTAAACCTAACTCCCCATCCCCGGTTAAGTGGATCGGTCTGGCATCCTCTCGGCATTCCAGCATCAGGATTAACATAGGCTTCAGTATTTTGATGCCTATGTTAAATCCCTTGCCAGGGTAACAGTGTCGGGATTGAATCCGGCGATCTCATAAATACATCCACCTTTTAATAGTTGATTGCAAGACAAGAAGATGAAATTAGGGCTTTTTGCGAAAAACACTTTCCTCAAATAAAAATTAATGTTAGGAGGTTTAAGTTATGGCACAAAAAGCCTAAATTCTATGGCCCGTATTCAATTTGATTCGCACCCACGATACTTTTTCGCCTGCCGGACTCTTCGCCAATATAAAGTGTTTTGGGTGCGAAAACTTTTCGCGGACGTCCCCACGATTCCCCATATTCAATTTGAAAGTAGGCGAAAACGGCACCCGGTGAAACTTGAACAGGTGGAACGTAGTCTCCAAAATGGGGTAATCAGGCTGGCACCCCCCAAAAGATGCACTGACATGGGGGATCACTATGAATACCCTGAGTTGGCCTGCTGAAGGTATTTGGGGATTTAAAATGGTCTCAATAGGTGCTGTTTTACGTATTTGCAGTGAAGAATAGAATTTAGCATTTTGTTTTGTGAAATTAAGTAGTCCCATCAAATTTGGGGTAGCTAAAAATGGGGGGTTGCATATTTTAAAGTTGCTAAAGTGAAGATTTAAAAATTGCAAAAAATCACCTTCCGCAGGCACCTGCAAATTTAAAAACACCTGGAGAATACTTGGGGACACCCCAGGAGTCTATTTCGCTAGTTTTTAAGTGTGTCCCCAAACTTTGGTCCTTTTTGCTTCCAAAATGAAAGTACTTTTTTGTGGTGTTCTGAAGTACTTTTTAAACTTTTTTTTACACAGTTTCTCTTTGGGGGACTGTCTTAAGCCTGCATGGGGGTTCCCGCAACGTTGCACCCCAAAACCTAAATTCTGCACTTTTTTCCACCTGCTATTCATAGTCGAAACTTTTCTGCCGGGTCCATTGCATTGACTTTCCGCCTAGGTGAAAAGTCTTAGAAATTGAATAAGGCGAAAAGTTTCCACCTGGCGAAATTACGTCACCTGCGATACTTTTTCGTCGAAACAGACTTTTTGCCTCAAATTGAATACGGACCTAAGTAAAACAAGCTTTTATTTGAAAATTAGTGATGATTAAGCAACTTAAAGAAATGGCCACAAAGATGAGAAATTCATCAGAAAATAAGAAATCATGTTGCATTTGTTCCAATCTGAGGAATTCCTTGGGTGAAGCCAGTTAGTCAAAATGTTGGGACATCAGTAGACATCCTTTCGATAGCTGGAACATACATGTGCAGGAAACCCAATTCAAAAAGAAAAAAGAAACAGGTGCGGGAAGCTGTTTCAATACAGGAAGCTCTGAGTCTTACCCAGAGAAAGATATAAAGGTACTTGTTACATAGACTGGACTCAATAAATGTCAGCACACTATTACAGCATGAAAAGTGACAAATAGCACATTGTTCCAAATGCACAAATTAACAGTATTTACTTATGCCTGAGACAACAAGGATTTACCACTCTAGAATTTTTCCAAAGAACATGCAGCTGTACATCTGGGATTGTCTGCATGACCAGATGAACTTTCAAATTGGCAAGTTTTAAAAATATATAATAAAATTGGGAAAAATGCTCATTTTAAATACCAGCAGAAGTGTCATCTAAGATATGTATTGGGTGTTCCTATCCACAAAATATTTTTTTAGTGGCAGATAGTTAAAGGGCATTTTATGGTAAGACAGACACAAAGGTACTCGACTGTATGTGCTCAAACTTAAAAATTTAATGTTTAATGCTTAGATCAATAATGTCTGTCTTATCTGTGCTTATTTTAATGATTGAGAGCTCGTCATATTTTTTAATATACTGTAACAAGTTGAGAATGAATACATGAGGCTCTGTAATTATAAAAAAAATAAATCTGCTGAAAGGGCTACTTTATAGTCCCAATGGTGAGATTTGACTCAATCCTGGTGTTGCTAAAGATCCTGCATACCAACAACTCAATGACCAGTGCAAAACAAAGGAGTCAGAGTGTTAGCCAATGAGAATAAATTATTGGTTAACACAGGACTTTAGTGTTGTGAAAATAGCTACAATTCCTCTAATACCCATCCAGTATACAGATTGCTGCATAAAGAACCATGCAGCGCTATCAAAGGCCTTTCGTGCACCACTTCTGATTATTAGCTGTTAGAACGAGATCAGTCATCTTCCTCATGTTGCCTGCAGCGTTATGGCCAAGACTAAAGTCTACTTGATCTGGGTGGACCAGGAAAGGGACAATAGCAACTAATATGACTGCTAATATCTTAGCAAAGGTCTTTAGATTCACATTAAAAGGGATATTTGTCATTAGCTTAGGCAGATACTTGGGCCCTATCCCATGTTTGGAATTACCACAATCTTCATCCTGATGGTGTCTTCATTAAATATGGCATGACACAGTAAAGCAGAGATTTCCAAATTCTGCCATTACAGTCCAGGTTTTACAGATATCTATGCTTGAGCACAAGTGACTTAATTAGTACCTAAGTCATTTTGTTTTAACCATCTGGCCTCAAAAATGAATATCTTTAAAACCTGAACTATAATGGTGGAATTTGGGAAAATCCACTAGCAAATTTTTTATAGTATAGCACTGAAAATTCATGCAACCATGATGCCACTGATTTATGCTTATTTTTGATAGCTCTACTGATTTCTTCTCCTGAAACTTCCTAATAGGGAACCACAGCCAAGTCAGATTGCATAAGACTAAAATTCTCATATTTGTAATTTCAACCATTGCGGATTTTATAGATCCGTATTCAAATTATATATATATATCAATTGACACTGTTTTTTTTATTATGATAACTTGGTTCTGTGTATGCTTTGCAGTCAGATTTTGGAACAGCAGGTTATTTGTCATGTCCAACATTTCATAATATTTTTGTCATAGTCAATGGAGCATTTTTGCTACCTTGAACAATTGGAGAGCTAAAAGCTTGATATATAGTATGTGATGAACTTTGGGAAACTATGATGCTTATTTGTTCAGGAAACTATTACTAATTGGTCTACTGTACTTGCTGATTTCCCATGCTTTTTGGGGTCACTGTGAAACATACTGTAAATGTCCCCTTACATTACTTTATGCTTTCCCCACTAAATCAGTTTGGCTTTCAGTGAGCCAAATGTCTTGTACTATTTGTACATCTCTAAGAAGCAAAGTTTCATCTATTGGACAGCATGGATGGTGTGGAGTTTGTATATTCTCCTTGTGTTTGCGTGGGTTTCCTCCTACAATCCAAAAATATACTGGTAGGTTAATTGGCTCATGACAAAAAATTAACCCTAGTGTTTTAGTGTGTGCATGCACATGTGGTAGAGACTCTAGATTGTAAGCTCCAATGGGGCTGGGACTGATGTGATTGGCTAAATATGCTCTGTAAAGTGCTACAGAATATGTGCGTACTATATAAATAACTGGTAATAAATAAATAAACATGTTTGTGTAATTCCCCCACCACCTCCCTGTCTCCCTTCCAGGAAGCACACATAGGATTGTATGCCAAGTGGGATAATTGCAGAGAAAACTTGTAAAAGAAGATACTTGCTCTGACTATAGACTGTCAAAGGTAATTTATAATGCAGTAGATTGTCTGCACTTCATGTCATCTGTGGACTGATATGTATGTTTCTTAGAAGTTAGGCTGGATAAATATCTTAAAGTTGTTTATTTCAGTATAATCACATCAGCTCTGTCATTTGTGAAATATTGTATGACCATTGTACAATGTATGGAATTAAGTCCTTCTAAGTAAGATGGAAGTGGTTATGGTATATTGTTGATCCACATATTATTTATCCAATTGTGCTTTTCTGTGCCCTCATTGAATCTCTGAAGCTATATCTCTTAGGGGTCTATTCAGTAATGATTTTTTTACATAACAAAATACGGAAACTATGATTTCTGTATTTTTTATGTATATCTCCTATTCAGCAATGGGATAATGGAGAAGATAACGCAATTATCTTCTCCATTAATTCCCTGCTCGCAGAGTAGCGCTCTGTAGGGATCAGCCATTGATCTCTACAGTGCTTTAATGCTTTTTGCTATTCAGCAAAGCAAAAAGTGTTAAGTCACTCAAAATGTTTACTTTATGTAATGCCATCTTGGACTGGCATTATATGAAAAAAAATACTTAAATATCCCGAAAACTGCAGGGACAGAGGGAAAGTTTCCCATAAGTCCCTGCAGCATCTTGTAAGTCCGCCCAGTCTCTGTCCCTGCTTTCCGGTGACCTCCAACAGGTAAGTCCAACTAGAGCATGTTAAACCTGCCGAAAGTGATTGACATGTGTATACAGGTTTAATACTAGCCTGTATACATGTATACTTATGTGCGATATTTGACATTTATATATAAATTTTACATATAAAAGCACATAAATATACAGTACATATATACAGGCTAGTATAAAGCCTGTATACACATGTCAATCAATTTGGACAGGCTGTAGATGTACTTACCCCATCGGAGGTCACCGCAAGCAGGAATGGAGACTATTCTGGAGCGCATGAGTGAGCATGCGCAGAAGAACAAACAGAAGGTATTGTTTTTGGAATCCAGAAAACAAAGCCTCCTGTGACATCGCAGGAACAGCGTGTTACCACAACTGCTGCCCCTGCAGAAATATTGCTGAACAGCAGCAATAAATTATCATAATAATTGATAAAAACTTGTGACGATGTTGCTCGATAATATTCTGGGCAACATCGTCGCTCTTTCTGAATAGACCCCGTAGGGGGGGATTTAAAATGATTAAACTACAGATTGTAAGCTTGTGAGCAGGGCCCTCCTACCTTTATGTCTGTCTTTTACAACCCAGTCTTGTTCTATTAATGTTGATTCAAATTGTAAAGCGCAATGGAATATGCTGCGCTATATAAGAAACTGTTAATAAATAATAATAATAGTAATTAGCACTACGGAGATGTAGCACTCTGGTTAAGTGCCCATAGCTATTCTATTGCTAGTGTTGTAAACCCATGCCTAGCGTCTTTCTTCTTGCATCCTCTAGCGGGTGTGAGCAGAATCTGCATTAACTATTGCCTCAGAGATAGTTGCGGGCTTACCACACACAATAACAGGATTATTTCTCAGGTTAGTGCCGAATGCGATGCATTCAATTGAATTGCCCCAGGCACTTAACCCGGGAGCTACATCTGCTCAATGCTAATTGAATTCCCTCATTATTTATTTTCAGAAGATGCTTGGGCCTTGCAATATTCATCTCACTCTAATGTAGTGCTCCAAATCTAGTCCTCAGGGCACCACATGTTTTCCATATGTGCTTGCTGAAGGTGTCTTCATTACTGCCTGAAGATTTTGAAAAGGTCCACAGGTGGCACTAATCACTTCAAATAATTCTGTGGGGAGACCTGGAAAACTTGCAATGTTAGGGCTCACTGGATTTATGAAACACTGATATAATATGTTGGTGCAATTGTCCAAAGAAGCCATCTCCAGTTTAATTTTTTTGTCATGTCTCACATATCATATTGTATTGTTTGTATGAATAAACAATAATGCTGTGAGGAAGCCCAGAAGACAAATAATCCTCTCA
The DNA here is from genome assembly GCA_031769625.1 of Taudactylus pleione. Classification (NCBI taxonomy): domain Eukaryota; kingdom Metazoa; phylum Chordata; class Amphibia; order Anura; family Myobatrachidae; genus Taudactylus; species Taudactylus pleione. The sequence goes on from JAUIMM010000182.1 coordinate 5,389,981, forward strand.
CTTGGAATATATTTCCGGCACATTGAACTGGGATTGAGGAGACAAACGCATTTTGTGTTTCTTTTTAGTAAACCAGATACCTCTGGCTGTGACAAGTTTTTATGCCTTTGGGACATTTTAACAGAGTTCATATAGCTGATGTGACAAGGCTAAGGGACAACTAAAAAAATGGTTTAAAGAACATGATGACTAGGTTTGTATTTGCATGTATTTCACCCATTGGCATAGAGATTATTGTACAAGTAGCATGTGGACTCTGCATTACTCAAAAATTTAAAACACAATGTTTGTTATAGAAGCTCACTATATTTTCTTAGAATAAGTACAGTATAACAAACTGGATGCAGCTTTAAGCCATAGGATATATATGTTAGAACCCTTGAAGATGAAGCATTGACTCACTAGGCTTCAATTATAAGGTTAGTTGATATAGGCGCTTAGGCCACAGAGAGCTAGGATCTTTCTGGCAATCTAGGAGGATAGAATTAAAAAAATAACACAGTTCCTATAACGATAAGCCTTTTTCTTATATAATCAGGCAGCTGCATTTTATAATAGAACTCAGAGTGGTAAGCTTTATTATCTCTTTAGGAGACCGTATGTTTTACAGTGGCACTCACCTGCATAAATTAAGCTGATTGAACTGTATGTCACCTGTTTATTAATTATTATTATTATTATTATTATATCATTATGTATTTTATTATTTAGTTTGGCCTACAAGCTGAAGTTGGTACATAGAAAATTTGTGCCAGATAGAATTCCTGGCCTCAAATAGATTATATGTCCAGTTCAATTTCTGTAATAATAGTGCTCTTATATAAAAAGGTTTGATGGGTACTTACCTGCTCTGATAGTGAGTACCCTGACTGGTGCTCTGGCAATGCTGTTTTATTTTTTTATTTTACTTTGTACTAAGACACTCTGAACTCTATTGGGTACAAGAATGAGCTATATGAAAACTGGTATCAGCTTTACATGATCAAAGTTGTTTCTCTGAATGCTAAGCAAAGGATTCTCTTCCTCCTTTCCTTACTTAACTTTCCATCCATACCTCAGATTTTAGCTGCTGCTCTGTAAGAGTTTACCCTTGTAAATTATATTATTAGTGTTGTTATTATTATATGCTTTGTGTGCTTTTTGGTGTGTCAGGAAAAAGTAGTCATTGGCCCACTTCTATATTTGTAATTAACAGCAGAAGAGTGTTGTGTGAGGAAGAGTAAGCACTAGGCTGTCACATTCTATCAGGACAAACTTGGTGGAGAAAACCCCTAGTGTTTATAGGATTAAAATGCTTTATAGATATCCCAGCATTATGGTGCCCCATGTCAGGACTAATTATATATATATATATATATATATATATATAATCACGTAGCCTCAGATAAACACATCCATCACCAATGGTTCCTAAACTATGCCCCCTGCTTCTCGCTTCTACTTGTAGAAAGAATATTCTATTTTGCATATGAATTTATTATAGTTGTACTTAGAACATATACAACATATATACAGGTTTTACTATGAAATATGTTTTTTTCTTCAGTAATTCAAATATATCTGCAAACTGTCTATTATTTGTTCCCTAAACAACATAACTGATAGACAAAATAGATAAATTGCTGATTTTCCTTTCATCTGTATCACCTACCCCATCTCAGCCTTGACTTTCTGTATTTTTTTTTAAGAGTAAAATTTATAAAAAGTCCTTAACAAAAGAAAATCAGTTATTTTTATGAAGTAAACATTTATAAAAAATTTAAAGTATTTGTGTGACCTACACTATAATATAGTATCAATATAATAAGTTGACAATAACCCGGAAATATAACTAAAGGCAAGATATCTAAATGCGCAATTGTACATTTCTTTCTTTATTGCAAAATGCTATTATTTTATTATATTTCTAGATTTAGGTATAATTGGCAAGTAAGTATGAAATTTTCCAACAAATAATCACATGGAACATATAAATGCAGAAAAATAGCGTTGGATACAGTAACTTGTTAACAAATCTGAAGCCACATTTTAATTAATGAGTAGAAAATGATAACTGTGCAAGTAGGATAAAGCATTACTTGAATTTGAAAAAGTGAGCAAGAACATTGATGCTGACCTTTGGAAAACAAGATATCTCCATTTTATATGTGCACAGTAATTTCACAACCTTAAAATTTATTGTTAAAGTGTTATCTCCTAATTTTTCATCTTTGGTTTGGAAAATGTGAAGAAGTTAACTTTTGAACCTGTTAAAAATACTGGGATAAAGTAATCTCAATTATTTGTTCATGTTATATAATTGGATTGCAAATACATTTGAAAATAAAATCACATAGATAGCACTGTAAACTTAACTATATGACATTACTGTAAGTTCTGCAACATTAAATTTAAAGCTAAAACAAATACATCAGATATGTATAAATATCAACAGCACTGCTTTTATCCCTGGTGTACATTTAGATTTATATTTTTTGTATATATTTTTTTGTTTCTTCAAAAATCCCTCTAAAAATTACTCTTTTGTTAAAATGTATCATTGTAAATTGAGATTGCTGGTATGGTCTTAAATTTATTAAATATGATCACCAACTTTAATTTATTCACAAATAAAATAGTACAGTGTAGAACATTGTACTTTTTAAGAGCCTGCAATAAAAAAAAAAACATTTTTTTTTTAAACTACTTCAACTTCAAGGATGGTAAAGCCGTACCAGTGTAGCATATAATAAAAATATGTAAAACACAGAAAAGAAAATAACATGACTAGTATGCACATAAATTACAATAACAGACATACAGAATAATATCTCCTTTTTCTTATTTATCACTTCGGAAAGGAGCTGTGACACAGTGATCCGGACTGAAGTAGAGGACAAAAGGCCACATAGATGTGTCTATTTACACAAAATGAAACCTGTATGATAATAAGAAAATATATTTTAAGAAAATGCACCTGAATTTCACCCAACCTAAATTTATTTTTTACTATTCTACTTTTATTATTTTATCATGTGCAAATGATCATATGCTGTAGAAAAGAAAGCAATCCAAACTTAATTTGATAGAATTTGTATATGCAATGACCCATGTTATTCAGGGTACATGGACAATTTATTTTAACTAATGGAAAAAAATAAATGTATTAAAAAAGAAAATGCATGGTAATTTTCTAGGACAAAATTGATTATTTGCACAATCTCAATCACACCAATGATTTGGCTCTTTCGGTAAAACCTATTGGAAGGCAGCTATATTTTTTGATTCACATGAAAGATTGAATTACACCTCTACATTACATGACTATAATGAAATGACATGTTTCAAAAGAAGTTATATACATCTGACACATTCATTTACTTATGTAGTTAGGGTGGGTCACTGTACAATCAGGTACAATGTCCAATTATATGCACACATGATGTTAGATATTCATGGTACCATTAAATTAGAGTAATATGCAAACTATGCAGGAGATCATAGTAAAGATTAATAAGAAAAGAAGTGGCGTTATAACTGAATTCATGTAAAACATAAAATAGGGCCAGCTGACAGATCATGTATTGTATGCATTCCATAAACTTCAGTTGTCTTCAGTATGGTTATATTACTATATATTACTACAACATGTTTTAATTAAATCCAGCTCATAAGCATGAGTTTATAAAATGTATGTGGTCCTTTTCATTAAAAATGTTTTGCTGCTATAAAAAGTAATTTGCCACTATAGTATCATATGGGTGTCGTGGGTAAAATAAGTATATGATAGGCTGTTGCAGAGATTCACTCCAGCTATAATAAACGAATGTGTCTTGGATAATTCAGAGGTAATATAAATGTAAGGTAGTATATATTAAAGTTCAGTATACAAGTGCATGTTATGTAGAGGTGTGTACATTCCCCTTTACATGTATAATTTGTTTAATACTCACTGTTTTAATTACTGTATTTGTGTTCAGTTAAATGCACAGAACCAGAACATGTATACAAAAGAACAAAGGAAAGTGTAAAAAGTACATTACACACTTATTCATTATTTATCATTAGCTTCTAATGAAATTAGTATAGTTTGTTCAGAGATATAATGACAACAGGGTAGATAAACTATAGCTTGACTGTAGTTGGACAAAAAGAAATCTCAGCCCTGCCAGCTAAACTATGGTAAGACTTTAAACTCAACAACAGCAAGACAGCCATAAGCTGTTAAAGGGATTGGTACTTTCCTTGGCAGCAGCATGAAATACCTGGGCAAAGATTGTATCACAAGTGAATGTGAGCCTTAAGTGACTTACTCACATCCACTCATGTCATTTCTTTGGTGACCAAGTACGTCATTATGCTGCCAATTGTTCCACCCAATTACATTAATTAATAATTAATACAATTTAGCCAGGAGCATCCATCTCCTTTAATCCAATACTACACATTTACTTTTTAGATACATAAAATATAATTTAAAACTGAAAAAAAAACTGCTAACATTTTAAGTATTTGACATCTAGTCAAAAATAATTGTTGTGACAAATACTGAAATTAAAAGTTGTCAAAAAAATTTACAGCAAACACACCTTCACATATATAAAAAATTAAATAAAAATAATAGCATTTTAATATTTTGATGATATTTGAATTTTTTGACATGGAAGTAAAAGATAAATTTAAAGTTAAAATGATTGTCCTTATGAGCCACTTGTTTTCTTTAATAAAACATATCATTCTTCATTTATATATATATATGTCTATATATATTGAAATATTACAATTTTACGATGAAAAATTATTATCATAGACACAGATAATATTGAAGTGTTTAATAATGTGAAATGGTCCTAATTTTAAATCTTGCTGTGTAAAAAATGAATTGGAAAACACTATGCTTCATGATTCGTCTATTAAAAAACATTTCTAAGCAAGATTAGAAGATATATATATTTCAAGTTTTCACAAAACTATGCTAGAGAAAGATACGTGTAAGTTATATGATTTGGGGCTATTCTTTCAAAATAGTTATCTTCAGATACATATCTTACAATTTGAAACTGTACAGAATATCCAGTGTTGTTTTGACAACATTTACAGATCACTTTTTTTTATTTTTTAATATAAAATTTAGTTGTAAAATTAAAATCCACAGGATAAAGTAAGGAAGATCAAAATATGCCATAGTAGGTCATAGTGCTCAATCTTGAAAGCTGCATCTTTGGTATTTAAAGTTCCGTACAAATTTGATGTAGCTTACAGCGTATTTTAACATGGTGAACAGGAATTGGTCCAAATCTATAATTACGAAACACTATTTAATAATTATATTAACAATAAATAATTTAGGACATGAAATATTTTAATTTTTTATCATGTGGGCTGTATGAATCCATTTATAAATCAACTAAATTGTACCACTTTTTTCAGAAAATTATATAATATATATACTTTATATTTATTTAGAAGCTTTGAAATAGTACAGTAAACACTTTGCAACACGGTGTATAAACTACATAATGTCTTTGATATTTCATGGGTCTGCGGATAAACATTATTTTTTTTATTTATGACCCACAAGTGAAAATTACATGATCACAAACTCTTGTAAAGTTTGGATAATTTGGGAAACACTTGATCACACAAAAAAATAATATAAAACAGTCAAGTTTAAAACAGTGATATTGCATTTATAATGCACGCTCTATCTGTAGGATTGGCTTCTTGTGGTGAATATAAACATCTAAAGGGCTCAGTGACATTTTGGAGAAAGAAAGATATATAGTGCTGTAAACAGGCACACACTGATAAGTGAGGCAAGGGCAGTCGCCTCTGCAGTTTCTACAGTTCTTCTTCACATTTCAACTCATTTCTCAGGCCTGCTGAGAGCAGAAAGGTCCTTATATTGGCCATGTCTTCAGCAGCAGACTAATAATCCTTCTGTTATACCAAACTAGATGGCCAGGATAATGAAGTTGAACAGTTGATGCTTTTGTTGGTCAACTTGTGCAAATCATGCTGCTTCAGGTAAGTCCTGTAGATTTGACTAGCATATCCTTTTCCGTGCTGTGAACAAAAAAAACAAAAAAAATTAGGATAAAGGTATATTGATATTTATTATAGTATTTTCAGACTTTTATTAAATTAATAACTCCTCAATTCCAGACAAGTTACATACAAGACAATATCCAATAATTAGTAACTGTAGCAGATTAAGCTGGAAATAATGTTTAGAAACAAAAGAACATGTTCATTGTGTAGTAAGTAGATGTACCATCCATAACACAGTAAAATGTATGTCCTTGAATAGCATAAATAAGCTTATCTGAGACAAAAACTGGGTCAAGCACTCAATGGGCCTGTCTTGGACTCTTCCAATAGGTACACATCCCAGTTGATATAAAATAATAATAATAATCAAAAACAGACCATCACATTTCAATTCTTTTAAAATCGTATTAAACAATTAAGCTAAAGTTATAAATAGCAAACAAAAAAATAAAGGTTTATCTGGTCAAGATGCGATTCAGTATAATGGCGCCCACCCAAGCCTGGTTGTTAAGAAGGTCTGGACCAGAGGACTGGAGCAGCATGTCAATGTAACTGAAGAAGCAAATCCCAATATATAAACACCAACAATGAGGATGCAGCCAAAATAACTCTTATTTTGGAACAATGTCCAATGTGAACAGCCATTCCTATCTAGGTCATGATAGCTCTGCATAGTTTTAAAACCTTGCACTCAAACTTTTTGGACAAAATAGTGGAAAATTTATGAAAATTAAGGCATTTTCCCAGCGGGATTAACTAAGATCAATACAACTGGAAAAATGCAGAGTAACCACATTTTAGAATAGAAAATGCAGTCCCAATTTTCCCCTATCAAAATTATAGAAACCAAGACTTACATTACAATCTCTCCCAAAATAATGATCTGCTTTTGACAGGTGTGTTGGTGGACAGAGCTACATAGACTTCAAACAGTTAACCAGCCATAGCCTTTTAAGCCTAGGCTAGTAGTGGGAAAATTCATAAAATTCATACGATATAGAACTATGGTTTTGACACAGAACCTGCCATCAATTCGCTTTGGGTCACATTGGTTTTTAAATCTCTTCAAACCTACCACTTGGTAAATTTAGCCATACAGTATGCCTGAAACTATATAAAGACATTGGACCAAATGTAATTGGGTGATAGTTTAGAAAATGTGACAGTTTAGCAGCACAGATAGTGTAATGGTTAGCATTACTGCCTCACAGCACTGAGGTCGTTGGTTCGATACCCACTACGGCCCTAACTGTATGGAGTTTGTTTATTCTCCCTGTGCTTGCGTGGGTTTCCTCCGGGTGCTCCGGTTTCCTCCCACATTCCAAAAATATACTGGTAGGTTAATTGGCTCCTAACAAAAAACTACCCCTGGTGTGTATGTGTGTGTGCTCATGTGGTAGGGAAAACAGATTGTAAGCTCCACTGGGGCAGGGACGGATGTGAATGGGAAATTATTATCTGTAAAAGCGCTGCAGAATATGTGTAAATAAATAACTGGTAATAATAATAAACTAAACATTGGTCAAGTTTTTAGCTTCAAAATGGGAAAACATTTGGATGAGAGTTTAAATCGTGAGAGTTTTAGTCTAAAAACATGTGAGTTTGTAAGTTCTCGGACTCTACTACATTAGCCGACTTTAAAAAGTTCTCGCATTTTCTAAACTCTAACCCTATTACATTTGACCCATTGTGGGGTATGAGAGACCATACCCCTGAAGAAGATTTAGTACCTCCTTCACAACCAGTCTGTGTATGGGCACCATAGTATAGATCTGCAACTTGACGTGACCAGACAAGCATTTTAAGTCTGATGTTTTTATTGCTTTTTGAAAAGTTGTTAATAATAATAATAATAATAATAATAATAATAATAATAATAAATAATAATACATTTTTGAAAAATAAAACACCCAAAAAAACTCCAACTTAGATCAAGCAAGTCTTTAATTTTTTTATTTTAATTATGAGCTTTAACTTAAATTTGTTTAATGATTGTTTTTAACATACTATACTAACATGGTCTGCTTTGGACCTGTTTTTATTATTTTTCAGTATACCCTATCAATTGGACTATATCTAAAACTAGAAATATCCAATGCAGGCCTATTGTGAGCTACTCCCACACAGAGTGGCAAAATGGTTAACACTGCTGCCTCAAACCACTGGTCTGTTGGAATAGGAACTGTTGTGAATGATTTCATACAGTATCCTTTACACCTCACTGCAAACAAACAACATTGTTAATACACTGATAAAAACCCATTGCTGCTTGGTTACCATTAGTTAATGAGTTTGGTTTCTTTTCAACACTACTTAACATTTTACAGTATATTTGGGCACCAGACATAATAAATACATTTACTAACAATGAGCTTACTAAGAATAGAAGACTGTTGTGTTCATAATTAAAAATCCAGATTACATATTTTGAATTATTAATTGTATTCATTAAATATTTTATTCACTCACATACTTTACATAATACTTTAAAGTGGTTGCTTTATTTTGTAATTTGTTTTGGTACACCTGAAATATTGCTTGTTAATAACAAATCAGCCAATCGTGTGGCATCATAAGAGCGTGCAGACATGGTGAAGTGATTTAGTCATACTTGCCTACTTTAAAAAAGCATTTCAGGGAGATTATGAAATCAACACCTATGAGCGCACATTTCAGTGGACGTGTACTGTTGCATCTGAGAGGCGTATCATAAAATCGACGTACATCCAAATGAAAATGAGCCAAAAAGCAGATAGTAAGATCTACTTGTTGATGAAAAAAAACACACTAATACTTTTGAGAAAATGCATGTAGTCATAGGGATCATTGTGCCTTATAAAAAATGCAGGCAAAATATACTAATGATCCAATTTTAATGCATATATCCCTCGGTTTTTTTTTCCGATAACCGCTTCATAGTGGGGGTAAGGTGTAATCAGGGAGATTGCTAGACTCTTCAGGGAGTCAGGGAGATTGCTACTATTTCAGGGAGTCTCCCTGACAATGAGGGAGAGTTGGCAAGTATGGCTTAAGTAGTTGTTCAGAATGAACACCAGAATGGTGATCTAAGTGAATAATAATTATCGGACCCCGATAATTAAAATTCTAGTTTGACGCGAGCGCCAAAGCAATTCATCATTGCTCCGGCACGGAGACAGTTGATCCGAAAATCAGCTGTCTCCCTGAAGTGTGTCACTGCTCCTTTCAGAGCAGTGAGACAAGTGTGCATGCATGACCGACAGGTCACCCATGCGCACAAGATCCCCGAAGTCTGGTGGAAGGAACCGGAGAGGGATGGAGGGATTCTAAAGGATCCCTCTTCACAAACCAAGACTCCTTCCCATAGGGAAGGAGTGGGTTGTGAGCCCCGAGCAGGAGCACTTGCCTTCTTCTGAAGATAATATTTTTGGAGCTTGATAGGTTCTGTCCCCATACTAGTGTATGGGAACAGCGGGCCATTCCCTGAGAGGGAAGATAAGCAGGAGATATCTGTGATATTTCCTGCTTTACATTTTTGATGAATGGCCCAATAACTTAATTTCTACAATTGCAGGTGAAAATTTTAATTTTCACCTGCTTTTGTAGAAATTAAGTGATCCTGAATAGGCCCCTTAATGAGAGACTGGACTGGCCTTCTTTCAGAAGGGATGATTGCTTGATGAGGACCGGGCCAGGTTGCCTAAAGGCCTGGCCAAGAATTCTGGCTATGGAATACACAGGCTCACCCGAACTGGGAAGATTCAGATTAGAAAAATGTCCTTGTGGAAAATCTCAATTTCTGCTTTTACATGCAGATAGTAAAAATTTGACATAAACAATATGAAACAATGGATCTGTCCTGTCTTGTGCCAATGGTTCAGGCTACATGTGGTGGTGTTATGGTGAGGAACATGTTTTATTGGTACCTTAATACAAACTGATTATTGTTTAAATGGCACATCCTACTGGAGTATTGTTACTAATACAGTAATTGTATCCTTTTATGATCACTGTCTACACATCTTTTAATGGCTACTTCCAACAGGATAAAGCACCATGGCACAAAGCACGCCTCATCACAAGCTAATTCTGCAAAAATGACACTGAGTTAAGTGTACTCCAATGTCACCAGTTCTCAATCTAATATAGCCCCTCCGTACATCAGGCTACCTCAATGCCCAGGCAGCCATCCTGGGATGCAACATGTTTGTGGTAGTGGTGTCAGCATCTGCTGATAGGCTGTTTGTTTCACTTACAGCTGGGCAGGTTTAGTAGCAGTGATCAGTTCTTACAGTACATCTGTGCACTGAATGTCCTCTCTCTTAGTTACATCCTCCCTTCCTCCTTATTGTTAAACAATGATAAATAGGGAATGTAATAATTTAAAAGCACAAAGCGTATAGGCTGTGCTATTATGCAGTCCAATTTCTTCTATTACATTACTTAGTAGAAGAGCTGCCAAGAGAAGTTGAGGTCACTGCAGCTCTACTGTCCCATCAAATCAATGGCTGTCAGCTGCATTATTATCTTCTGCCACCTCTTCTACTATGAAATATAAGAGAAATAGGGAGAGCTGAAGAGAGATTGTGGAGGGTAGGGGGTACAATGAAGGGAGTTAGTAGATGGGAGTGTTGATGAAGTAAAACTATGAAGGTGGATATACACCATGGCTATGGAGATAATGAAGGGAGCTAGTGGGATAATTAGTAACAGAAGGATGGGATCCTATTGAAGGGATGGATGGATGAATAGCAAATGAATGAAGGAATATAAAGAGAGACTAATGGGAGCACCTTAACAGGAATACGGATATCCTGAGATAGGTACAAGTTTTCTCTTTTTTTGTAGAACCATTCCTGACTGTACACTAGCTGATGTACCCAGTTTCACCCAGGTAGACCATAGATATTTTAATTTCCTTCATAAGATGCTTATGCCTCTGGTGTAAAGGAGTGTGCTAGTAGGATTAATTTGTGCATATTCCTAAAGTTGCTCCCTCCTTTTAGCATGGGTGTGTCTGGCATGATGTTTGGCAGGAGCCTTCTTGGGGACAGGAAGAAGTGATGCCTGTGAGAGGTGTAAGGTGGAGTTGGCCTGGAAGAGGGGTGGTGTGGTGCACACCTTTTCAGAAAGGCCTGTGTAAAGTTTAGCCTTCTCACGGGGTGATGTTAAGCACCAAAACTCTCATAGAGATCACTATTGCTGTAAACTTTGAAGACAAACTCAAACAGTTGCCCATCAGCCACAATTTTGCATAAACCACAATAATTAAAGGGTTAGGACACGCCAAGTTGATACTCAGTGGAGCTGGTGTAGTTGTCCCCCTTGCTGGTGTGAGACATGAAGGAGAACTCCACATAGTTGTCCTCCATGTGTCTCACAATTAGTTCATGCACCTCACTAGCCATTTGCTGAGTGTTATACATGAGATAGAAGAGGGACCGGAACAGGCAGGCTCTGTCACCTGTGATGAGAACAATGGTGTGAGGCACTATCACCCATTTAATATTCCAAAAATTGCCAGTTTTGAAAAAATGAAAAATTCAAATACAAAGCAAGTGAAGTATCTGAATGGAAAACACCTAGGGCCTGATTCAGACCCGGTCGCTATGCTGTGCTCTCTCACAGCAAAAAAGAGGCCAGGTATGCAAATATGCGATCACACTGTCTGGCTGAAGGACGCCCTCTGTCTTACAGTGCAACGGTAGAGTGAACGCATGCTGTAGTATAAAGCCGCACACCTCTCACTCATCTCCAGGAAGTGAGTGATTAATCAACTACACCGAATGGCTTTATTGCTGCACGCAGCTCTTGTGGTAGACTTTACTCCACCGCAATAGTGCGATCAGTTCAGCCTGACATACACCCAACTCACGTGTACAATGACGCTACTTTGCTAATTATGCACTCCCATTAAACTCCATTTTGACCCTCAGGCATGCCTGCGTTCCCACCGCCGCTCCCCCGTTTTTACTGGACTGTCCCTGTTACCACCCATAACCGGTCTCCCCTTTCACTCATTATACTGGGCTGTCTTTGCCGGGCGAGCGAGCGCTTCCCGATCACTATTAGTAGTTCACGTGGTGCACTGCGATGCATACGCATGCGCAGATTAGAAAACATTGGCAGCAGCGAGAGAACGGCTGATAGACACCGGGTCTGAATCAGGCCCCTAGACCGTAGCAGTGGCAACGCCAGAGGAGTGGCTGCAATGCAATCCAATTTTCATATAGGGGAGGCACAACAACTGTCAACCCAAATGCTGCCATATATCACTGCCAGTTGCTGTGGCTCTCTTATTTAAATATTGGCCTATGCTGCAGCCCCACCTCTGAAGCCACCACTTGACCCAGGCAATGAGCTTACAGTCCCATAGCACTTGGGACATGTTCCTTTGTCACCCATTGACATCGGTGGAGAGGAATCATTTTACCACTTTTCACACCTTGAGGTGTTGAATTTTGAAAATTTGCTTAGTGGGTGCTTATGTCATGTAAGAAATATACTCCCT
>JAUIMM010000182.1:7205000-7375000 GCA_031769625.1 Taudactylus pleione
TTGGGCAAGAACAATGCTGACTGTAATCCACTACATGCTAATTCCAGCAAATATTGATATACATCCACTTTCCCATCTTAAATGAAAGATTTTCATACAAAACCATTTTCTGTGTTTGCTGATCCACTAAAACATTACAAATTGCTTAAGCTTATACCCAGTGGAAAAGCTGAAAATAGCTGGGTCACGCTTTTGCATATTATTATTCATAATCATGTTTTTTTTTTAATTTTCAAACTGTAATAAGAATACATTTTGTTAGAATACAAAAAGTACCTAATATTCATGTTTTTATACATATTAATGATTAGTACCTCTTTGGCTTATTACTATTATAGTATTTAAGTGGAGAGAACATTTGTAAATTAAAAATAACTCCCAAATGGACTCATTTGTCTAACTTTATAAGCATGGGAATAGCTGTGCTTGCTTATACAGTATAATACATAAAGTATTTAGAGGAGTGAGTCTGGGTCTATGCAACATGGTCCTAAGAACATAGGCAAACAGTAAGATGGAAAACTCCAAAACCCCATTAAGTACAAGATCAATATTACTACATGTACCATTTATCTATAAAGCATCACCATATTATTCAGCACTATTTCATTATTCACAACAGTCCCTGCTCCACTAGAAATTACAATTTTAATACCCTACCACAAATGCAAAGGCTCTTTTACATTGATGGCAGCAGACCAACCTAACAGTGAATTTCTCGACTGTGATAGGAAAATGAATGCTATAAGAAAACCTATAAAACATGAGTAGGGACATAGAAACTGTAGACAGATGCACTGATTGGAATAAAACTCTTGGCATCCGCACTGTGAGACAACAATGCTAACCACTGTGCCATAGTTCATGAATTCTCACTGTCATAAAACTCAAATCAGCTTACCCTGCCTCCAGCATGGTGCCTTTATTATATTTATTGTATCATACCCTGGTTGGGCACTTCACTGCAAACAGATTATTAATCTGCTCTATGCTACACCTTTTGCTTAGGATTCTTCTTCTATGTGAGTAAAACCAAAATATAAAGCTTACACCTCATGACTGTATTGATGTATGCTGAAATTGTTCAATTTACTTTTGGTTATCCACTGCTTACACAGTTTTATAAAAAAATAAAAAATAAAAGTAATTTATTTTGAATTTTTTTTTTAACAATGTTATACCTTGCACTATTCTTGACACCATGAACTGGGTCTGATTACCCCATTAAGATAAGCATATGATCTACCTAGTTTTTGTTTTTTGAAGTACAAATTTTTATCTATATATTTGTATTTCCTCATCTTGCCTTTACGTATATTATTTTTTAACAATTGTCTGCTTTTTTACATATGTACATTAAATGTTTTTTTATATATATTTTATAACCTTTTGCACTGTCACTATTTATTAAGACTCAAATACTTATATAATTGTTGAAATTATTGCATTGGGTATTACCTCATGGTTTAGTTTTTATTATGCACTTGCACATATGCACTAGACACTTTATATTGATTGTTCTTTGCACAGTATAAATATATGAAGTGTATAGGCACTGTTGTCACTCACTCATCAACTTAATTGATTTTATAATAATGTTATACAGTTAAAATAAAGAGATTAGGGGGAAGTTTCCAAGGCAAGAGAGGGGATGGCAGTGTGTGCAGAGTCTGGAGGAACCCGGAAAATGATTGTCTAGAAGCTGCCATTGGGTGATCTGAAATGGTTGTATCAGATGCGCTCGTGTCAGGAAAAGCCCAGTCTGGTGTGGTGACATCTGATGTGACCATGCTAGAGAAGTATTTAAGTAAAACTGGACATTTATCTGGATAATCCACTATACAACATGCAGCTTTTACATATCACTCATATTAATTAGGGGTGAGCGGGTTCGGATTTCTGAAATCCGAACCCCCCCGAGCCCCCCCGATCCGAGTCCGATCCGAGTCAGGCTCGACTTTTCCCGCCTGACTCGGATCTGAAATCGAGGCAAAACGTCATCATCCCGCCTTCCGAGTCTCGCGGGTTTTGGATCCTATATAAGGTACCCGCGTCGGCGCCATTTTCTCACTCGGCTGTGGACAGTGAAGAGGGAGGGTGGGAGTTAGGGCTGTGTAGTGTAGTGTAGTGTAGTGCTGCTGTTGTCCACTACTTCAAAGTCCATAGGGGCTGGCTGTGTTGTGCTGTGCTGCTGTTGTTAATAGGGGCTGTGTCCACTACTTCAAAGTCCATAGGGGCTGGCTGGACTGTGTTGTGCAGTCAGTTCTCCATAGGGGCTGTGTCCACTCCAAAGTCCTGTGCAGTGTCCCAGTCCTAAAGGGGTGCTGTAGTGTTGTCCAGGGGGTGCACTGTCCATCAGGGGTGCTCCCCCCAAGTGCTAAAAAAATAATATATTTTCTGTGTTTGTGAATTGTGTGCGCAGTAGCCGCACGTGCATCAACAAAGTAGTGCCAAGCGTGCGCCTGTGTCATAAGTAAAGGGCCGGCTGGCTTGACCGTTAAAGGGTGCTGTAAACCCCAAAGTACACTCCAGTCCAAACCAAAAAAATAATTATTTTCTGTGTTTGTGAATTGTGTGCGCAGTAGCCGCACGTGCATCAACCAAGTAGTGCCAAGCGTGCGCCTGTGTCATAAGTAAAGGGCCAGCTGGCTTGACCGTTAAAGGGTGCTGTAACCCCCGAAAGTACACTCCAGTCCAAACCAAAAAAAAAATTATTTTCTGTGTTTGTGAATTGTGTACGCAGGAGCCGCACGTGCATCAACAAAGTAGTGCCAAGCGTGCGCCTGTGTCATAAGTAAAGGGCCGGCTGGCTTGACCGTTAAGGGTGCTGTAACCCCCGAAAGTACACTCCAGTCCAAACCAAAAAAAAAATAATTTTCTGTGTTTGTGAATTGTGTGCGCAGTAGCCGCACGTGCATCAACAAAGTAGTGCCAAGCGTGCGCCTGTGTCATAAGTAAACGGCTGGCTGGCTTGACCATTAAAGGGTGCTGTAACCCCCAAAGTACACTCCAGTCCAAACCAAAAAAAAAATAATTTTCTGTGTTTGTGAATTGTGTGCGCAGGAGCCGCACGTGCATCAACAAAGTAGTGCCAAGCGTGCGCCTGTGTCATAAGTAAAGGGCCGGCTGGCTTGACCGTTAAAGGGTGCTGTAACCCCCGAAAGTACACTCCAGTCCAAACCAAAAAAAAAAATATTTTCTGTGTTTGTGAATTGTGTGCGCAGTAGCCGCACGTGCATCAACAATGTAGTGCCAAGCGTGCGCCTGTGTCATAAGTAAAGGGCCGGCTGGCTTGACCGTTAAAGGGTGCTGTAACCCCCGAAAGTACACTCCAGTCCAAACCAAAAAAAAATTATTTTCTGTGTTTGTGAATTGTGTGCGCAGTAGCCGCACGTGCATCAACAAAGTAGTGCCAAGCGTGCGCCTGTGTCATAAGTAAAGGGCCGGCTGGCTTGACCGTTAAGGGTGCTGTAAACCCCGAAAGTACACTCCAGTCCAAACCAAAAAAAAAATTATTTTCTGTGTTTGTGAATTGTGTGCGCAGTAGCCGCACGTGCATCAACAAAGTAGTGCCAAGCGTGCGCCTGTGTCATAAGTAAAGGGCCGGCTGGCTTGACCGTTAAAGGGTGCTGTAACCCCCAAAGTACACTCCAGTCCAAACCAAAAAAAAAAATATTTTCTGTGTTTGTGAATTGTGTGCGCAGTAGCCGCACGTGCATCAACAAAGTAGTGCCAAGCGTGCGCCTGTGTCATAAGTAAAGGGCCGGCTGGCTTGACCGTTAAAGGGTGCTGTAACCCCCAAATTACACTCCAGTCCAAACCAAAAAAAAAAATATTTTCCGTGTTTGTGAATTGTGTGCGCAGTAGCCGCACTTGCATCAACAAAGTAGTGCCAAGCGTGCGCCTGTGTCATAAGTAAAGGGCCAGCTGGCTTGACCATTAAAGGGTGCTGTAACCCCCAAAGTACACTCCAGTCCAAACCAAAAAAAAAATTATTTTCTGTGTTTGTGAATTGTGTGCGCTGTAGCCGCACGTGCATCAACAAAGTAGTGCCAAGCGTGCGCCTGTGTCATAAGTAAAGGGCCGGCTGGCTTGACCGTTAAAGGGTGCTGTAACCCCCAAATTACACTCCAGTCCAAACCAAAAAAAATATTATTTTCCGTGTTTGTGAATTGTGTGCGCAGTAGCCGCACGTGCATCAACAAAGTAGTGCCAAGCGTGCGCCTGTGTCATAAGTAAAGGGCCGGCTGGCTTGACCGTTAAAGGGTGCTGTAACCCCCAAAGTACACTCCAGTCCAAACCAAAAAAAAAATTATTTTCTGTGTTTGTGAATTGTGTGCGCTGTAGCCGCACGTGCATCAACAAAGTAGTGCCAAGCATGCGCCTGTGTCATAAGTAATGGGCCGGCTGGCTTGACCGTTAAAGGGTGCTGTAACCCCCAAAGTACACTCCAGTCCAAACCAAAAAAAAAATTATTTTCTGTGTTTAGCCGCACATATATGTCAAATTGATATAACATAAATGGAGGACCAAACTTTCTCCGATAAAAATAAAATAGAGAAAGATCAAGAACCACTTCCTCCTAGTGCTAAAGCTGCTGCCACTAGTCATGACATAGACAATAACATGCCATCAACGTCGTCTGCCAAGGCCGATGCCCAATGTCATAGTAGAGGGCACATACAATCCCAAATGGCAAAGTTCAGGAAAATGACCTTGAAAAAGACATTTAAATCAGCTGAAGAGAAACGTAAACTTGCCAATATGCCATTTACGACACGGAGTGGCAAGGAACGGCTAAGGTCGATCCCTAGTATGTTCATGACTAGTGGTTCAGCTTCACATGACGATGGAAGCCCTCCTCCCACTAAAAAAATCAAAAGAGTTAAGCTGGCAAAAGCACAGCAAAGAACTGTGCTTTCTAAGAAGATATCACAAATCCCCAAGGAGAGTCCAAGTGTGGTGGTGGTTGCGATGCCTGACCTTCCCAGCACTGGACGGGAAGAGGTGGCTCTTTCCACCATTTGCACGCCCCCTGCAAGTGCTGAAAGGAGCACCCACAGTCCACTTGCTGATATGCAAATTGAAGATGTCACTGTTGAAGTACAACAGGATGAGGATACTGGTGTAGCTGGCGCTGAGGAGGAAGTTGGCGAGGAGGATTCTGATGGTGATGTGGTTTGTTTAAATCAGGCTCCGGGGGAAACAGTTGTCCGTGGGATGAAAAAGCCCATCACGGTCATGCCTGGGCAGAAGACCAAACATTCCACCTCTTTGGTCAGGCAATATTTCTATCCAAATCCGGACAACAACTGTCTTGCCATATGTACCATATGTAAAGGTGAAATAAGTAGGGGTAGGGACGTCAACCACCTAGGAACATCCTCCCTTATACGGCACCTGCAGCGCGTTCATAAAAAGTTACTGTCAAGTTCAGAAACTTTGGCTAAGACCGTAAGCAGTCCAGGGACACCTAAATCCCGTTGTCCTGTTGTATCCAAGCGCCTGCAAACCACACCGTCAACTCCCTCCTCGTCAATTTCCTCCTTAGTCAGGATCGGAAGTAGTCCTGCAGGCCATGTCACTGGCATGACTGACTCTCCTATCCGGGATTCCTCCAGAGGATCCTGCATTGCTACGCCTACTGCTGCCGCTGCTGCTGTTGCTGCTGCTGGGAGTCGTTCATCATCCCAGAGAGGAAGTAGGAACACCACTACTTTTACTAAACAATTGACCCTCCAACAGTCCTTAGCGAGGAGGATGAAGTACGACAGCAGTCATCCTGAAGCAAAACGTATAACTGAGGCCTTGACTGCTATGTTGGTGTTAGACGTGCGTCCGGTATCCGCCATTAGTGCAGTGGGATTTAGACAATTGATGGAGGTAGTGTGTCCCCGGTTCCAAATCCCATCTAGATTCCACTTCACTAGGCAGGCGATACCGAGACTGTACAGAAACGTCAGAAAAAGTGTCCTCAGTGTCCTGAAAAATGCCGTTGTACACAATGTCCACTTAACCACGGACATGTGGACAAGTGGAACAGGGCAGACTAAGGACTATATGACTGTGACAGCCCACTGGGTAGATGTATCACCTTACGCAGCAACAGCAGCAGCGTCACCAGTAGCAGCATCTCAGAAATGCCAGCTTGTTACAAGGCAGGCTACGCTGTGTATCACCGGTTTCAGTAAGAGGCACACCGCCGACAACCTCTTAGAGAAACTGAGGGAAATCATCGCCCAGTGGCTTACCCCACTTAGACTCTCCTGGGGATTTGTGATATCTGACAATGCCACCAATATTGTGCGGGCATTACATCTGGGCAAATTCCAGCACGTCCCATGTTTTGCTCACACAATAAACTTGGTGGTGCAGAATTTTCTGAAAAGCGACAGGGGCGTGCAGGAGACGCTTTGGGTGGCCCGAAAAATTTCTGCCCACTTTCGCCATTCAGCGACTGCGTGCCGAAGACTGGAGCGCCAGCAAACACTCTTGAACCTGCCCCGCCATCACCTGAAGCAAGAGGTTGTGACGCGGTGGAACTCAACCCTCTATATGCTTCAGAGGATGGAGGAGCAGCAAAAGGCCATACAAGCCTATACATCCACCTATGACATAGGCAAAGGAGGGGGTATGCACCTGACTCAAGTGCAGTGGAGAATGATTTCCGTGTTGTGCAAGGTTCTCCAGCCCTTCGAACTTGCCACACGTGAAGTCAGTTCAGACACTGCCAGCTTGAGTCAGGTCAATTCCCTCATCAGGCTTTTGCAGAAGCAGCTGGAGAAAGTGAAGGAGGAGCTAAGACGGAGCGATTCCGCTCGGCATGTGGGACTTGTGGATGAAGCCCTTCATTCGCTTTGCCAGGATTCCAGGGTGGTCAATCTGTTGAAATCAGACCACTACATTTTGGCCACCGTGCTCGATCCTAGGTTTAAAGCCTATGTGGTGTCTCTCTTTCCGGCTGCCACAAGCCTGCAGAGGTGCAAAGACCTGCTGGTGAACACACTGTCAGCTGAAGCGGAACGTGACACGTCAACGGCTCCTTCTTCATTTTCTCCCGCAACTGGGGCTGCAAGGAAAAAACTTAGGTATCCTAAGCAACCCGCTGGCGGTGATGCAGGGCAGGCAGGACCAAGTTTGGACACCTGGTCCGGACTGAAGGACCTGGCAACAATTTCTGACATGTCTACTGTCACTGCATATGATACTGTCACCATTGACCGAATGGTGGAGGATTACATCGGTGACAGCATCCAAGTAGGCATGTCAGACAGTCCATACCTGTACTGGCAGGAAAAAGAGGCAATTTGGAGGCCCCTGTACAAACTGGCTCTATTTTACCTGAGTTGCCCCCCCTCCAGTGTGTACTCCGAAAGAGTGTTTAGTGCAGCCGGGAACCTTGTCAGCGAAAGGCGTAGGAGGTTGCTTCCACAGAATGTGGAGAAGATGATGTTCATCAAAATGAATTATCAGCTCTTCCAGGGAGACCAGCCTCCAGAAGGTACAGAGGGACCTGTTTTGGTGGATTCAAGTGGGGACGAGTTAATACTTTGTGAGGATGAGGATGTACACACTGAAGAGGGTGAGGAATCGGTGGATGAGGAGGATGAGGATGACATCTTGCCTCCGTAGAGCCAGTTTGTGCAGGGACACATTAATTGCCAGCTTGTTTTGTGGGGGCCCAAACGAACCAATCATTTCAGCCACAGTTGTGTGGCAGACCCTGGCGCTGAAATGATTGATTTGTTAAAGTGTGCATGTCCTGTTTATACAACATAAGGGTGGGTGGGAGGGCCCAAGGACAATTCCATCTTGCACCTCTTTTTTTTCTTTGCATTATGTACAGTTTGGGGCCTAGTTTTTCTAACTGCCATCCTGTCTGCCACTGCAGTGTCACTCCTAGATGGGTCACGTGTTTGTGCCGCCCACTCGTGTCGCTTAGCATAGTCACCCAGCTACCTCGGTGCAACCTTTTGGACATAAAAACACTATTGTGAGGTGTGAGGTGTTCAGAATAGACTGGAAATGAGTGGAAATTAAGGTTATTGAGGTTAATAATAGCATAGGAGCAGAAAAACCTACAAATTCTGTGATTTTAGCTGTTTTTTTGCTTTTTTTCAAAAAAATACAGATCCAAAACACAAAACCCAGAACCCAAAACACGGAAGGGTGGTTTTGGCAAAACCAATCCAGATCCAAAACACGAAGAAAGATCCAGATCCAAAACCAAAACACAAAACACGAAAAGTGGCCGGTGCACACCCCTAATATTAATGCAAAATGTTCTTCTCTGTAAGTGGTGCCAAAAAGCAATCCTATGAGCAGTACAGTTGGTGTAATGGTTAGCATTACTGCCTCACAGCATTGAGCTTGCTAGGTCGATTCTCACCATGGCCCTACCTGTGTGAAATTTGTATATTCTCCTTGTGCTTGCGTGGGTTTTCTTCTTAGTGCTTCTGAATGACCACTGTATTATCTTCTTGCAGATTGATGGGCTGAGTATAAAGAAAATCAAACCAAAATTATTTGTTGGAAGATTTATGCTAGTTACAAGGATATTCCAGAAAGGTCATTCACCCTCCCCAATTCATGTTTGGGTGGTCTCCCTAACTTGTTGTCTAAGTACTCTGTAAGTGGCATGCTATTATGGTTGCTATTGGCAATGTTGTGCATTGTTAAAATAAACCTTACAATACAAAATCCTTCCGACTGTGATGTGTGGAGTGTTATTCCATTCTTGAATATGCAGAAAGTGAGACCGGCCAAAATGAATTGTTAATTAAAGCAGGTGTATGGTGATGTGAGAAAGTCTTGTGAAATGTTCAATAATGGACAAACAAATGTGCATGATTGACTGGGACACCCATCCCTTGTCACAGTGTTGGGTGGGAGATTTTCAGTCATCCACCATATAGTCCGGACCTTGCTCCAAGCAGTTTTCACCTTTTCACTAAACTCAAAGAATTTCTTGACGGAAAATGTTTTGGAAGAGAAGAGCTTGCAGTCAATAACTGTTTCAATGGACGGGTGGAAGCTGAGTACAAGGGAATCTAAAGCTCGTGGACAGATATGGTAAATGCTTAAATGAAGGAGGTGATTATCTTGGAAAATATACTGTACATACTCTGTTTTAAAAAATAAAAATGAACAAAAAAAATATTTTTTTTTTGCAGGTATAGTAAACGCTCTGGATTACCTATGTATATTGTTTTGCCTGGGGACCCATGTTCATGATTTGTTTATTCATTCACAATAATCATCATTTACTTCACTGACAGTTAAAGAAAATGAATATGAACGATAAGATACCTTGTGGATTATTTACTAATAAAGATCATATGTACAGTAATTTACAGTAACCTGTGAGATAGTTCAATTTACCAATTTGTTGCAGGGTAGACAATTAGAGAGAGTGTCTAATTATTTTACATGGTTTTCTATTGTTTGCACTATTGCAGTTTGTTAGTATACCACTGAAACCTGACTGCATTGCCCAGATACTGTAGACTTACTTAAATGTGGAAGGTGAAAAACATATTAACTCCTGCATACAATATGAAATTTATTAAAGTGGTATACAGTAGTAGTAGTAGTAGTAGTAGTCAGGGCCGGATTAAGCACTCAGGGTGCCCAGGGCACTTAAGACAGGGGGCCCTCCCCCTCCTGTCAGGACCTCCATGAGGCAACAGTCCTAACTGTACCCCCATGACTCTTTATAGCCCACAGATCAGTTCCTTAGTCATATTTATTCATATAAAAGTTCACCTCAATCACATAAAACATCTAATAAATAAAAATAAACAGCAGCATATGTAACAGGTACTCAGATGGAATTCTCAGTGTGAACATAAACAGTGTCCTTTAGAGTTTATGGTATAGTTCACCACAATTGAAAATACAGTATGCTTAATTAATAGGCTATAACAGACCAGTATTAGGCCAAAGATTGTGTAATTCCAGCAAAAAAAAAGTTGGATGTTATTACCAGATATAAACTAGGTGGAGTCCCATAGGCAAAGAGATCCATCGCTCAAAATCAAATCCAGTGTGCTGTTTAAATACCTGAACATTCATTAGCTGATCACAAACATCTGTTTCTCATCTTGTTTTTGGAAATTCTACTTTAAAAACACATACAACCAGATAAAAGCTTGTCAATGGGCTGCAGCCATGTATCCTGTGCCAGTGAGACAGTTGCAGCTAATTTGACATAGCACAGACATGTGACTCCCATTCATGAAGATGCCATCACATGTCCTGATGCCATTGGGACAGATGGCAGCTAAAGCTACTTGGAAACAGTATGGCCAAATGACTTCAGTGATTGAAGTCATGGTGAAATGATCCATATTGTAGTATAGGTTCTAATAGGGAATTGCTCAGGGTTGTGTGGTCCTGAGTACCCAATAAGATTCTATTGAAATGTAAACAATACAGAAAAAATAGCTTCAATAATCTGTCTTGTAACTCATATTCATGAAGATAGATAGTGTAAGAATATTACAGATGGGCTAGATGTTTATGTTGGTAGACATCATAAAATCATATATCTATAAAGGGCAATTGTCACCTTATAAATCATCTCTTGTATGATTATAATTACGTCTCATTAGCAAAAAAGCAGATGGCTATTTTTACATAAATTCATCTCAGAATGGTGACAATGGAATATTCATGGTCAAATGACTCATGGAGCCAAATGTAATGAGAGTTTAGAAAATGTGTGAAAGGGGCAGGGCTATATTTCAGCAAGAACTCAGTTCCTGCACCACTCATTAAGTACAGTATGACAGGCCAAAATTTATTTTTCATAACATACTGTAAGATTTAGTTTAAAGTTCGTTTTGAGTGCCTTTTTTTCTAAATATATATACATTATATATATATATATATATATATATATGATATACAAGTACTGTATATATATTGTATATACTGTATAATGGTTTCTCTATAGCTCCACCCCAGTAGGTCCACTCACAATTGCTCAACCTATTTTTCAAGAAAATTAGCCCTGGAAAGGGGTATTACTGTAGTTACAGTATACAGTACTTAATATAAGAACATCACTTCCAGTAGGGATTAAAAGCTTTATTCTTGGACATCCCTCTGAATTTATGATTGCCATTACCTGTGTTGAGCTAGTTACAGTAATTGACAATAAAGGTGTTTCACCACAGGTGACGGCAATTATAAATTAAAAAGGAAGTCTAGGAATAGATCATTTTGTCCTTCCTGGCTCATGTTGGGAAACATACAGTACATGTAGGTCTACCCCTACACCACATACTGTATGTGACTGGGTACAAAAACAATGGCATACATGGCATGTAAAGTGAGGGTGATCTATTGTAACTCGATACGCAGATATGCATCTAGGGTCGGGGATGTTGCAGCAGCACATAGAGCTGAGTTAATGGGCTAGTATGAGCCACAGCACTATAGGGTTATATATGACTCACAACTTGACCGCCAAGCATGCACTGAGGCAGCGGGAGGGGATGGAGCAGTCAGCTTTATACAGGGTATGTGAAATGTGGCCTGCTATATGGAACTCGCTACACAAATGTGCGTCTAGGGTTGGGGACGTTGTGGCAGCACATAGTGCCGAGTTAATGGGCTAGAATGAGACACAGCACTATATATACGAGCCACAAGATGGCCACCGAGCATCTAACGAGGCCATGGGAGGCTAATGGAGCAATCAGCAGTATGCAGGGTATGTGAAATGTGGCCTGCTATATGGAACTCAATACACAAATCTAGGGTCGGGGATGTTGTAGCAGCACATAGAGCCGAGTTAATGGGCTAGTATGAGACACAGCACTATAGGGGCATATACGAGTCACAAGATGGCCGCTGAGCATGCAGTGGGAGGCTATGGAGCGATCAATGGTATACAGGGTATATGAAATGTGGCCTGCTATATGGAACTTCTGAGCCTTGCACATGTGATATTTCATCTACAATCTATGCTGTATTTATGGTGTTTCCCTTTTTTTTAATTGATAAATCGCACTACTTTATTTACCTGAATGCAGATTATTGAGATACATGCTGGGGAGAGATGAAATAGTATCAGGAGGGAATAGGATACAGCTGAAAGAACCTTGATGTGTGTTTAAAAGCTGCCTCTACTGTGAGTAGGGTATGCTATATGTATACATGATAGAGAATTTGATATATGTTGCTATAGAATTAATTACTCTATACCTGAACATGGGAGAAGCCTAAAGAAACCTTTTTATGTTTAAGGTGGATCACTTAACTGCGAGAAGGATACGCACAGCATTCTAGATACCCTATGGTGGTGGATAAGAAGTATTGGACTACTTCATCAAACTCCTGCATGAGATTAGAATCATGATTGGGTGATGAAAACTTGTATGAACACACTACACCATTGTTTTTTTCTTTGTATCTCCTTTCCATGAGACCACCTGGAGTAAGAAAAGGAGGAAGTGCAGCATCTGTGGAAACCTTTGGTGCATGTAGGGTTTTTAGGTTTTGAGAGACTAGTGTTA
This sequence comes from Taudactylus pleione, assembly GCA_031769625.1. Classification (NCBI taxonomy): domain Eukaryota; kingdom Metazoa; phylum Chordata; class Amphibia; order Anura; family Myobatrachidae; genus Taudactylus; species Taudactylus pleione. Next base: position 7,217,525 of record JAUIMM010000182.1, read on the forward strand.
ATGAACTAGCTTTTCAAATTCTTTGCTTTACAGTAGATGAACTTTGCTTTTATGGGGATTCATTATTTTCAGATTTTTTTGTATTTCCAGTGCTGTTCAGGTGCATAGTCACTTTATTATTGGTAGTTCTAGTGGGGGTTTCTCTAAAATAAAATGTTCCTTGCACCCATTCATTTTATTTGATAGTTTTAAAAGTGCTAGACAACCTTACTGGACCTTAAGATGCTAATTAGGGGGATGGTGTTGTGTTAATTCAGAATTTAGGAATTCTTTTACAAAGCAAGTATACAAGGTGAATGCTAATTCAGAAATGTGTTGTTTTTCTCATGTAAAGGAAAAAATGCTGTAAAAAGTCTTCAGGTGAACTATAGAGGTTTATATAAATGACAATAAGATTTTTTTTTTCAAATCAAACGTTTAAAATGATTTATCATTACTAATTTCATTATATTTGTATTTTTAATATGTAAGCAGGGCAGTGTCTGAAACTTAAATTAAAATGGTTCTTATCTTAAAAAGAATTTGCTGCATCAAATTGCTTAGCTGACCTATAGTGATTATATGTGCCATGTAGTGGACATTAACTTTGCAAGGTTTTTGTGTCATTGGATCATTTTATCGTGTATTTACATATCCTAAGAGCATTTCTAATGGCACATATTAATTAAAAAGTGAAGGATTCTAAGAATTACAGACATACTACTGAAATATAACCTAATATTTCTATAACTGTAAAGCTTGAACTTGTGATTAAAAAGACTTCAATGGCAATTTTTGACAAGATAAAAGTCACATTACATTCAGAGAACACAAAGGTTTTAATTGCCTATAATTACTTCTCTCATTCTCATCACTCAACATAAAGGAGATTAGTATACTGTATGTTCTTAGCCTCAAAAATGCAGTATGTTTTATATGAATGTAAAAATAATCAAGGGTCTCTATTTTTTCTTTGAATTAATCTTTAAAATGTCAAAATAGTACATCAAATATTCAAATACTTACACATGGAAACATATTTTAATCCGAGTTCGTATTTATTATATAGTGAAGAACTGGGTGAAAGTTAAACCTTTGCATATTCTGAAAACAAGTAATAGGGGGCACTTCAGAGTGCAATAAACTAATTTCTTTCAAACCATAGGGGGCATTCATGAAAGCTTGGAGATAAAATTGTGAAAAATAAAGTACAAACCAATCAGCTCCTGACATTTTTCAAACACAGGGGTCTATGTACCAAGCCTTGGAGAGAGTTACAGTGGACAGTGATAAAATACTAACCACTAGGCTCTTTACTGTCTTTTTTAAAAACAGTCTGTACAATGTCAGTTAGAGATAAAGTACCAGCTAATCAGCTTCTAACAATTTTATCTCTATCCAAGCTTTCATGAATAATCCCCCATGTGACAATTTAAAATCACACAAAATAAAAGACAGCATTTATCTCTTCCATTTAACTGACTATAAACATATAGTTATCGCCATACAAAGGCTGAATGAAAATCCCACCAACCATTTAATATAGAGAAGTGCTTTATGAAAGAATGTGGAATTGAATCAAACCACATTTAGGGGTCTATTTACTAAGCTGTGTTAGGAGACAGAGTGAAAAGTGATAAGAAAGTGATAAGGTGCCAGCCAATCATCTCCCAACTATCATTTCACAGGTTGTGTTTGAAAATTGACAGTTGGGAGCTGATTGGCTGGCACCTTATCACTTTCTTATCCCGTTTCACTCTGTCTCCTAGCACTGCTTAGTAAATAGACCGCTTAATGTGCTTAGTCATACATATATTTCTTCAGGGGTATCTTGTAGCTACTGCTGGAAAGATTTTTGAGGAGGATTTAAGATTACAGATCACAGAAATGTGGGTATAATTCTCTTCACCAATCAACAATTAAATGGACCAATCAGATTCCATTGGGAGTGGTCTTCAAAGTTAAAAGATCATAGAGCAGAGATTTTGTTTTGTATTGGTGCTACTGACTCTCACATTTGTCTTTCACACTTAAATAACTTCTTCCTCAAATCACCACTCTGTGCTGCTCCAGACTGTCTGTCACATTGCATTACCTAGTTATGCCCTCAAAACAATTTCCCTGCCTCCACCAACATCATCTAACATTTTGAACCTCAACTCTAGCATTCCAAGCAGACTTATTATTTTGACAGTGCTAGTGTACCACTTGGAGGAAAATTACAATTTAATGCAGAGTTTCTCCTGTTTTGAAGGCATTGTTCTGTCTTACTGCTCTGGCCTATCTTTGGCTAAACAATCTTACTGAGCTTTAGGATGTAGTCTTTTAAATACCATCACATACTGCACGGTCCTTGACTTTGTCACCTACCTCACCTCCAGAATCCATCAATACATCTCGCGCAGCTATACTTGCTTGTTCTGCTTTTCTTCAATCTCCTTCCTTCTCACACATCATTACTGAGGATCATAAGATAATTCCAATAGAGTAAATAAAAAATACCCACAAAGACTTCAATTGTATTATAATTGTTCTTTTTTTAGTTAATTATAAATAATGACTATTCAATGGAGGTGCATCTAGGAATAGATTAGGGTTGGTTCTACGATTAAGCAATCTAGATAAATGTGCATCAGGATGACACAGCACACACTGTTAACATGATCTGTGTTTTCAGGTGCTTAAAGTCTCCTTGAATTCACTAAAGTTTTATTTGTTAATGTGATTAATTTCATGTAAAGTGATCTGTTTATGCTCCATTCTCTAACCTGAAATTAATGTAATGAGCTATTGACCCATTAAGAGTTTAGACGAAAGATGAGCAGCCCAAATTCAGGGGTTTCTAGTCAAATCAAGGCCAAGTTCAGAATCATATTGAGATTCTGAGTAGAACAGAATCCTGATTCAGGTCTTCTAGCAATTTTAAACTTGGATTAAAGAAATGGATCTTGAATGTTTTGTGTTGCATTTAAGTCCCACCCTCATGATTTCAGGTGCTTTAGGGTGGTCAAAATTGACTGGAAATTAATGTAATTAATGTTAATAATAAAGGAACAAAAACTGATCCAAAGGAAATTATTTTAGCACTTTTTATAAATGTTTAAAAAAGTCAGAAACCAAAATAAAATTACTATGATTATTTAGAACCAAAACACAGGGATCTGCACACATCTCTAGTTTAAACTAAGGCTATCCCATGGTAAACCCCTAAGCCTTATCTAAGTATAACAACTGTATAAATACATTGGTCATGTACCTGCATAGCCCAATACATTATATTTACTACAGGCTTATACATAAAACTAATGTGATTTTGAATCAAAACAATCAGGGAGACCTTTTATAATTAAGCTACTGACGAAGTTGAGGGGGCTCTCCACAACGAAATGCGTTTAGCACCACTGGTATATCTTACTGGATCGGAGACTTTTACAGGAGGTTCCAGACCAGCATCCTTTACTGTCCTCTTTCAGCCACCGACATTGTCGTCCATTTGTTGCATAGGAGATCAAGCTCAAAACAGAACTACCTTTGAAGGCTGGTAATATACCCATATCGTTTGCTGGATAATCATCTGGATTGCCCTGATATCTGACTCCATTTCCCTTTATGAACGCTGCTATTAATTATGTGACCCTGTCACTGTGACTTTTATCTATACATTTTCTCATGGACAATGGATCTAAATAGCCTGAGATAATTGATCTAATTTATCCATCTTCAGGATTAGAATACCATTGCTCATTATTATTATTTTTGATGTTTTGATGTTTCATGCATTGACCTTTATGTAATGGTTTTTTTTATCATTAAATATTTATACACTGTGAACCAAGCCATATCAGACCTTTGAATAGGAGAGCCATCAATATTCATACCAGTAACAAAGTACTGTTTGACTGCTTACTCATATTTAGCATGATATATGTATTAATTGTTTCAGTGGATTTATTGTAGTACATTTACTTTAACAATATCATTGGTATTAGCGTTGTTCATTCCCCCTTTTTTTCCTTTATAGTCTAATCTATTAATGTCCAGCAATTATATAAGTTTGCAATACTGTGGCAAATAGATTTGTTTTATAGGGAATTGCAACTACAGTATTGTTGCAATATAGTACAGACATTGTTAATATAAAAGTATAAAATTGCAACTGTCTATCTGTGATTATAATAATCACTGCTACCTAAGAAGAAAAAAATTCTGATTACCTTTGTTTGGGACTGTAAATCATATATCAGTCAGTACGCTAGGATTAGAGTCCATTATTATGATCACTGTGTGATGATGTTAAAGATGAGATAAATTACATTGGATTAATCAATAGTGTCATAAATTATGCTTAAACACACACATTATGTAAAGATCCCTTGATATTTATTTGAGATAAGTATATTATTGTGACACTAGAGTCTTTTGACAGTTTTTTTAACTTATTAAACTTTTCACTGTCACAATATATGTTATTAATATTTCACTGGTCTATATATATTAGGTCAAAATTAATAATGGTTATATTTTAATAAAATGGTACCCCTGGAGGTTATTCAATTATGTAACATATATTACACTGATCAGTTTGTGCATGCCCATTATAAAATTACTTTCTCTTTTGTTGGTTTATACAGTACAGTATATTCAATAGATGCAAGTACTGTATTATTGAAAATATTAGTATATAGTCATGGAAAGGATTTGATGTTCTCTTTTTTATTAGTATTTATATGTATTTGTTATTTGGAATTAAAAGTATTGATATTTTAGGTTCATGATTAACAGATCTTTTTATATATTATATAATTTAGCATTTTAATTTCCTTTGAGGGGTTAATTTGCTGTTTTGGAAACCAAGAGGTAAATTTACTAAAGTGAGTGCTTTTAGAAGTGAGTTTTAGAAGTGATGTTGCCCATAGCAACCAATCAGATTCTAGCTATTATCTTCTAGAAGGTGCTAGTTAAATGTTAAGTAGAATCTGATTGGTTCCAATGGGCAACATCACTTCTAAAACTCACTTCCAAAAGCTCTCACTTTAGTAAATTTCCCCCAAGTCTACTAGTGCTTTTCTTTGGCTTGAGGTCTATGGCTTATGATCTTTACATATAAATACCCCATTAATTATGTATATATACAGTATATATATATATATATATATATATATATATATATGTATAGGGTGTAGAATGGCGCTCTGGTCTGCTTATAAGCAGCAGGTGGAGCAGAGCCCAGTGTTGATTTGATACAGGTGAAGCAAATCCATTTGTTACTAATATACAGCTGGAGAAGACTCTGGTACTGTAATATCATTATACAGATGGAGCAGTCCCCAGTGTTGGTATAATACAGCTGGAGCAGACTCTGGTGCTGCATTATTATACAGCTGACCTACTCCATCTACATATGAACCATTGGGGCTATTATGGGATGATGAAGAGGTCACCTAGATACATAGTACTTTATGCAGTGATTCAAGTGACATTCTGGTACGCATTCTTGTTTACTTATCACACCACTCTACTTGGACATAAATTACTACACTATATGTGTGTTTTTTTTGGTTCGGTGCAAGCCAATCTTAATTAAGGTTCCTGGTTACCTTGAAGTATTGAGTGTACCCCACCATATGAGGTCACAGCAAAAGAACCACAGATAAGCGATAACGTTTTATTTTCTGGTACGCACATCTATATTTGAGAACGTGCTAAAACTGTTTTGAATTACTACACTATTAAGCGCATGTTCTTTCCAAACCTCATTTATATATATTTATATATATATATATATATATATCCAAATAAATGAGGAGGCACTCCGAGTCTTGCGTGAAAAACGTGTACTAGGAACAGTCAACGTTTCGGGGACAGTCACCCCTTCGTCAGGACACATGTGTCCTGACGAAGGGGTGACTGTCCCCGAAACGTTGACTGTTCCTAATACACATTTTTCACGCAAGACTCGGAGTGCCTCCTCATGTGTCCTGACGAAGCGGTGACTGTCCCCGAAACGTTGACTGTTCCTAATACACGTTTTTCACGCAAGACTCGGAGTGCCATCTCATTTATTTGGATGTGGAAAGGGGTATTGTATACTCTCAAGGAAGGCACCCAAGCATATATACTTACGGTGTTAGCTGCCTCAGGAGTGCCAGGTGATATTGATTTGTATATATATATATATATATATATATATACAGTGGCAAATACAGGATTTCTAGAGGGGGGTTTCCAAATGCTTGATTTTAGAGTGATTATGAAGAGGGCATGAAGAGGGCATAATTAGCACTAATCCAGCTTTAATATGTGTTATACAAAGTGTATTGTGTGTCATAATTGTAGCATACACAGGACCAGTGATCACAGTAAGCGATTAAATGCAGCAGTAGGGCCATCCTGCCTGAGATGAATGTTTTTATTTCACATGTGGGCACCATTCCAGATCACTGAAGCCTGTCCAGGGGAGCAGCAGAATAACCTAACACTGCCTTGGACATATATGTACATATTGGTCTCCTTATCCACTGGATAGTGTATTATTATACAGTATTAATAATTAACCCTATTGATGGTCTATAGCAGTGCACCCCCAAACAGTGCATGTTTTCCAGATCTCCTAGTTGTTGCAGAGGTGTATTTATTAAAGGCTAACACATGTTAAAAGATCCACAGGTGGTGCTGATTATTTCATTATTGATACTGAGAAGAACATACAGCACTGGTAAAATTCTATATTACTATCTCTATTGTGGTTATGGTGTGGGCTGGGTATTGGGTTTTCCAGGTAACTGGAACCCCCCGACATTTGCCTATTATAGATATATATAGTAAACAGCAGTTGCGGCATTCGGCTCCAGGGCAACACTAGTATTATAGTCCATGTTATAATTCTGAGCAATAGAGTAGGGACTTGCAGTAAAGTGGGGTCCCGTGACGGGGGCTGCAAGCTTAAATGCATTGATCAATTCATGAACCAAAACCCCACTGTTTATTATGTTTATTATTATTGTTAGTTATTATGGTGAGTGCAGAGACCCTGTGATTTCTATTTAAACAATGTGGTCACATACCATGTTGCACCCCAAATCTAGGAATGGTGAGTGCCGTGGATTAGTGCTTTTTGTTTATTATGATTCATTTTTATAATTAATCATATTTGTGATCACATTTTCTCATGCACCCCTTTTAACTAGTTATCTAACTTGTGTCAGCTGTTTTCCTAGGTGCTTAGCAACAGGTGTGCTTGGTAACTGTCTCACATTTAAAAGCAAAGTTGCTGTGAGCTTTAAAGCTTGATAGCATACCCTGAGTTTAACACTAATGTGATGGCTATGTCCATGTTATAATTCTGAGCAATAGAGTAGGGACTTGCAGTAAAGTGGGGTCCCGTGACGGGGGCTGCAAGCTTAAATGCATTGATCAATTCATGAACCAAAACCCCACTGTTTATTATGTTTATTATTGTTAGTTATTATGGTGAGTGCAGAGCCCCTGTGATTTCTATTTAAACAATGTAGTCACATACCATGTTGCACCCCAAATCTAGGAATGGTGAGTGCCGTGGATTAGTGCTTTATATATATATGTATATATATATATTGTAAACAGACCAGCACTCTGCTCCTGAAATCATGATGTCAGCATTGGTGCCTTCCCTCCTGGCAGTAGTGTGAAGCTACAGCCCAAATACACAGAGAGATTCACAGGCGGCACTCACAGGTCTTGTTAAAGATAGTTGTAAATAAGGAGACACTACTCCATGGAGTTGATTAACGTTTCAGTTGTTAAACTTTCGTCAGAATCAATTGTTACAGTACAAAATCGCTTACTGTTATAGATTCATACCCATCACCATACTGTGTTGATTGCCTTCTCCCGGGTCATGGCGATGTATACCGACGTCACCAGCCATCGACAAGCACTCCCTGGTGCCTCATGCTCCCGGGAGGTTACCTAGCAACTACAAACAACAATCATCCATTGTGCAATACAATTGTAGGGACCGCATACAGGTACAATCATTTCAATCACAACATATCTTGTATATTAAATCAAATATTCAATGATACAGGGTAGATGTAATACTTAGATTAGTTCAGGTATATTTCAATTATCAAATGCGCTAAACCCATAGACATGCAGCTTCTATATACAATATGGCGCAATAAGACTATGAAACCAGATATAAAGACCCAATCAATATAAACAATCATAAAATACTAATATTTGATGGATTCCAGAATCAGAAAAATAATTCAGGCTCAATTGCTATTTAAGGCCATTCGGGGATACAATGTTTAAACGGTGTATCCACCTAGCCTCCATCCTCAACAACATTTTGGCCCTATCGCCACCTCTCAGGTGCTTTGGGGCCTGGTCTATAATTATATATCTGAGTATTGATAAATTATGTCTAAATTCCCTGAAATGCCGTGCTATTGGCTGTTCCTGTAAGCAGTGGCATTTTCTCATTATATTTTCAACAGTTTATAGATTGCCCGCTGGAGCCCCCTGCAGACAAAACAGCAACATCCTTTCCAGTGTTGAAAAGGCTGTTTTGGGTTTGGCTGAAGTAGTAAGTGGTATCTACCATTACCCTTTTGTTAAATGTAGGGTAGTCAGATACTGAGAACTGGATAGCTTCTCCACTAGCTCATCCACACGCAGCCTCGGATATGTGTCAAACCTGCATACCATGTTCAGCTTCCTAAAATAGTTACAGAAGTGGATGGCTCCCAAGGGTTTTTGTACGAGGACTATGGGTTTATTCCATTTGCTAGTAGACTCCTTCACTACCTGTCGTCCACCTCATGCTTCACTATGGCCCGCCTAGTGGGGTGACAATATCATGTTCAATTATATTAGCCAAGAAAACCTCTTTATTTCAAGCTACCATTTCTAACACTTGTTGTCTCTGAGTCAGTGTTAGGGAAGACTCGATCGGAACTATGCAGTCCTCTGTTTTTACTGCTCCAGGCATTAGCTTTGGGTTTTCCTCCACCCACAGCTTTAACAAGTTGATGTGATTGATTTGCTCTATCCACTGTCTACCTAGCTGCTGTACTTGACACAGCCTCTATCAATTCATTAGGGCATTGCCAATGCGCATACAATTTGCTGTTCTGTTTTACCAACAGGCTGATCTGTTGTAATCGATCATACAAGTGAGCCACAAACTGTACCATATTTGGTTCCTTGGGTCCCTGTTGTTTCCACTCCTCTTTTACAATATCCAAAATGCCATGGGGTTGTCTCCCAAACAGAATCTCAAATATACTGAACCCTATTGATGTCTGGGGTACCGCCCATACCGCAAACTTGAGGTAAAGCAACAGGGTATCATATTCTCTCTTATAGTAAGCCATGGCTCACCTATTAATGTATTATTATTTAGAATTACATCTACCCTGTATCTATTAAACTGCTCAACCAACCCATTGATTTATGGGTGATAAATTGAGGTCTGTAGCCTCTGTACCTCTAGCAATTTACATAGTTCCTTCATTAAGCCTGACATAAAGGGATTGCCCTGATCTGTTTGGATTTTTGTGGGGACTCCTATTTCAGTGAAGATCAAGAGCAACTCTTATGAAATATTAAATAAATTACAATTGCAAAAGTGTCACCTTAGGATATCATGCAGTATAATTAAGAACTATCCTGACATATTGATATCCTCAGGCCGACTTCTCTAAGGAGCCCACTAGATCCATGGCAATCCATTCAAATTGAACTGGGATTAAAGAAATAGGAATAGGTAACAGGGGATTTTGGTAATCTGTTTTAGGACAGTCCATTGGCATATGGCACAGGCTTGGCAGTATCTCTTGATCGGCATGTGGAATCCCAGTCAGTAAAATCTCTGAAGCACCTGATTTAGAGTTTTGTGCTCTCTCAAATGCCCCCCATAAGGTGTATATAATCTACTGCCAGTACCAAAGGGATGTGTACCTTTGGTACAAAGAGTTGAATGATTATTTTTTCCTGTACCACCGCTATCTTATATAGCAGGTCCCCTTCTACTATAAAGTATGGTTCTCCCTCGGCCAGTCTCTCAGCCTTCCATACTCCATTCACTTTCACCACATGTATGTAGGCATTTTCCAATGTACTATCATTAAGCTAGTCTCCAGCAAAGCCCTGGAGGAATACAGTCCTCAAAACTGGGGACCAATCTTCTTGACCAGATCACAGGATTTCCCTTTCCTCTCCACACAGGACGACTTAAACTCATCTTCTGGAACATGACACTGGTCTAGTTACAGCCAAAGCCTGATTCCAAGGCTCTAGAAAATGCTGCTTCTTGGTATCTCTCTCTGGTTCTAGATTATGAATAACAGGATCAAGAGGGTTGGACATCCAGCCGGTGACTCCATTGCCAGCATGTCTGGATCAATCCAATCGACTCCAGAATAAGGGGGTATGGCAGCCTTGGTGCTATTGCTACAACCATTTATCCCCTCACAGTAATGGGAAGACATTCACAGTCATATTTCTTAGTGGCCCCGTGGATGCATAAGAACTTTACTGACAATAGCTGGGTCATCAAGCTTTCTGGAAATACATTGCTGGATACCAAGGTGATTTCACTGTACAAATCCACTGTTGCCAACACCACCTGTTGATGTTTCAGGATAATCACTTGGAATGGCAATGGACTACCCATGGATGAGGACCTGGTATTACAGTCAGGAAAAGCGGGGATTAGTCATACAGTACCACTGAACAATATATTGATTTTTACCAATTTTGACAATTCCTCCAGAAGTTCGCCACATTCAACCACCCAGCTGGTAGCAGCTAGCAGTCTGTTACAACATTTAGTGCTGGTTTAAGCCTGTGGTTTGGCTTGACTACTTTGTTGGCTGTCCAGGCCATATTTTCTAAGGCATAATACTGGTCAATGGCTATTGCAAGCTCTGCCACCACTTGAACCATTTGTCTCCTCACAGTATTGGGAAGAAAGACATGGTCATATTCCTTGGTGGCCCAATGGATGCATTAGACTTTTACTAACAGGGTGTATGTCATCAAGCACACTGGCCAGCAATCAGAATAAGGACACTTTATATCTTGTATAAAGCACCCATTGGTGCGTAAAGCTGATGCCAGCAGCAACTTTCCTATTTTGTATCTTGACCTTTGCTCTTCAGGGGCTGGGATGGATGTAAACAACAAAGCATTCTCTACATAATAATATATATCACCTAATGAATGTGACCAAAAATATTTGACAAGAAAGAAGTTTTAAATGATAGTCCCTTCACCAATCCCCAGCATTAGCTTAGCATGAATTAAACAAGCTTGTAGAGGATGCATCTCCTGGTCCGAATATCAAAGGAGAAAGACACTGCATGTCAGCAACTATGGCCAGTCAGAATAATTAGGACAATATTAATCCTTTAAAGAGCAGTCATTGGTAGTACCGGTTGATGCCAGCAACCTTACATTTTTGGGCAATACTCTCTCCTCATAGACTGGGACTGATGTGAATAACTATAAAACAGTCAAGCAGCAGCTGATAAAATGCACACACATGCAGGGGTATTCAAAATGGGTGCGAAAACATCGTTTTTGCGTTAATATCAGAGGTATGACGTCATTATCGCAGGTTTTACTTTTACACCGTATTTAATTTCAAAGACTTATCGCAGTTTTGAAAAGTCTTTGATAAAAAATGGGGATAACTTTTCACCATTGAATAGGTGTCGAAAAAAAGTGCAGAATTGGGGTTTAGGGGTGCAGGCTTAAAAAAAATAGCCTACACCCCTGGGAATGACATTTAAACAAGAACTGTGTCAAAAAAAGTTTTTTAAAAAAAATAGGGACACCCCAAAAAATGTATTTAAAAATTGGGGTGCAAAAAAAAATGGGAAAAAATTGTTTATGAATAGAGAAATAGGTTCAGGGCTATTCTGTAAGTATGCCGCAGGTGTTTTGAAGAATAGAATTATAGCGGCAGGTGCACAAATGCAGAATTTTTAAAAACTTACTGTAGGGACATAAAAATATGCTAGTACCCATTTTCATGTACCCCAAATTTGATGGGACCACTTAAAAAAATAAAAAAAATAACCTAAGTGCTCTTCTGCATCACTTCTTCAATGTCGGAAAAAAAACACCTGCTGCGGCTATTTAAATCCCTGACTTTCAATTAAAGGATAAAATGGGGGTACCCATAGTGATCCCCCATGTTTTTACAACTTTAGGGGGGTCTTACAATTTTTTTACGCAAATCCAACTTCGGAGTTTCCCGTTTTCGTTAATTTTATATTGAATACGGGGATAAGCGGGAGTGCGCCCGATACTTTAACGCAGGTAAAAACTCCGATATGAAACGTTAACTTCGACAGTGAAGTTAACGTTTCATATTGAATACCCCTCATAGAGGGCTAAGACTTAGGGTGTTACCCTTTAAACTTTCTTTTGAGTATTGAGTAAGAAAAATAAGAAATGAATAAGATGATTATATATGATTTTAATTTAATTGCTATTTTTTTAAATTAAATTCCAGTCATTATCACTGAGTATTGACTGCATATGTTGTGGATCATAGTGCTTCTCCTATAAGCTAATGTAGTTTAATATATGTTATGAGTTTTTTTTAATGAAGAAAGACAGAGTCCACCATAAACCGCAGCTACATACAATGAATCATGATATGCATTTGAAAGCAATCTATTTACTAAGAGTATTGGCTGACAAAACATAGCAACACATGAGAACATAAAAATGAAGATAGGTACGTGCGCTTCAGTCAACAATACTGTTAGTTTGAATGGGAGCAGTTTATTGACAAGGTCACCACTCAACCTTTAAGATATACAAAGTAGGAAACAAACATATGAAAATGTTTGTAACAGAGAACGCTCAATCATATGAGGTATAGTGTTATGCCTTTGTGTATATAAATATAAATAACGTTTTACAGTGAGTGTCACAATAATTGAACTAAACATGCAGCATACAACTAGAAATGATGTAAATAAAAACTATTTTGACACTCACTGTAAAACTGTTATTTATATTTATATACACAAAGGCATAACACTATACCTCATATAATTGAGCGCTCGCTGTTACAAACATTTTCATATGTTTGTTTCCTACTTTGTACATGAGAACATAATACAGAGACAGGAGACCAAACCATTTGCTGAAAAAGAATACATGGAATATACCGTAGGCAGTGGCGTAACTATGGTATTTAGAGCCCAGAGCAAATTTAAAAATGGAGCCCCCCTATGTGCGCATGCCGTAGGTGCATGTGGCAAAAAATGGGTGTGGTCACTTAAAATTGGGGCGTGTCAACATGACACAGCCCTTTCTCATCACTCTGAACATTCCTTTCCATTCCATATCCACCTTAATGAAGTGCCCCTTATACAGTCCCCCCTATGCATTGCTCCCAGTAGTGGTTCCCCTTATGCTGGCCCCCAGTAGGGCAAGCCCATATGCAGGCCCCTTATACAGTACCCCCAGAATGCAATGTTCCCAGTAGTGGTCCCTCTTATGCAGGCCCCCAGTAGTGGCCCTTATACAGTGCCCCCATTAGTGGTCCCCCTTATGCAGGCCCCCAGTAATGCCCCTTATACAACAACCCCAGTAGTGATCGCCCTTATGCAGTGCCTCATGTAGTGGTCCCCCCTATGCAGTGCCCCCAGCAGGGACCCTTATACAGTACACCCAGTAGTGGTCTCCCTTATGCAGGCCCCCAGTAGTGGCCCCCCGTCCAGTGCCCCCTGTAGTGGTCCTCCCTATTCAGTGCCCCCAGTAGTGGTCCCCCCAGTGCAGTGTCCCTAGTGCCCCCAGTAGTAAGCCCCTTATATAGTGCCCCAGTAGTGGTCCCCTCTATGCAGTGCCCCTTATATAGTGCCCCCAGTAGCAGTCCCCCCTATCCAATGCCCCCTGTAGTGGTCCTCCCTATTCAGTGAACCCTGTAGTGGTCCTCCCAGTGCAGTGTCCCTTGTGTCCCCAGTAGTAAGCCTCTTATATAGTGCCCCCAGTAGTAGATCCCCCTATACAGTGCCCCAGTAGTGGTCCCCCCTATGCAGTGCCCCTTATATAGTGCCCCCAGTAGCAGTACCCCCTATCCAGTGCCACCTGTAGTGGTCCTCCCTATTCAGTGCCCTCAGTAGTATTCCCCCCAGTGCAGTGTCCCTTGTGCCCCCAATAGTATGCCCCTTATATAATACCCCCAGTAGTAGATGCCCCTTTGCAGTTCTCCAGTAGTGGTCCCCCCATGCAGTGCCCCCAGTAGTGGTCCCATCTATGCAGTGCCCTTCATATAGTGTCCCCAGTAGCAGTCCCACCATGCAGTGCCCCAAGTAGTAGTCCCCTCTATGCAGTGCCCTTTATATAGTGCCTCCAGTAGTAGTCCTCCCTATGCAGTGCTCTTTATATAGTTCCCCCAGTAATAACCCCCCTATGCAATGCCCCCAGTAGTAGTCCACCAATGCAGTTCCCTCCAATAGTGGTCCCCCCCAGTTGAGGTCTCCCCCAGTGGTGACCCCAGTAGAGGTCCCCACAGTAGTGCCCCCAGTACAGGTCCCCCCAGTGCTGCCCCCAGTACAGGTCCCCCCAGTAGTGCCCCAGTAGAGGTCCCCCCCAGTGGTGCCCCCAGCAGAGGTGCCCAGATGCAGTGTCCCCAGTAGTAGCCCCCCCAGTGGTGCACCCAGTAGTAGTCCACCTCCCCCGCTGACAAATACACACCATAAATAAAACACACTCAGTAAATAAATTAAGAAAAATACACTTACCTGAATCAATGCAACGGCTACTGCTCCCGCCGCCGTCTGCACATCAGTCCTCCTGGGCTGGTGCACTCTGCATTATGGGAGAGATTTCAAGATGTCTCTCCCATTACCCACTGCAGGAGCCGGAAGATGGAGCTCATGAGTGAGCTCCAGCTCGGCTCTAGCAGTGGCTGCTGAAACATACACATCGCCGCCACGCTGGCAGCAATGTGTGTGTAAATGCACTAGCCTGAGCCTGGCTCCCACCCTCCGCCTGGCGCTATTGGGTAAGTGCTCTGGGGGAGGGAAGGGCCTCGGCTGTGTAGCACAGGACCGGCACTTGGTGCTGGGAATCCTAGCACTGGTCCTGTGTTAATGTGTAGCACTGACCGCACTCACTGTGGTCGGCACTACACTGGCTAACTAGGACAGGTTGGAACCATTGCCTGTGATGTCCCTATATGCTGCCGGTCCCACGGCGCATAGGGCACGTGCCCCGGCAACCTTGCCCTAGTTACACCACTGACCGTAGGTATATGTGACACAATAAAAACAAAGTAAAGTAAAAAATTGCCCTTAGAAACTGGGAATGAACAGAAAAGTTTCATGTGTTAAGGGTGTAGAACTGGGATGGTAGGGAGTGGGGGCACATGTAACAAAAAGGGGGAAGTTGCATTAGACTAAATATGACTACCAGTGAAGCAAAACAGTAGTGGCACAAAGGTATGAGAATAAGTTAGCAGAGTCTAAGAATGGTGGTTGTTGTTGTGGTCATTATAATCCTTTATTTATATGGTGCCACAAGGGTTCCTCAGTGCCTTGCAAAGCACATAATAACTCTTTTTCTTGTTTGCTCATTTGTTTAACAGTACAAAACAATACAGGATAAGCACATTTTATATAAACATTGCTTAAATAAGCGGCAGGATGCCAGCAACCAAATGTTAGATGCTATTGTGGGGAGTCAGATGAAAATGATAGTATAAGTAAGGGAAGGAGAGGGAAGAGGGCCCTGCTCATGAGAGCTTACATTCTAAACGGGAGGGGAAAACAGACAGGAGTGACACAGATGGGGTAAATATTGTGGAAGGAGCATGGATCAGTGGGTTAGGATGAGATCTGGAAATCTTTGATGAAGAAGTGGGTCTTGAGAGCCCTTTTGAAAATTAGTAGAATGGTGGATAGTCTAAGAGGGGGAGAGTTTACCAAAGGTGGGGAGCAACACATACAACATTTTGTAGATGGAAGTGGGAGGAAGTAATTGGTTTGCAAGAGGGCTGGTATGCATTTGTAGAGCAAAGTGGGCAGGCGGTATTGTTAAAGGAGAAAATGTCAGATATGTAAATAGAAGTGGATTGGGTGAGGCTTTGTAATTGAGTGTGAGAAGTTTGAATTGGGCTCTGAAGAGGAAGGGGAGCCAGTGTAGGGCTTGTAGAATGGGATGCATATGTAGTGCATTTAAAGAAGAAGATGAGTCAAGCAGCAGCATTGAGTATAAATTGGAGAGAAGAGGGATGGGAAGCAGGGTGGATAGAAGGAAGTTACAGCAGTCCAATCTACAGTTGACCAGATAGGGTAATGGATCCCTCTGGGGTGAAAGAGGGTCTGATCCTGGAGATATTTCTGAGATGGAGATGGCAGGACTGCGAGAGGTACTGGATGTGTGATTTTAAGGAGAGCGAGCAGTCAAGGATAACTCAAAGACAGCACACTTGTTGGCTAGAGGAGATGAATGTACCAATAGATAAATTAAATTGTCGAATTGAGGTTATGCAGGAGGGTGGGAATATGATCAGCTCAATCTTAGACATGTTAAGTTTAAGAAAGTACTGGGACATCCAGGAAGAAATAGAAGAGAGACAGTTGGAGATGCGAGTGAGAAGAGAGGAGGAGGGGTAAGTGGAGAAGAGGTAGATCTGAGTGTCATCAGCATAGAGATGATTTTGGAAGCCAAAAAGAGCTGATGAGCTCCCCTAAGGAGGATGTATAGAGGGCGAAAAGGAAAAGTCCAAGAACAGAAGCTTAGGGGCACTGATTGGTATGGGAAGTTCCGGGGGACATGGAGTCATGAGAGCAGATGCAGAAATAATGGTTAGAGAGGTAGGAGGACATCCAGGAGAGGGATAAAG
The DNA here is from genome assembly GCA_031769625.1 of Taudactylus pleione. Classification (NCBI taxonomy): domain Eukaryota; kingdom Metazoa; phylum Chordata; class Amphibia; order Anura; family Myobatrachidae; genus Taudactylus; species Taudactylus pleione. Next base: position 7,234,362 of record JAUIMM010000182.1, read on the forward strand.
GGACAGGAGCATTAAGAAGGGCCACTGAGGAGTCATAAGACAGCGTCAGGCCTGTAGTTCAAGTAATTAGTTCCCATACTTGATCCCTTAGTGGCTCACAGTTTGCTCATTTTGAGACCAAGTATGGGAACTTATTACTTGAACTACAGGCATGACTCTGTCCCTCAGTGGCCCACAGTTTGTTAATTTTGAGACCATGAGACAGCATCAGGCCTGTAGTTCCCAAACTTGGTCTCAAAATGAACTTTGGGGCAATCCCACCATGTTTGGGAAAATGAGCCCATGGCACCACAATGCCTCCAGCAGGATCTGGGTGTCACAGGTAAGTTTGCATGGAGTTTGGATAGAACTAAGTACCATCTGGTATATGCCTTATAGCATATTTCTCATATTGCAACACTTATAAAAGATTTGGCATTGCATTGTCTTATGATGACCCATCCATTGTCAATTGGGACTGAAAGGTTTGCCTTCCAGAATAGTTTATGAGTTACCTGGGGGGGAGATTGCAGGCAGTTTTGAGTTTTTGAGTGATATATGACTGAAATGTTCCCTTTATGTCCTACGGAGTACATTAAAAAAATCACTCAAAAGTGGACAACAATCTCAGCTGGGCATTAGCACTTGCTTCTGTTCCTCTGCCTGGCTTAATAGCTTGGCATGTGCTGCCTACATGGTCCCCCTTGCCTGGCTTAATAGCTGGGCATGTGCTGCCTTCCCCGTCTCTTCCGCTGTAAGTATGGACACCTGTCTGGTCCCCCTGTTTGGCTTAAAAGCCAGCCATCAGCGCCTGCTTCTGCCACTCTGCATGGCTTAATAGCTGGGCATGTGCTGCTTCTCTGGTCCCCCTGCCTGGCTTAAAAGCAGGGCATCAGCTCCTGCTTCTGTCCCCCTGTCTGGTTTAACAGCTGGGCATCTGCTGCCTCCCTGATCCCCTTTGCCTGGCTTAAAAGCCAGGCATCATCGCTTGCTCATGTCCTCATAGCCTGGCTTAATAGCCAGACATCAGTGCCTGCTCATGTCCCGCATAAGAGCTGGGCATCAGCGGAACCTCCCTAGCACTGCTCCTGCCCATTCCACTGGCTAAATGGCCATGTAATGCAGCTCATATTGGTTATAGAGTGTTGGGACACTCCCCCATCAAGTTTAGGTGAGTTTCCTGGAATGACGCAGAGAACACACTACATTGGCCCAATAATGTCTGCACACTGTGAAGGATATGTACCCCAAGTTGTGGTGTTTTTAACCTTCTGTGCTGCGACCCCGGGTCTGCTGCTGTGCTGTATTTAACCCCATGTGTTTGTGCTAAATCACTGTATTTAATCACTTGTAATGCCACCCTGGGTTTGCTGACCCTTATGCTGCAATCCTGGGTGTGCTGCCAGACTGTATTGAACACCCTGTGTTACCACCCTGGGTTTTCTGATGCACTGTATTTAACAACTTGTACTTCCACCCTTGGTTTGGCTGTCCCATGTACTGGCTCCCTGGGTTTAAGCTGTGCTGTTTTACCCCATGTGCTGCAACCCATGGTTTTGGTTTTAATGTCCGTTGTGCTGCCGCTCTGGGTTTGCTGATACATTTTTATTAACCCCATGTGCAGTCACTCTGGGTTTTGCTCAAATGCTTTATTAAACCCCATGTGCTACCACCCAATGTTTTCTAAAGCATTGTATTTAACCACTTCTACTGCCACCTGGATTGGCTGCCCTTTGTGCGGTCACCTTGGGTTTGCTTTAACACTGTGTTAAACCCATTGTGCAACCACCCTGGATTTTCTGCTACACTGCATTTAACCACTGGCTTAATAGCCTGGCATCAGCACACTGCTTTTGCCCCCTCTGCAGGTTAAATGGTCGCCTCTCTGGTCCCTTTGCCTGATTCAATAGCCAGGCATCAGCCACCTACTCCTGTCCCCTCCGCTTGCCCCTGGCTTAATAGCCAGGCATCAGGGGCACCTCCCTAGTGCTGCCCATATCCCCTCCACTGGCTTAATGGCTTTATAACCATGTAATGCATCCACCCATCCACAGCTGATATTGGTTGAATAGTGTCAGTACACTCCCCTGCCCAGTTTAAGTGAGTTCCTGGAATGATGCAATAAGTGTTCCAGCTATTGAGCTCCAAAACTGCATGCTGAGAACACACTACATTGTCCCAAAAATGTCTGCGCACTGTGACAGTATGTACCCCAAGTTGTGTTGGATTTTAACCTCATGTGCTGCAACCCTGGGTTTGCTGCTGTGCTGTATTAACCCTTGTGATGTCACCCTGGTTTGGCTGTCCCTTGTGCTGCCACCCTGGGTTTGTTGATATGCTATATTTAATCCCATGTACTGCCACCCTGGGTTTTCTAAATCACTGTATTTAATCACTTGTACTGCCACGCTGGGTTGGCTGCTCCTTTTGCTGCAACACTGGGTTTGCTTCCACATTGTATTTACCCTATTTTGCTACCACCCAGGGTTTTATGCTACACTGTTTTTAACCACTTTTGCTTCCACCTTGGATTTGCTGTTTCTTGTGCTGTCACCCTTGGTTTGATGCTGTGCTGTGTTTTACCTCCTGTGCTGCCACCCTAGGTTGGCTGTCTCTTGTGCTGCCACCCTGGGTTTGCTGATACACTATGTTTAACCCCTTGTGCAGACACCCTTGGTTTGCTAATGTGTTATGTTTAACCACTTGTAATGCCAGCCTGGCTTGGTTGCCCCTTGTGCTGTCACCAAAGGTTTGCTTTTGTGCTGTCTTCAACACCTTGTGCTGCCACCCTGGATTTACTGCTCTGCTATTTTTAACTCTATGTGCTGTTACCTTGGTTTGACTGTTACCCTTTTTTATTTCCATGGGAAGCTCTATATGCTTCAAGCAATAGCAGTGCAGCAGTGTGGATGGCAGTGGTGATGACTTTAGCATATTCTCGCAGCAGCTGGGTGGCCCAATCAATGCATATGCACAGAGACCACTGCACAAGATACAGATGCCCAGCCCCATATTAAACCGCCTATCTCCCTTTACTCAAAGCCTGATCAATACGCAAGATAGTGTAAACTTTGGTAACATCGAGAACCATCGACCACATTTGCATAATAGTGGTTGACCAGACCTCTCGCAGGAGCTAGGCAACTTCCTGTGTGCACGGAGTCTCAGCTCTGCGGCTGTCACCACAAGAGGGAAATAGAAGTCCCCAAGATAAGGTTATTGGCCTCCTGCCACACCACCGACCTGCAGAGCAATGTGGCTCTGACACCATCAGAGCTCGAGAAAAGACTCTGATGTCACTTCAGTCATATCGAAATAGCAGGCAAGTCGGCTGGAAAGTTCCCAACTTATTGGCACCATACATGCAGAGGGCTATGAACTCCTGGTGAAGAAGTGAGTAGAGTGCTGTGGGAGTGCAGACAACATCTTTATGTTTGCTAGCCCAGCTGCCATGTCCCACTGCAGGGGCTCAAACTGCATATGCCTCTTTGCATGGGAGTATGGGGCCAAGAATCCTGATGCATTTGCATCCACCAAGCAGTGTGGCCACCCTATCCAATGTCCTTAACCTAAGTGACACAGAGCTTGATCAGCTGGCAGACTTCCTTTACCATGATATAAGCTTGCAGCGGCAATATTACTACCTCCCAGCTTAGATGAGTAAACTATAGATGGCACTTGAGCAGAGAAGACTGGCAGAGTTCAAAGGGTGGAGTCTGGAAGAGACAGACATTGATCCAAATGATAAGTACCAGGGGTCCATGCCCAATATTTTGCTTCAGGGTTTTGCCCATCCCCCAGAACCACTGTAGCTTCCTACCACTGGTTCTGTGGATAAGCCATCCTGTGGGGCAGTGAGGCAAGCATGGATCTCATGGAGCAGGCCAAAGTTCATGCCGGTGCCAGAGTGGTGGAGGAGGCTGGGTGGTGGAGGAGGAAGACCTTCAAAAATGATGGATCATTGTCAAAACCATCTTGCAACATGATTGGTGGTGTCTTCACAGGGTGACTTAAATGTCCATCTTTTGCTTAGATGGTCAGACAAATGCAAAGAAAATTCCAAGGACCACAGTGAAAGTGAAAGCCATAGAGAGGCACCTGCTGTGGTTCATTCACTCATTAAAGATGCCAGGAAAAAAGACTGTGTCACCTGCCTTAATACAGAAACAAATGCACTTTAGAATCAGACTGGCTTTCAGTCAAGTTTTATGTATATAACCGTATCCTGGCTATAACGTGAAGGAGTCTATAAAGTATATTTTTCTTTCCACCTGGGTGACCACAAACTAAACTAAACTATGGCGGTCCTCACAAGGTTGGAATACATGAAACAGTCCCCACAAGGCATAGGGCTTATAACGCTGTGTTGTCGGACATTCTAACACATACACATTGGGTAAATTGAAAATGAACCACTCTGGCATGCACCAGTGCAGTGCCGTGCCATTTGGTCAATAAGGAAAAGATGTCCCCACAAGGTATGCTTTAGACATTGGTCCTGATGAGGTATTAAAAACAAGTAAGTGTGTATACAGTATATATATATATATATATATATATATACACACACACGTAAATAAGATGGAATATCTAAAAACATTTTATAAAAAGAATTATGGGATAGATAGTGCAGCATGAGAACATGCATAATGGCAGGAATCTGTGAGGCCTTATATCATAGAGCTCATAGTAACTGCTACAACTTGCCCAGAAGGACAGTGACCCATTCAACTGCTATGTAAAACATGAAATGGCAAGAAAAATATGTCCTTGTTTTATACCATTTTATAGAACCAATACTTCTCATTCTCAGTCACATACTGTAGGATCAGAAAGCAAATGTATAAAGTTTTCCAAGTTGTGAAAAGAAACTGGATCCATATTTCATTTTGCATAGAACATTCTAGTTTATCTAGAAAAAATTTAAAAGTTTCTCTTTAAAAAACAAGGACGGGGCTAAGGTCTGAGCCCAAACCAGGAGAACACACTTACATGCTGCAGCCATAAAAGCAAGAGGATTTTTTTGCAGCTGATGGTAAAATACCATGCATTACCCATTCAGAAGACAGCAAAAAAAAATTCCATTTCCAAAACTGGGCCAGAATCACTTTATAATAGGACAATTCCAAAGACAATGTTCTAGGTCAGCTCAGCTGGACTTTGAGTAGGAGTGATTGTTATTCATGCTGAATTGGTAACAACAGAATGGAGATAAATTATCCATAGGATACACATTCAATAACAATTCAACTTAAATATTCACAGGGAGGAGACAAATCAAGGTTTCCAGAGAGCGGAACATAACATCAGTAGTCTGCAATGAAAAGCATTATGACCAGAGGGTAATGCCTAAGGCTGAGGTAGTATAATCAAAGTCACCTCTTAGAAGGGAATAGTGTATTGAAATAGCTAGATGGGATGGACGGAGCATCAGGGGCAGATGCAGAAAGATGTAGAAATTCAGTTTAATCCTGTGGCAGAGTTTGCTGGAAGTCATTAAGAGGTGAATGTGCTGGATGGTACCTGGGATTTCACTGTCATGTAAATGGAGCAAACATTGCAAAGACATATCCGGGAGAGAGATTTATTTATTTATCAGTGCCCTAATCCAATCGCTAAAATGTAGAAGCTCATTGTGTACTGAGACATTAGCGTCTTTTTCAACTCCACAAAGCAAGATTGTCTACAGAATCCTTGGTTTCTTTCCATTCCAAATAAATGGAACCAACATTTAATCTATTCAGTGAGTAAGATCATGTGAGAAGAACAGCCAAAATTTGGAGGTAGTAGAGTATTTTTGGCAAAGAGACCATTTTTAAAAGACTTATTCAGCCAATTTATTAGAGGCACAAACAACAAACTAAGACTCCACCTTTGAGGTTACTGGGGGTATATTTACTAAAGTGTAGGTTTTTTGAAGTGGAGATGATGCCTATAGCAACCAATCAGATTATTCTAAACATTTATCTAACACCTTCGAGAAGAACTGGAATTGCCCAGATAAGCAAATTTGTTCATGGCTTATTGGGAATACCATATAATTTAGAATGGTGGATGGGCGCAAAATTTAGTCATATGGTATTGTTATATTGACAACATGCTCTTTATCTGGGATGGCCTGAAACCAGAGCTAGAGGTCTTCTGTGATACACTTAATAACAATGAAGCTATCATCCATTTTACATTTAACATCAGTTTGGAGTCTGTCAACTTCCTTGATTTAACAATATACCACAAGGAAAAATCTCTAGAATCCAAAAGATCAGACTTGCAGCACTATATTAATATTAAAAGTCAACATCATGAGAACTGATTGAAGAGAATCCCCCATTGGTCAGTTAATATGGCTTAAAATAAATTGTAGTGAAAACAAGGAGTTCATTACACAAACTGAGATGATGAGTAAAAGTTTCAGCATTCAAGGATACCTTAATACAGATCTAGCTAAAGCAATAAAATAAGTGTCAGACATGAAAAGAAAAGACTTCCTGAAACCTAAAAAACTTCTAGATAATGATGGGTCCAAGCATGATTTGGCCTTCATTACAACATACAGTGCAAATCACAGAAAATTGGAGTTTATTTTTTAGAAGACACTAGCATCTTCTAAAAATGAACCCTATGCTAAAAGATCTAATCCCACCTGCTCCCAGGTTAATATATAGAAGGCACCCAACTGGAAAACACACTTGGTGTAAAGTGCCCTAAAATATGACACCAATTATCCAGTCAGGACAGAGGGCTTTCATTGGTGTGGCACTTGTAACTTCTGTAAATCAGTACATTTACAAATTTTACTGTTAGAAGTAAACATTATCAGATTGAAAACTTAATTATCTGCCACACTAGTAATGTCATACACCTAGTAGAATGTACATGTGGCCTGTTTTAAGTGGGTTGCGCATCTACAGCCCTAAACAACTGCATGTCTAATCATGCTATCAACATACAAAATGGCCTAGAAACTCACAGCTTATCGCAGCATTTCAAAACTCTACATTGTTGCATTATAAAAGGTGTAAAACAATTTTTAGGCATCAAGGCTGTTAAGGCTACTTGGAATGACAGAGATGTGGAGAGAATGCTAGCTAAAGCAGAAATGTCATGGATTTTTAAACTAGAAACCATTTTACCCAAATAATTTGAGTTGAATTGGCTCCTGTGAATAGTACCTATATCATCTTACCTGGTGATTTTGCTTATCCTCAAGATTTCCAGCCATTAGTTTTTCATGAATCCATGTTAACCTATTAAATGTGATATTTTTATGAATTAGGTATTCCTTTATATATGTATTTTATGAATATTATGCTTATGTTATAGTGGTACAGTATGTCATTCTGATAGATGTAATTTCAGGTCCCTGATCTTTATTCTCCTGGACTTCAGAACCCTGTAATATTGGATGTTTTTAATGTTATCATTGGACAATTTTTAATTGCTTTCTACGTGCCAGTACTGAAAGCAACATACACCTAACAATCTCTGTATTACACATTCTCCCTCATTCAGAGTCGATCGCTAGATACAAGCGGTCGCTCTGAATGAGGGCGGCCGCTTGTGGTGTGAAGTGCGGCCTCCTGGTCGCTAGCTAAGCTGTGGGTTATCACCCACAGCTCTAGCGAGTGACCAGGTTGATGGTTGTGATGGTTAGTACCATCGCAACCATCGGGGCTTGCGACGAGACCCTAAGGTTGGGTCTCGGCAAGCGCAAGCCCCAGGGATCTTCCTTCTCTGATCCAGCAGGAAGCTCCCCACTGACATCATTGCTGATGTCAGTGGGGCCGCCCCAAATGGCAAGCGTTCTGTTGGGAACACCTCCATTTGGCCGCCACCCCCCCTGCCCACCTCCCAAACAGGGCAGGCTGTCAATCACCAATCACTCCCTTTGGTACGAGACCCATAGCAACAGAGCGCTCGTTGCTAGCCGAGTCTCGCGCATGCGCACGTCGGAGCCTGCTCCGACGTGCGCATGCCCAGTGGGGAAACATTGACCCGGTTGCTAGCGCTCAGCACTTGCGACCGGGTCTGAATAAGGCCCATTATGTGTATATATGTGTGTGTATATATATATATATATATATATATATTTTTTTTTATGAATACACCTTAAGAGCTTGCTGTTTTCCACTGTACAAACATGGGATGTTAACAAATCAGCACTTCCGTTCTGGTGCATAGGTATTTATAGTTTTTTTTCATTAACTCCCTTTAAAAAAGATTCTTCATATTGTCATTGTGAACCAGCTGACCTTGTGTTTTTAAACAGTTTTAGTTTGATTATAGCCCCTTCTCACATGTAAACATTGTAGACCGGGTGTTTACATGTGAGCACTTCCAGTCCATCGATGGAGACACTATTGGCCAGTCAAGCAGCTCCAGAGTAGTGACTTCTGGTTCCCTGCTAAGAGACCAATCTACACATACTCCCCATAGCCTCCAATTATTCCACCCTTGGATACGCTGAAGGTTGCGATGTAACTTCTGGCGGAAACCGTAAATGTCCATTTCTAAGGCCTGTCTATATAAAACTAACATAATTTAAAAATTAATAAATGGGCCATATGTTAATGTATTATTTATATTATTACTGCAATCAGTGAAAAAGTTCAATATATTTATTTTATATTATTAAAAAGAGACTATTGATACAATTATAAAAGTTACAAGCGACATGTGAATCTTCACTTCCGGGTCATAGGACCCATAAATGCAAACATCTAGCAGATGAGTCCATACCACCCTGATGAAGAGTTACAGTATCTAACTAAAAATGCATTGGTGATGGTTGATGAACATACCTGCACTTACTTATATCTGATCAGAACCATCAGTGGACAGCCAGGCAGTTTTGCTTGAAGGGAGAAGAGAAGGATTCTGGAACCTCCCGTTATACTCTCTTTTTAGCACCTTGCCAGGTGCCGAACACAGTATGGTTCCAATTTTATTACTCATGAGGAACAGCAGTCTACAATGTTCTATACTTTGTCACATACTTTGCATCTTTGGTATATGGCTTAAGTGAAAACCTAATATATGCGTTTTGCATGCATCCCCATTGTATGGGTTTTTTGTGAGCCTAATGTGATGTATTGCATGACCAGGCACCAGCCAGGCTGCAGTTGGCTTCAGCTCCCGCCGCCTGACCAAAGAAGCAACCATCATGACCAGCGGTGATGGTGATCCCAGCCTGCAACATCAGTCACAGTGCTGGGATTGCTAAAACAGCAATAAGGTGTCTGATACCTCCTTCTACATTTGCATCTGAGATGGATGAATTTGCACAGCCGCTTGTGTGTGGCTCTGTAAATCTATCCATCTCTGAACCGGGCTCACAGGCTGCAAAGGCAGTAAGTTTTGTGTCTGTGTTTATTTTGGATATGTGTGTGTATATGTATATATCTATATATATACATATATATATAAATATATATATATATACACACACACACACAATACCATGATCCAGCACTCCACTGGTTAATGAGGAAGCTGAGCTGGGTGCCCTTCATAGTCTTTCCGTATCCAAGACACGCTGAAATATATCAATCCATAGGCGACACTGAGCGATTAATAAATGCACAATCAAAGAGCTATAAAGTGCCCTATATAGCTATGTGATTGTGCATTTTTTAATTGCCTGAAGTGCTGCCTATGGATTGATATATATATATATATATATATATATATATATATATATATAGTATGTGTTTGTGTGCACATGCAATGTTGGCACCCAGTTTTTTTTTTTTTTCAAGTACTGAATATTGTGAATATTGCTGGGAGTCATTTAGAAGTGGACAGGAACATTTATAGTGACTGTATGTGCAGATATTTACTTTACATATATAGTTTAAAATGAATTAATCTTAATTTGTTTCAGGATTTTTACATGGGAAGGAAAACTGTTTTTAATTGCAGATTCATCCATCAACTTATTCATGATTCTGGATAAATAATTAACCTGAACTAGTTGAGCTGAATTATTTTCTCACCCCCATATGACACCATTAGTGTGCCTAAAATCCTTTAAGTATTAGACACATTCAGTCATTTAGGTACATTTCATCTAACATGTCATCATTGAGACCATGTTTATGAAATCTACATGCTTTGTACATATACTGTACTGTAAATTGTCTTTTCTATGACCTTTAGTAAGTGCATCAGCATAATAAATGTACGTGTCATTATTTTTTTTATGCAATACATTTGTACTAAATCTTTTGGAATGACAATACACAACTTTTTGACAAGTTTAAATTATTAATTTTTCCCAATTAACTTCAGTTACAGTGTGAGAATATAAATAATTGAAATTCAGATGAAGAAATAAAAGATAATCCCATTTCTTTGTATAGTTATTTTATTTTATTTCAATTCATCTTGGAAAAGTATTACTTTAATGATTAGTTTTCCAAACTGTAATTTAATATACATTTGCCTGATCAAATATTTTTTGTTATTGTTATTTGTAGTAATATATTTTGTATGAACATTGCATATTATTATTATTATTATTATTATTATTATTATAGTGTGATTTTAGGAATTTCTACAGCAGTTAACTAAAGAATACAAAACCATCTTTGCAAGCTAACTAGTAGATCAATGTAGAATGGATCTATTAGTAACTGTATAGAATAAGTCAGTCTTATATGGGTACTGGCAATATATACCTACAGTATGCACCTAAAAGGGATAGGTACTTACTTGACTCCATTACTAATATAATTTCCAATCCCATCTGCACAAAAAAATATATTACAGTTGATGGAAATATGTTAAGCATCATTTAATATAGAAACCTCTTATAAGCTGCAAATTATTCTATAGATCTCACTACTAGTAATTCTACTTTCATGGGAAGATGTCGTTTTTGCAATGTTTTGATATTTGTAAAATACTCTTATCTCAAACATAAAGTTGACATATACAATAGGGACGGGAAGTCCTCCACAATATTGGCAAACATCATATTTTACCTGAAAGATGAGCACTGTTAAGAAATTAAAAATAACAGTATTGAAACAATAAAAAGAGACATACTATAGGTATAAACAATTATTATTATTGTTCTAGCATGTTATTATAACACATGACATCCAAGGAGTGTCTTAAACAAGGTAGATTTTCTGTTTCACTCTATTTGTAATGTAACAAGTGAAAATGTTTTACTTGGACAATCACTTATATTGTACAAATTCAATCTGTAAAATCTTTTTTAATATTAATGAAACTTTGCATTATTTTTTGTGACTTTTAGAGTTCAATCAAATTAGGTGCAAAGTAGGCGTAGAAATGCTGACAATGACACCAAAATTCACCCCCCTTGTGGCTTGATCACACCCCACTCTACGTAGCTGCAAACAGAAATGTGTGTGTCCGGAGATGCCGTAAGTGAACCGTAAAGCCGCACTTAGACGTGCTACGAGGGAACGCGCACTTAATTGTATCTATCCCTTAGAGTACATTGCTGACAAAATGGCAGTTATGTTTGCTGCAAATACTCTGCTCCAAGTTGACAATGCATATGTAAACCTAACATAAAATAGTTAAAGTGTGTTTGTGATTATAATTTTTTTTTTATTTAGCATTTCTATTTGGAATTCAATATGTCATAACTTTCCTTTATTTCCATGATAAAACTAAGCAAGCAGGTAGTTCAGCATGACAGACATCTATGCCTGTGGTTACTTTTATTTGAGGTAACTGTTCCATATGAAAATATTTAATTACAAGAGATACATTCCGTATTCCAAAGGGAGAATCAAAACCTCCAAGCAATGTATTAAGAACAATTCTGAATATGTAATCTGTGTACTTCTCAACCCATGTGGTTAGCACAACGTGAGCAACATAATTTAATCTACAGAGTAAAGAAAAAAGTATACATGAAAGAACTCACAATATTTCCAAATAGTGGAGACTTTTAGATCCACAATAAAATCAAATTCACAAAGCTCAAAAGGCTTTGGTGCAGGATATCATTCTTTCTAATAACGAGAGATATGTAATTATAAAGAGATATATAGAAAGCACTCAGATGATATTTTATTTATTATTGAAAGGGCACCATTCTCCCAAGGTTATGAAATCAATATTTTCAAATGTTGCATCAAAGTGCATCTGAACATAAATGAAAGGAATGCATATTTGTTTAGTATCTTCCTTAGTTGTCCTAGTATTAATGTATGTTAAGAAAAGAGAAGAATGGTGAGAAGCATTAAATTATATCTTTAAATAGTGATCATTGTTCGTGTTCATGCTTGGGGTTTATAACCCCCTCGCCATCTCAAATTTTTCCATAATATTTTCTTCTGCTGTTTTCCTCCATTATCTTCATATATATATATATATATATATATATATATATATATATATATATATATATATTCTTGTATTCACATACATCAATTATCATCTTCTCCCTCTTTGTACCTTCTCCTTCCTTCTGTTTACTCAGATTTTGTATATATTGCAATTAATGAATTATAAAACTGTGCAATAGATTTTTAAAATTATAGTATGTTGTGGTTAGGGTGTACTAAATTTTGTAAAGAAAAATTTAAATTTGCAAGTGCAATTTTCAAATCTAAATATGACAATTTCAACAGAATCCTTAACTGTATAGTAACACATTTAATTGTAAAAGTATCAAAATTATTTTTAAAAAAGTCAGTTTTAATTGAAGAAAAAAAATGAAAATATTGTAAGGCTGAAAAATTCTGTGTTAGCAACCATTCAAATTTCATCAGATTCCAAAAATATATGGGCAGGTAAGTTGGCTCCTGACTAAAATTAACCCTAGTTTGTATGTGTGTGTGCCTGTACATGGGGTAGGGAATATAGATTGTAAGCTTCACTGGGGTAGGGATTGCTGTGAATGGCTAAATATTCTTGGTAAAGCACGGTGGCATGTGTATGCACCATATAAATAGCTGGTAATAAATAAATAAAATATAAATCCAAATAAGATTACTATGAAACAGCCAATAAAGAAGGATCTACATTATTTTGTCACATCTTTGCAGTCTGGATAAAAATAGGTGTGATGTTTGCCAAAGATACATAAGGGCTTATTCAGAGTTAGGATCAAAAGTAAAAAAAATAAACCGGAACAAATCTACACAAAGAGGAGAAATTTACAACTTAAAATCACCTATAGATGCATAAGTTCAGGTATGGGCATGTGCAGTGCTAGAAATCCCAAGATAAGTCAATTAAATTAACTGTACATCAGCCACTCAGTGACTTGTACCTTGTCTTGGTATACTACAGATGTAGAGACCTTTACATTGACATATGACTCATAACATGCCATAAATGTCAATTTAAAGTTTGCTACATGTTTATTTTTGTGTTTTATAATATTTTATAGATGACTAAACAATTTACAATGGATCTATTTGTGACTATAGGAGTGTTTCCCAAACTGGGTGTCATGGCACCTTGGGGTAGTGGCAGGAGTTCCATGGGTTAGTAGTCCAAGACTGGAACAAATTATTGGTCAATGTGATTGGCAGCTAACAACACTTGTTTTTGTCTGTCATAAAATATGTGGACAAACAGAATCACAAGCCTGTCCACCATCACAGAACTGAATAACAGGTAAGCACACTTCACTTAATTTAATATTTGCTCAATTTATCAATTAAATTTTTTGGCCAAAGGGTTTCATTAAAAAAATGTTGATACTCTAGGGTGCCGTGATCCAAGCAAGTTTGCGAACCACTGGACTATAGTATAAAAAACTGAAATTTAGAAAAACTACTTAAACCCCTTAATGTCTGATGAAGGTTCAATATTTCTGTAATCTAAACCATATAACCTAAAACTTAATTAACTTTGACAAGTACAAAAGGTAAACTTTATTGATAACAAAACAAATGGAAATCAACGATCACATTGCACAAAAAAGTTACTTCTGTTTTACACGTATTGGGGAAATTAGTTAAATGGGGAGAATACAGTCTTCATCTGCTAACCAGTATTGCATGCATTAAGGGAAAAAATTTTTAATGGGGAGGCTACAGCTCAATCAAAATTGCCTATCATCAGGGTTCCCAAGTCATCACATGAATGGTAATCTACCCAAATAGGTGATGTGACTGACTCCTGGTAGAGTGGTATTAGCCAAGCCGTTACTGGAAGATGAGTGTACCCAAGTAATCCACCAGTATGCCACTTGCTGGTCATTCATATCTATCTACAAAATATACATAAAAAAACTCCAAGAAACTAGGTGAGGGTGAGATGTTGGGAAAATAAGTGGCAAATGAGACTGATGTAATGCTAGAAATAACTCTTTAAAGATACCTAAAACTTAACATACACCAACATACTAACACTACAATCACATTGGCCCATGCTTTACCCATAAGCCCAAAAACAATCACAAGACTACATGATGCCTTCAGGTCCAACCCATCTAAGACTCAGGGTTTAACTTGCTTTCGGCCTATAGACAGCAAATCAGCATGCTAACTACAACATGCAATAGTTATCCTATTTACTGTATCATACTGTATCATAGATTGATATTAGAAAATGTATACAATCTATCTACAGTATATATTATTTAGTGGAGTTACAGAGCAAAATGGGGATGCCATTTGTACCATCTGATATTTAAAGAATAATAAATTCTTACTCATACCCTTACTCATTTGTGGAAATACTTGTCACCAAAATAGTCAAACCCCTACCTAAGATATATATACATAAATAGATAAATAATTGAAAATGAATACCTTTATTTTGTGAACAACATAATTTGCTTTACTATAATAAAATAAAACCCACATTAATAAATATGCAAAAAATATACTAGATAACTGCATTTATTTACATTTTCTTTTATATGACATGAATATTATTTTATGCATTTTTAATGCAAATGTAAGCTTTAAACTTTTCAAGCTTTTTCTCAGATAGAATTTGATACATTGGCAAGTATTTTTCAAATGTATTCACCATGCATACATAAAGTCCACAATATCCGTAATTGAAAGATTGCTGGCCAAAGATTTTGATTAATAGCTTGCATTTGGCATACTAAAAAGAAATGTATGCAGAAAATAATTCTAATAACAGAATAAGTATTGACAGATCACTCCATTTAAAGTTCAAATAATTTCTAAGTATTTCTTGTCATGTTTTTTATATTCTTTTAGTCTCTTACACTCATAAAAGTTTATATAGAAATGTTTTATGTACAGAAGTATTTTTTTTAGATTAGTTTTATATAGTGTACTAATGTGCTTAATGCTGAGAGTTCACAATTTTAAGGGCAGTAGAAAACCTGTGCAGATACTGGATAGATTATTTCATATGCTGTAATATAATTTTTATTACAGTATCTAAGTGATGCAGTTTCACTGGCTGAATTTAAGGGTGGATCAGCAAAATGGGTCTTTTCTTTCGAAAACTAAAGGAGGTTTATTTACTAAACAGTGACTTTTCAAATCCGCCAATTATAAGTGATTTTGCTTGCAGAATTTAAAGAGCAATACTATTGAGTAGAGATGTGTGCCTATCCCCGTGTTTTGGTTCTAAATCATCGTTGGATTTTGCCAATACTGCCCTCATGTGTTTTGGTTTTGGCTCTCTTTTTTTAAAAAAAATTGCTAAAAACAGCTAAAAATCACATAATCTGGGTCTGTTTTTTGTTGCTACAGTATTATTAACCTCAATAACATTAATTTCCAGTCTTTTACAGTAAATTTTGACAACCATACAATATTTTGTGTTTATCCAGTTTAGGGTAAAAGGTTGCACCAAACTAGCTGGCCGACTAAGCTAAGTGGCAGCAATGGGCAGCACAAACACATGGCAGTTCAACTTCCGACATGGCAAATCTAGGAAAAAGAGCAGCACTACAGTGGCAGACAAGATGGCAGTTTAATAAACTATATGACCCCATAAAAACCAAGAGTGTTTTCATAGATCAAGAACTTGATCAGACACCCAAGGGAGGTGGAGTATGTGTGTAGTTGAAGGCAGGGAAAGGAAACAAGGATTAATTAGCTTGTAAAAAAAAATATTATTTTGAAGCAAATTTATGGGGGAGGAGGTGATAGCATTTCCATAACCATAAAAAAGCAGATCAGAGAAGTGAAAAGCATTGTTAAAAAGCAATCATCCAAGATCCCAATGAAGGTGACAACTGAGTAAACATGTTCCATGTTTTGCCCACAAAATAAACTTGGTGGTTTAGTATATTGTTGTTAAATTAAAGGGGCAAGCAGGAGATGCTATTTGTGGCCATAAACATTTCTGGACATTTTCTGCATTCAGCAACCACATGTCAAAGATTTCTATGGCTGTGGCAGTTCAATTTCCAACATAGCACATCTAGGAAACAGAGTGGCACTGCAGTGGCAGACAGGATGGCAGTTTAATAAACTCTATTACAACTTAGAAACCAAGAATGTTTTAATTACTCAAGAACTAGATCAGAGGCCTAAAGAGGTGGAGTATGTATGTAGTGGAAGGAAGGGGGAAGGATTTATTTGTAAGTTAAATTAATAAAGTTTTCTGATTCTGAAGCAAATTTATGAGGGAGGAGGGGAAAGCATTTCAATAACCATAAAAAATCAGATAAGAAAAGTGGAAAGCATTGTTAAAAAACAATTATCCAAAATCCTAATGAAGTTGATTGATTGATTAATTAGTGTTAATAATCTAATAATAATGAATAGTGTATGATTTTATACTGTAATGATAATACATAAAGTACATATATATTTATATTATCCACTTACCTGGCAATGCCACTTGTGATGCCACAACAACCTGTAGTGCTTCAGCTGGCAAGGCGGCATCATATGTTACAGTGCTGCCCCGCTGTGTCCCCCAGCTTTAGAAAAGTACATCCTGACTCCTGAAACTCCCAGAAATGATGTGGCAGTCTGTGACCATCAACATCACTTCCGGAATTACACCCCAGAATGTCCCAGTGTGAACGGCACTCTAGTGCGCATGCGCCAGGGATCACAGTGTGGGAAATAAAGTTCTAAGCATTATTTGGCTAATCTGTTCAAGTGCAGGTAGGAATGAACAGCAGGCCCCCTTACACATGCTCTGCTATGCTGTGAATGTGGGGGATGGAGGATATATGCCCACCCATGGGGATGGTTGTTTGGTAATCCCAGAGGGGGGGTTAACATCGGTGGGGGGAAAGGTGTAATATAAATCAATATGAGACTGGAGGGGGTAAAATAATAAAACAAAATGACATTGGTCACAGGGTAGGAGGAGGAGGGTTTCATAAAACTGGCTTTTTATGAGCCACCACTGAAAATTATTATTTGTTTTAGCAAAAGACAGTGATAGCAGTAGTATACACAAGATTCAACTTTTTAAAATAATTGGTAAATCATGTTACTTAAACACACAGCTGACTTAAAGATACCATGCATAGACATTGTTAATGAAAACACAAATATTGGAGGATGCTCACACAATCACAGAGCTGACACATGTGCTATTACAGTATATAAGGTTTCAAGTGAAAACAAATATCACCTTTAATAATAAAGGAAAAGTTTACTGCTGAAAAATATAAAGTTGCCAACATGCTATACACCACATGCAGTGGCAAGGAAAGGCTCAGGCCACGGCCTTTATTTGCAAGTGATCTTTCTAGAACTGCTGTCAGCCAGACATCTTGTTCTGTAACCTCACATGATGATGCAACACCTTCTCACTCAGAACTAGAAGAGGTGTTAAATGTAAAATAGGCAAATTAGTGCAGAAAAAAACACTAAGCCTGAGGAAAAAACTGTGTCCAGAAATGTCAAAAATCCCTGACGAGAGTCTAAGGGTGTCCACCAGTGCTATGTTTGAGTCTGACATTTCTGATACTGTACTCATAGAGAAGCCTCCTTCCACCACTTCGGCACCCTCTGCAAATATGGGGATGAGCAGCCCAAGTAAAGATGATGACATAGAAATTGAGGATGCTACTATGGAAGTTCCAAAGGATGAGAGGGATATTTGTGTAGCTGACACCATTAATGAGGTTGTTTGTGCAATCCAGGCATGAGTGGCAGCAGTTCTTTCCAGTAATAAGAAGGACATTGTCATGCATGGGCATAAGACCAAAAATTCCACATCTTATGTGTGGAATTATTTTTACCCAAAGCCTAACAACAATTGTCAAGCAATCTATAGTGTTTGTGAGGCAATAGTTAGTAGAGGTAGGAACGTTAACCATCTTAGAACCTCCTACCCGTTACATCATTTGCAGCAAGTTCATTCAAAGTTTTTGTAAAAAGCTTACAAATGTGGTAAAATAATAATAACAGTCCAGCATCAGCTAGCTTTCAGCTCTTAGCTAGATCTCAGCTCATACAATTTCCACCACCATCACCTTCATTACTAAGTCATACGATAGTCTTCCTGCATCCAAATTGCAATGGTTAACTGAATCCTCCCCTATCCAGGATACCCCATAATAGTCCTTGCTTGCTAGTGCTGCTGCTGCTGTGGGTGAATCTTCATACCAGAAGGGGACCAAGAAGAGTAGTTTTAAGCAACAATTTACTTTGAAACAATTTGCAAGAGGAAGCAAGTATGATAGCAGCTATCCAGTTGCACAGTAGCAAGCATAAGATCTGCATCCAATATCCACCATCAATGAATTTGGTTCAGACAGTTAATTGAAGTCCTGTATCCCCACTACCAAATTTCATCTATGTTCCATATTATAATAATAGCAAATCCTCACCTAGTTTTTGGCCTAGAAATTCTGTTGTCCCCACTATCCTCTTAACCACTTATATGTAGACAAGTGGTACCAGTGAAATAAAAGATTACATGCCTGTGACAGCCTACTGGGTGGGTGTGCTGTCTTCAGCAGCATCTAACACACAACACCAGCTCATTCATAGGTAGGCTACGCTTTGTGTCACCAGCTTCACTAAGAGGCATACCAGTATCAACCTGTTAAAAAAAACTCAGAGATGTCATAGTAAAATGGCTTACCCTTCTAGAACTCTTCTCAGGATTTGTCATTTCTGATAATGCATGTAACATTGTGAAAAACTTACAACTTGCTAAATTTTAACATGTCTCATGTTTTGCTCACACAATAAACTTGATTCAGTTTGTTTTTAAAAAAATGAAAGGGATGTACAGTAGATGTATGCATGTATGTATATTACAAAAAAAATTCTGGACATTTTGGGCATTTAGCAATCACATGTTGAAGATTGCAGCAACTGTAAGAACAGTTCAATTTGCTATGCCACCAACTGAATAAAGATGGAGTAACCAGGTGGAATTCCTACTTTTATATGCTTCAGCGAATGGTAGAACAGCAACAAGCCATCCAAGCTACTTAAACCATTTCAATTAGTCATTAATGAATTGAGTTCTGACACTGCCACCTTGAGTCAGGTGATTCCCTTAATAAAACTACTGGAAAAGCAGCTGGAGAAACTGAAAGAGAAGATGAACAAAATGATTTTATTGTTGGACTTGTAGATCAACTTCTTATTCACTTCACCATGACAAAAAATGGTTGTCAAGATCTTGTAATTGGATCACTACATTTTGGCAACAATGCTTGATTCTAGGTTTAAATCATATGTAATATCTTTCTTTACAACTGACAAAAGAGCTTAAGAGACTTAAAGAGCTCAGTGCCAGCAAGTTGTTAGGCAAAATGGCAAATTATATGACAATATCTCCTGCAAATGCTGCTGCCAGGAAAAAAGTAACATTTTCCAAGAAACCCACTTGGGCTGTGGATGACGAGTCAACTCAGTGCACAAAATTTAAATACCATTTTGATATCTGGTCAGGCTTATAAAAATTTCCCACAACTGTTGACACCCCTACTATGATTCAATCTGATACAATAAGTGTCAATAGGATGGTGGAGGATTATTTTAAATACAATGTACAAATTAGCAGACCTTTTGATTACTTGGAAAAAAAGGCAATTTGGAGCCCCTTGTACAAACTAGCTTTGATGTACTTACGCTGTTCTCCCTCTAGTGTATACTTGGAGGAGTGTTTAAAACAGCCAAGAACCTTGTGAGCAATTGGCATAGGTGGCTACTTCCTCAAAATTAACTACAAATTTTATGAGGAGGAACTTTATTGCCACTTGCAACAAGGTACAGAGACTACTGTAATGGTGTATTTTAATTGGGATGAGCTAATATTGTGTGATGATGATGTTAACACTGATGAGGGTAAGGAGGATGAGGGTGATAATGATATTTTCCCAGTGTAGACATGATTAGCGGCCTTAAGCCTGTGAGTACCCTGTTTTGTGGGGGCCTAAACAAACCAATCACTTCAGGCACAAAAGTGACAGTCTCTGTCACTGAACTGCTTGGTTTATTAAATTGTGCATGTCCTTTTGAATATATCCAACATAAGGGTGGGTGGGAGAGCCCAAAGACAAACCCATCATGGACCACTTTTATTTTAATTATGGGCTGTTTGGGAACATTGGTGACAGTCTTTTTTGCATAGACAAACATTTTATTGGCAACACAATTCAATCAGAAATAATGTGGTGCCTCACAAAATATAAAAAAAACAATTAGCATTATTTAGTAATATAAACAAGAAGATACAAAGCAATGTCTCAATTTAATTTGTTTTAATCAATCAATTGTCCATTCATTTTTACCAGCCTTCACTACATACTCCACCTCCAATTCCCTGTACTGCCCTCAAACCTCTTAGCTATTTACCCCAATACACAGACTCTCTGGTGCACCTCATAAATGCACTACAGGGGTTGTTACTCAATTAGGAAGGAGGGGGGGTACTATAGCCAGCTTCTCTTACAACCCTTGTCAAAAATTCTTGTCTACATTAACAATATTATATTCTTTGGCCTGTTCTCTTCTCAAAAACAGATCTTGCAAGGCCATGTCTGAAATTAAATATTTTTAATCAATCTACCAACCAATGATTTACCTGCCTTTCACTACATACATACTCAATCTCCATTTCCCTGTACTGAAATCAGGCCTCTGATCTATTTCTTGATTAATGAAAACCATGTTGGTTTTATGGGGTTATATAGTTTGTTAAACTGCCATCCTGTCTGCCACTGCTATGTGGAAATTTTTCATAGATGTGCAATATTCTTTTAAACTGCCTTGAGTTTGTGCCACTGCTCAGTTGCTTAGTTTAGCAAGCCAGCCTTTGGACAATATTGGTGAACAATATTGTAAGCAGTTAGGTGGTCAAAATTGACATGAAATTAATGCTATTGATGTAAATACTGTAGGAACAAAAACAATCCCAAATTACATGATTTTAGCAGTTTTTATAATTTTTTGAAAAAAATACAGATCCAGTATCAAAACAAGTGAGGGTGGTTTTGACAAAACCAAAAACAAAACACCACAATGTGTTAAAACCAAAACATGGGTGTCTGTGCACATCTCTAATTTTGGCATTATAATACTTTTATTGTTTAGCATATTATTCCCCAGTACTACTGCTGCTATGCATACAGCTGAGTATTAATACTATTGGTTTCTTACTGGATATTATAAATAACATAATATGCCTTGCAGGTCATTACCATTTTCATGCAGACGTGTACTCATACACTATTGTCTCAGTTATGTCTAACAATCCTTCTTAGCTCCTCAGGCCCTATGCGACTCAGCTTGCCCAATTGACTTTTCAAGTCTTTTTTCACTCTAAAATGTTTTTTAGTTGCAATGCGATGCAGCAAGACCACTTAATGAGACTGCACTGATTAATATGATATGTAACACTTGTACATCTATGTGTCAATAAATCTGAATCTGTATACGAAGTGCTACGGTGCTATGGTTTTCTTTCACATCAAGTTCCGTTGTGCTGCAGTTATGTATTGCTGCACCCATGGTGCAAATAAGATGCAAATTTAAAGAAAAAGTCACTATACTAAACCGCTTGGCGTGGTTCACTTGTGCAAGGCTTCTTGTGCTGCATGACCTATTGAGGTTGGGTGTGCATTTTCATACTACTTCATATAGGGCATTATCACTGGCACAGTATAAACAATGATATATTACATAATGGTTTTCTCTTTGTTATTCTAGCTTGTTGGTCAATATCAATAGTACAGTAGTTTTTGTTTGACATTACACAGAGCATGCCATTTTCAAAAGTATATTATCTCAAAGAAATGTATTACTGGCATATTAGATTTTGGTCATTTAATTTTGCATGTAATAGTGCTATACTAAATGTATCTCTTTTCAGTAAATCCATACACATACCGCAGTTCTACATGTTACCTTAAATATGTTGTGTAATATTAAAAAAATCATGGATAGGAACAGACATTGCTGCAATATTGCACAAATATATAGGTATTACAAAGGTCTTATAACTAGAAATGGTACCTCTGTCACTGGAGTCCAAGTTTATTAAAATTTCCAAGAAAGATTTATAGATTCCAATAATAAACCAATTTACCTGAACAGGACATGTCAAACAGTGTACAGTAAATAGTATTATGCAGGCGATTACCACCAAAACAATGTCCAAATTTATGGGACAGACTGATGAACAAACATGTATTTTGCTTTCCAAAGTCCATAGGTAATTTTAACACGTGTCCTTCTGATAAATGATTCAATGTCTAGATGTGTGTGGTTATCATCTATCATATTGTCTAGGTCTTGATTTGCAAACTCCCATGTGGTGTAGGATCATTTCAGTGCCATTGAATTACACTGGAAATATTCTACACAAGTAAATACCTCAATTCAGTATGTACACAGTGGAAAAACACTGTTGTTCCAGATTCCAAAAGTCTTTGTAATTGTGAATTAAATGGAATGGTGGAAGCCACTAATTTTGACTGGAAATAAAATGCAAGCAGAGAAAAAACAGAGAGAGATTAAAAAATAAATAAATAAAAAATTCCAATTGGAATTTTGACAATCTTAAACGGGGCATCCACTACATAATTTTAGCAGGTGATTGAACAATAATGACGTCGTTATCGTTCAATCGTTTAAAAATTGTTTATAAATCGTGCAGTATTTGGTCGATAACGATCAACGATGCGCGTTCCCGCTGGTTGTTTGATCGTCTTGTCAGTTGACTGAACATGCAGGTCAATTTCACTTGATCTATTAAAGATAGTTTGCAAATCGTTTGCAAATCGTTTGTAAATCGTTTGCAAATCGTTCAGACTGAAAGATAAAATTTCAAAGGAAAAAATCAAGGGAAAATCATTTAGAGATTGGACAGGGAGTAGATTGTCTAGTGGATGTGCTCCTTTAATAAGTTAAATATTGACAAAAACATGTAAATAAAAAGGGTATTAAAGCTCCTTTAATGCTGGCCAGCATACTTTTTGTTTAAATTAGGTTTCTACATTCTTAAATAATTTTGACACATAAGTGTAGTGTTAACTCCTGCATCTGTCACAACCCATGCAGTTCCTCTTTCCTGCCTGGGGTGTCACTATCTGATCTAGTACTTTATTGTTTGCATTTTTGCAAGCTTTATTACACAGGCTCTTTACATTATTGAACCTTTGGTATGTGATTGACACTGGTGTTTATATGTTTATATGTTATTGTTATCCTTAGTGACGGCCATGGCTGTGTTTACTGGTTAACCACGGGTGTCCCCTGTTGCATCATCGGCGGGACTCCAGAAGTGGGTGAGCTCCAGGAACAGCAGTGGCATCTGTCGTGTGAGATACGCTCTGGTGAGCTGACACTTGTATTTATATCTGTCATTTTTATTTGTTGTTTTACTATTCTAATGATGTAGAAAATCCGAAACATTGATGGGATGTTAGTGTGCTTCTATATTTGAGTGCAGCACCACAGCGCCGGCTATTTGGAAATATATATATATATATTTATATATATATATATATATTATAGGGGTGGAATAAGATAAAAAATCTTCATACATACAGTGAAAAGTATTCACAGCGCTTCACTTTTTCCACATTTTATGTTACAGCCTTATTCCAAAATGGAATAAATTAATTTTTGTCCTCAAAATTCTATACACAATAGCCCATAATGACAACATGTAAAAAGTTTTTTTGAGATTTTTGCAAATGTAATAAAAAAAATACAAAGAAATTACATGTACATAAGTATTCATAGCCTTTGCCATGAAGCTCAAAGTTGAGCTCAGGTGCATCCTGTTTCCACTGATCATCCTTGAGATGTTCATTCAGCTTAATTGGAGTTCACCTGCAGCAAATTCAGTTGATTGGACAAGATTTTGAAAGGCATAAACCTGTCTATATAAGGTCCCACACTTGACAGTGCATATCAGAGCACAAACCAAGCATGAAGTCCAAGGAATTGTCTGTAGACCTCCGAGACAGGATTGTCTCAAGGCACACATCTGGGGAAGGGTACAGAAAAGTATCTGCTGCTTTGAAGGTCCCAGTGAGCACATTGGCCTCCATCATCCATTAATGGAAGAAGTTCGGAACCACCAGGACTCTTCCTAGAGTTGGCCGGCCATCTAAACTGAGTGATCAGGGGAGAAGGGCCCTAGTCAGGGAGGTGACCAAGAACCCGATGGTCACTCTGTCAAAGCTACAGCATTCCTCTATGGAGAGAGGAAAGCCTTCCAAAAGGACAACCATCTCTGCAGCAATCCACCAGTCAGGCCTGTATGGTAGAGTGGCCAGACGGAAGCCACTCCTTAGTAAAAAGCACATGGCAGCCCGCTTGGAGTTTGCCAAAATGCACCTGAAGGACTCTCAGACAATGAGAAACAAAATTCTCTGGTCTGATGAGACTAAGATTGAACGCTTTGGTGTGAATGCCAGGCATTATGTTTGGAGGAAACCAGGCACCACTCATCACCAGGCCAATACCATCCCTACAGTGAAGCATGGTGGTGGCAGCATCGTGCTGTGGGGATGTTTTTCAGTGACAGGAACTGGGAGACTAGTCAGGATAAAGGGAAAGATGAATGCATCAATGTACAAAGACATCCAGGATGAAAACCTACTCCAGAGTGCTCTTGACCTCAGACTGGGGCGACGGTTCATCTTTCAGCAGTACAACAACCCTAAGCACACAGCCAAAATATCAAAGGAGTAGCTTTAGGACGACTCTGTGAAAAGTCCTTGAGTGGCCCAGCCAGAGCCTACACTTGAATCCGATTGAACATCTCTGGAGAGATCTGAAAATGTCTGTGCACCAATGCTTCCCATCCAACCTGATGGAGCTTGAGAGGTGCTGCAAAGAGGAATGGGCAAAACTGCCCAAAGATAGGTGTGCCAAGCTTGTGGCATCATATTCAAAAAGACTGGAGGCTGTGAGGATGTATATGTATATTTATCTTTATAAAATGTTGTGGTATATTGAAACAGATCCCGCCAACATGATTGGACACACCAGATCACATAACCATGCATTATTTCCCAACTACTGCACTCCTCATGCCTGATCTACTGTACTTCCAGCTGTGACCAAAACCTCATCACGAAGTCACAGCTGTATCACTATTAGAGATGTTAGGTTTGGTTCTCCAGAAATATGTATACACCTGAATTTTGTGAATCTGACTTGTGGTTTTATTCTCCTGAGGAGATCTGGATAAATCTGAGTCAAGGTTCTAATCTTCCAGAAGTACAGATTTTGGATTTTAAATATGAATTTCGGGTTTTGTATTGCAAAAATGTCATGTTTTTATCTGTTTTCAAAACTTTTTATAATTTTTTTTTAAATTCAGTTCAAAACCAAAACACGTAATGGTGGTTTTGCAAAACCAAAATCAAAACATGAAGATGCATCCAGATACAAAACTAAAACATAGGGGTCATTGCACATATATAATCACTACAAAAGTGTAAACATAAACATATATAATCACTACACAAGTGTAAACATAAACATCTATCACAGAGGCACTGCTCACAGAAAAGCAGCACATCACGGCCTAACTGACAAGAATACAAATGTCTTTTTTTTTTCGATTTCTGTCAGAAATTAAATCAATCTTCCCCAAAAATGGACTTGTCCAATTGTAATCTATTCAAATAACTTGAACAGGACTTACCTGAGCAGCCACATAAGAATCCTGCAAAACAAACAGCGGGTAGACTTGTGATCCTCCACTTTTGCATTAAGCACTTCCTGTCAGTACAATTCACCTTTTAACATGAATCACTCTTAGTCATTAATGTTCAACTGTTTAAGCTGCCAATTCTGAATGTTAAACTTTTTATTCACTTACACTGTTACCCAGTTAAATGATTATTCATTAAACATAATTAAAATTTAACAGTCTACAGTATTCTGAACTATTTTGATCTCCTACTCTATATCTATTTCACCCTATATCACACTACATCATCTTAACATAAAACTATTTTGTCACAATTCGGGCCCTTTTATAAGATAGATATACCACTCTTGGGTGCCCGCTCGACAGCATTTCACGTTCGACACCGTGGGAGAGATATCAAGACATCTCTTCCTAAATCCACTGCAGGAGCCAGAAGGCAGAGCTCAGGAGTGAGCTCCAGCCTCTTACTGCAGGGAGAGAGCCCCTGGCCATTCACTGGAAACAAAATCTCATTGGGTGCCCAGCAAATGTGGAAGGTGGCAGCAGGGCCTCTCCAGTCTGGTGGCTCCCTGCTGTGCTGGGTCAGCTGAGCACATTGTTCTGGCCCTGTCTATAGACTACAGTAATAAATGTAGATACTCATACCAAAAAGGTTAGCTTATCTGTTTGGTGTACTTGACTCATATCTGTATTCAGCTAGACTTCCCTGAGGTTCATGTGGATATAAAGAGAAATATGCACATAGTGCACTATGTTTTGTAATACAGGTATTTATTCAAAACACTGCACATTTAAATAAACAATTAATGTACAGGAGATTAAGCTTATCTGTGGTCCAGTCTGCTCAAGGTTGGGAGTATCCTCTGTGAGGTTTACAGTTCAAAGAAAACTGTTTCCACAGAATACTCAATAAAAGTCCAAAAAGTCCAAAATACTGGAACAGGAGGTAGTAAGAGGTAGGTTTCCCATTTATATTGTGACTATTTGCACACAAGTTCACTTTTTTAAGTATAATTATTACATCTATAATGTACTTATGTATCATTATTCTAGTATTAGTCCAACAATTCATTCTTAGTATTTAACAGCTTTTATCCACTGTATGTCTGGATCAAATACCTTGATTCTCTTTTGCTTCAAATTAGTCCAATATTCCAAATAGTAAATTTAAAATAAAATCGTAGTAACTTTTAAGTCCACCATAGTCCAAGCGTACAATAAAAAATAATAAGGGAAATTAAAGACAATTTGATGGCATAGATTTAAGAGTTTTAAATATGAGAGTCTGTTATATATCTTCAAATATAGAATGGCTATGAAAATTCAAACAATCAGAGAATAGACGACAGATGAAAATGGATTCTGACAAGACCCACAACAAAAGATATAGTAAAATAAGAAGATGGTGGAAGTAGATAGAATAATTTAAGAACAATTAAAATGGGAAAAAAAAGTGGTCTGCATACGGGGCAGGTATACTTATTGATAGGAGAATTATAGCTACATTTTAATAAAAAAGTTTAGTGGAGTGGAGTTTAGTGGTGTTTAAATTCCTGAAAACAAAACTTACAATTAAACCAACCGCACAAATTAAATATGCTAAAATGAAATATTTAATCTCCATTAACAGTGAATTAAGCAGAATAAAAACTAAAAATTTAATTATATATGAAAATATAAATGTCAAATATAAAATAGAAAGCTTCATAGTGCAATATTGTTTTTAATTAATAAAAATGTTACATTTAAAACACTGCACTATTATAGTGCCGCTTGTACCTGATATAAAACAGTGTGGGCTGGTTACCACATGGTGTTTATAAAATACTCCAACTGGCAATATAAATACATATGAAAAATTCAGTAAGAGAGTTTTCATATATTAGTTTGTACTCCTGTATTACTTATATGGTTGCAAATATTCATACTTTGTCTACCAAATATCTGCATAAAGTCACTGGTTGTGAAAAAAAATGTTAAACCACATTTTAGGTGACTGGTATTATTGTAACTGCAAATTTGTTACTCGTCTCAGATGACATTAATTTATTTTGAAGGAGTGTCACTCATAATCTCAATATTGTCCTCACTGACTCTAATGGAGTGTCACTCCAAAATGAGTTCATTATAATTGCAATTTAAATGTCAGGAAAATTGTCATTCATGTTATCCCAAGGACACTGATAGCAATGTGTTTTGCATACTATGAATATTGACTACTTGAGGAATATTAGACAATTTCTGAATTGTCTTAAGGATTAACAAAAATACCAAGAATTGGATTTTTTTAGCATTTTTTCATATAATCATTAATTCATGGGCCAAACATAGATTTAGCTGACGGGAATTTGATGATGGAATGATACATAGCACCGTATGTACACAGTGCACGATGTGGTATAAGATGACGTGATGTGTAGTTCCATGCTGCATTTATCACCATGATGTTGGTAATTGCATTGTCCCATCCCATCTGCTGTACAGCACAGCAGATAAGGGCCCTCATTCAGAGCCGTACGCTCTGAGCAGAGCGCACGCTCTGAATGAGGGCCGCCCTCCATAAAAATGGAGCGTCCTCCTGGACGCTCGTATAGCTGTGGGTCACCACCCACAGCCTATACGAGCATGCAGTTTGATGGCCGAGATGGTCGAGACCATCGCGACCATCGAAACTGCGAGCCGGAGCCTGCGGTTGAGGTTTTCAACCGCAAGCCCCGGAGTGATTTTGGCTCTATCAGAGCCAAAATCACTCCCACTGACATCACTAGTGATGTCAGTGGGCCGGCTTCTGACGGGAGGCATTCCCGTGGGAACGCCCCCGGCAGGGAGGCACGCCCCCGGCACGCCCACCAAAGGGGGCGTGCTGTCAATCAACATCGACAGCACGCCCCCTTTGATCAGACACAACGAGCGAAGGAAAGTCCTTCGCTCATCACGTCTGGCGCATGCGCACGACGGAGCTCCCGCCGTCGTGCGCATGCGCAGAGCACAACATCGACCCACTTGCGAGTGGACAGCCGCTTGCGAGTGGGTCTGAATCAGGCCCAAGGTTATGTAATGAACAACCCTCAGGCATGTGCATTCGGGCATACACACTATGCGAGTCATGAGATATCGTTCCAACCCATTTTGAAACAATATATCGTAAGACAGATTGCCTAGTGTGTACACAGCATAAGTTGTAACATTTTTGCTGGCCCAATTTCTCTATGGATATCAGACCTGTTATTATATGGTTGAAACTGCTATCACATTATAATAGGGAGACCACATGCTGCAGGTCGTACAGATATAGTATGACAATCCCAGCTTGGCATGGCAAGGTGCTGATTGCTATTAACAGTGCTGTTAATGATCTCTTCACTACAGGGGCAAGATGTCAACATTATCATCCTCCTCCTCACCCTCATCAGTATTAACATCATCTTCCCACAATATTAACTCATCACTGCTGGAATCCACCATTCATTGTTACGGATTCCTAGGCTATTCCATGTAAACCCCTAGAACCAGGCTAGCGAGGTCTTCCGCCACTAACAGCCACCCACAGTTCCCTTAGAACTGAACTGGAAGATGTTCACTGGTACTTAAATGGCTGCCTGTACTTAATACTCAAAGTAGTAGAGGTTTACACTGGTTACCTTTGCAAACCAGAGAATAGCAGAAAATACTGGAAACTGGGAGAGATGACCGTAGTATGGCTAAGAAGCCGATGGTTCAGCTTTGAGTGCCGATAGGTAGTAAATTTTGAAGAGTTGATGCAGTGGCTTGGAGGCCAGTGATGCGGCATTGAGAGCCAGTAGTATGGCTGGAGAACCGGTGGTGAGATGCGGCTTTGAGCCAGAAGTGTGGCTGGAGAGCGGGTGGTGAGATGTGGCTTTGAGAGCTGGTGGTGAGATGCGGCTTTGAGAGCCATTAGTGTAGCTGGAAAGCTGGTGGTGAGATGCAATTTGGTAGTGTTGCTGGAGAGTTGGTAGTGCAGCTACAAAGCCGGTAGCAGCTTGGGAGCTGATGGAGTGGCTGGGAGGCCGATGGAGTGGCAACAAAGCCTGTAGTAGCTTGGGAGCTGGTGGTGTAGCTGGAATGCCGATGGAGTGGCAACTATGCCGGTAGTATCTTGGGAGCTGGTGGTGCAGCTGGGAAGCTGATATTGCTGGATACAATGCAAAGGAAAAGCTACAGGAGTGCTGACCATGTATCAGAGCGGAGAGATCAACAGGGAATGCTATAGTCGGTGAAGCAGCAAAAGGCCAGTGTGTACAAAAAGGGGAAGGAACCAATCATGCCGTGTTGTGGACAGCACATGACATCCTGCAAAGTCCAGATTGCCTAGAAACTGACAGAATGGGAACCAGACTACCATAAAGAGGTAACTTGAAGCAAGTTGTGACCGTAACTTTTAACAGTACCCCTTCTTGAAGCGGGGTTGAAGAACCCCCAGAACCCGGTTTGTCAGGAAAATCCCAATATAAAAGCCTCTTAGGTGTAGGGGCATGTAAAGCATTTTCAGGAATCAAGGATTGCTCCTCCAGGCCATAGCCCTTTCAGTGGATCAAGAACTGCAAATGACCCCTGGAGATCTTAGAGTCCAAGATTTTTCAACAACAAATTTGCATTGACCATGGACCACAATCGAGACAGGTTTGGATGGAAACTTAGGCTTGAATCTGACAGAGCTGAAGACTGGTTTAAATAAGGAACAGTGGAAGGTGTTGTTGATGCGGAGAAACTTGGGTAATTGAAGCTTGAAAGCTACCAGATTAACCTGAGCAATGATGCAAAATGGATCAATGAACCTAGGACCTAGTTTATGAGTAGGTTGGCAAAGCTTCATGTTTTCATAGAGAGCCAAACCAAATCACCTTTTTTGAAAACACATGACCTCCGATGTCTATCAGCAGACTCCTTGCAGTGGAGCGAGACCCTCCAAAGGCTTTGATGAACCTTGCTCCAAATGCAACGAAGCCAAGAGACAGAAGGCAAAAAAGGCGAGGAGGAGTCAAAAGAGTTCACTCTGGGATGTTGACCAGTGATGCAAAAGAAAGGAGACACTGAAGATGCTGAAAGGCACGAGTTGGTAGATGAGAAACCCAGTCATTATTACATTTGGAGACATAACAGCATATTTATTGCTCCAAAGTCTGATTAACATGCTCAGTGTGCCCATTGGATTGTGGATGGTAACCTGAAGAAAGGCTGAGGCAGATGCCTAAGGAAGAGCAGAAGGCTCTCCAGAACTGTGCCACAAATTGTGTTCCATGATCTGACACAATATCCACAGGTAGACCATGTAGATGGAAGATATGCTGAAGGAACAAGCCAGAGAGTTCATTGGCAGATGGTAGTTTAGTCAAAGGAATGAAGTGTGCCTTCTTACTAAATCGCTCCACCACCATCCAGATAACAGAGCATCGAGCAGACACTGGGAGGTCGACAATAAAGTCTGTGGCTATGTGTGTCCAAGGTCTCTTAGGTATGGTGAGAGGCAGAAATAGAGCAGAAGGAGCCGACCAAGGTGTCTTATTTTGCGACCTCACATGCAGACCTCACATGCCAGGATGAATTCACGAACATCTTTGTTCAGAGAAGGTCACCAGACTGAGCAGGAGAGTAACTCTAAAGTATTACTGATGCCAGAATGACCGAAAGCTTGTCTAGAGTGGAAATCCAGTAAGACCGACTTCCTGAAATTTACTGGAACAAATAGAAGACCGGAAGGTTTATCAGGAGATGATTCTAACTGACAGGTCTGGATGAGCACAGCCAAATTCCTGGTGATAGCACAATGAATGTGAGACTCAAGAATAATCGGTTCATCAGAACTAATGGCTGCTGCACTGGAACAAAGCTTCTGTAGAAAGCATCCACCTTGACGTTTTTAGATTCAGGACAAAATGATATGAGAAAATTGAACCAGGTAAAAAATAATGCTAACGTGCTTGTTGGAAGTTCAATCTCTTCGCAGACTGGATATATGACAAGTTGTTATGGTCAGTAAGAACTGTGATTTGATGTTTGGCCCAATCCAGCCAACATCTCCAGTCCTTGAAGGCCCACTTAATCGCGAGCAACTCCCGATTACCCACATTGTAGTTGCATTCTGCCAAGGTGAAATTGTGGGAATAGAAGCACAGGGGGGCAATTTGTTGTCAACAACATCCTTCTGAGACCAGATAGCTCCAGCTCCAATCTCAGAGGCATCAACTTCCAGAATAAACAGGAGATCTGAATTGAGATGACGCAGCACTGGAGCCTGCATGAAGGTGGTTTGAGCTTTGAAAGCCTAAATAGCTTTGGATGTCCAATTAAAGGTGTCTCCTCCTTTCTTGGTCATTTCCATGATGGGTGCCATGATCATAGAGAAAGCCTTGATAAACCTTCTAGAATAATTATCAAAGCTGAGGAAGTGCTCAATCACTTTAAGGGTAGTTGGTTGAACCCATTCCAGTATGGCTTTGGCTTTGTAGGATCCATGAAAAATCTTGGGGAGGAAATTACTTAGCCTAGGACAGAGACTTGGGTGACATGGAACTCACATTTCTTCAGCTTAGCGTAAAGATGGTTCTTTTGCAATTTCTGCAAAACTTGGAGAACATGCTGATGGTGTTGATAAAATGACTGTGAGAAAATAAGAATGTCATTAAGGTGAACAACTAAAAAGCTTCCCAGGAATTCCCGAAGGACATCATTAATGATATCTTGAAAAACCGCCGGGGCATTGGCTTGGCCACACTGCATGACCAGGTACTCATAGTGTCCTGAGTGAGTACTGAAGGCCATCTTCCACTCATCACCACTCCTAATTCGGATCACATTGTAAGCTCCCCTAAGATCGATCTGAGTAAAGATGGTGGCTTGACGCAGCTGATCAAAAAGGACCGAAATAAGAGGTAGCAGGTAAGAGTTTTTAACAGTGATGTTGTTGAGAACAAAATAATTATTGTAAGGATGGAGAGTCCCATTCTTCTACCCAACAAACAAGAAATAAGCCCCAACCAGAGATTTAGAGGGACGGATAAATCCCTTTGCCAAGGCATCCTTGAAATATTCCTTCATCGTCCTATCTTCATGAATAGACAAGGAATACAATTGGTCTTTGGGTAGCTTGGCCCCATGGATTAAATTGATTGTGCAATGACCAATGAAGAGGAAGGACATTAGCTAATTGCTTGAAAAAGACATCAGAGTATTCCTGGTACTGGACTGGAATGGAGAAGTTTTGAAAACAGCAGGCTGAAATGCCCAAACAGGTACAGCAAAGGCAACGAGACTGGCAGGCACGACTCCATTTCTTGATTTCTCCGGAGGACCAGTCAATGATGGGATTATGATCCCTGAGTCAATGGAGACCAAGGACAATAGATAACAATGGACAGTGGAGAAGGAAAAAAATAACCTCTTAAGGATTCTGGATTTAAACCTCTATACGCTCCTGCCTATACCTTCTAAAAACCTGCCTATACCTTCTAAAATTTACGCTATTTGCGTACACAGTCATACAGTAAAATAAAGACTTCAGACCTTGAACATGTGTTTCCAAAGCATAAAGTATTATTCAAGCAAAGTACAGACAGTTACATGCTGTTATCTAAGTACAATTTAGCTCAAAGAAATTATACAGACCCAAGATACAGTTATACAAACGCACACGCTCTGGAACCAGATTCCGGCATCAACAAGAAACCTCCATCAACAGCATCAGCATGAAGACTGAAGACTGGGGTCAGAACACATATATTTATACCCTTACAGAAATAGACTGTACAATAGAGAGGTTCGTTGCAATCCCATTGGTTCCCCATCACGGTGCTTCTGTTAAAGGACATTTAACAGGTTTATTCAAATGGACACAGACCAGCCTCCGACAGCCTTTGTCTCTGTTTTCCCACCTCATGCAAATCTAGGATGTTGGTTTTACAAAGTACATTTTGGTGCTTTAACTTTTTACGGTCCATAAGTTGAGAATGCATGTTGCGATCTTCACACCGATGATACCGGGAAGCTGTTGAGAAAGTGCAGATCAGTATAACACCAAACACGGCTTACTTATCATGTATTAAACCTTAGATACCAAATAGCCTTTATTTCACAGCATTTGTAATAAATGAATAAAACTTGAATCTTACACTTTAAAGCTATGGAACCTTTTATGTGAGTGAGTACTGTATTAGGGGTTTGGGAAAAGATGCTAGTTAACTTGGGGCAGATGCGTACGCGCAAAGCTAATAAACAGCATTCTCATGTGGGGTATTATGCATTCGCTAATGTGCGACATGTTAACAGCGCAACTGTGTGTATTAATGTGTGTATGGGGTATGGTAAAATATGCAATCGCCTGATGCTAATAATAGCATCGCCATATGTACTTAAGTGTGAGTTTAGCTAAAATGGCGCTGGGCGGCCATTCGCAAAATGGCATCTCACAGATCTCATTTTCAAGATGGTGTACTGCGGCCATTCGCAAGATGGCATCATTTCGATCTAATTTTAAGCTGATCTTGTCTCAGCCAATTATCCAGCTTCGACACTCTGAATGTAGAACTCCAATAGTCAATGCAGAGGAGATGTTTTGAATTTAATTCGATCATTGGAGACTATTCCTCCATCCAGTCTGCAGATTGGAATTTTCTGATTCAAAGGAACAGCGGGTAAACTAAGAGACTTAAAAAAAAAAGAAACCATCCATGAATCCATTAAATTGCCAGCTGCACCGCTATTAAGAAATGTAGAAGTTGCCAAGAAGGAATCAAAGAGTTGGATAGCTGCAGGGACAAGTATTGAGTTTTCGGAGGAAATGGGAGCCAGGCCTAAATGTAATTCCTCCCAAACACTTAGGCCTTGCCTTTTACTGGCCTGAGTGGACACTTACTCAGGGAATGTCTCTTGTCTCCCCAATACAAACAGAGACCCTGAGAACGTCTCCAGCATCTCTCTTCTGGAGGTAACCAAAAGGCACCAATCTGCATAGCCTCCTCCGGATCTGAAGTTGGAACCCAGATAGGATACCAGGGTGATCTTGTAGGAAGGATATGCTCATGCCTACATTCCCGATGGTCAGTTCTGTTTGCCTTATGCATGAGGTCATCCAAAGACTCAGAAGGAGGATGCTGAACAAGGATATCCTTGATGGCCTCAGAGAGTCCCAGGCAAAATTGACTACTAAAGGCTGGGTCATTCCAACCAAAATCCATTGTCCATCTATGGAATTCATAATAATAATCAGCTGCAGCTTTCTATCCCTGTCTGAGGGAGCACAATTTTGACTCAGCCAAAGCAGTTCTGTCTGGGTCATCATATAATAATTTCATGGCAGTGAAGAAGGCTTTGACCAATTGAAGAGCTGCATTTGTTGAGGGTAACCCAAAGGCCCAAGTCTGTGGATCTCCCTGGAGAAGGGAAATAACCAGCCTTACTCATTGGGATACTGTCCTGGAGGAAACAGGGCGTAACCTGAAGTAAAGTTTACAATAGTCCCTGAAGTTGAAGAATTGTCTGCGGTCCCCTGAAAGATGGTCTGGCAGGTTCATCTTTGGTTATTTGGGAGTAACCAGGACCATAGGAGACCAGACCTCATCGACTTGCAGGGAAAGCTCTTGGACCTTTTGTGTGAGTACTTCAATTTGTGCAGCAAGCACCTGGGCAGGATTCTGTTCCTGTTCTATATTATCTTCTTAATTTGGCCAACTATAAAGTTACGGATTCCTAGGCTGTTCCATGTAACCAGCTAGAGCCATACTAGTGAGGTCTTCCACCAGTAACAACCACCTGCTGTTCCCTTAGTACTGGAAGATGTCCACTGGTACTTAAGTGGCCATCTGGATTTAATATTTGAAGTAGTAGAAGTTTACACTGGTTACCTTCGGAAACCAGAGAATAGCAGAAGATACTGGAAACTGGAAGAGAAGTCCATAGAATAGCTCTGAGCGCCGATAGGTAGTACAATTTGAAGAGCTGATGCAGTGGCTTGGAGGCCAGTGATGTGGCTTTGAGAACTTGTACTGTGGCTGGAGAGCCAGTGGTGAGATGTGGCTTGAGCCGGTTGTGTGGCTGGAGAGTCAGTGGAGTGATGTGGCTTTGAGAGCCGGCAGTGTGGCTGGAGAGCCAGTGGTGAGATGCAGCTTTGAGCCAGTAGTGTGGCTGGAGAGCCAGTGGTGAGATGCGGCTTTGAAAACCGATAGTGTGGCTGGAGAGCTGGTGGTGAGATATGGCTTTGAGAGCCGGTAGTGTGGCTGGAGAGCTGGTGGTGAGATATGGCTTTGAGAGCCGGTAGTGTGGCTGGAGATCTGGTGGTAAGATGTGGCTTTAGCTGGTAGTGTGGCTGGAGAGCCAGTGGTGAGATGCAGTTTTGAGCCAGTAGTGTGGCTGGAGAGCTGGTGGTGAGATATGGCTTTGAGAGCCGGTAGTGTGGCTGGAGATCTGGTAGTAAGATGTGGCTTTAGCCGGAAGTGTGGCTGGAGAGCCAGTGATGAGCTGTGGCTTTGAGAGCCAGTGGTGAGATGTGGCTTTGAGAGCCATTACTGTGGCTGGAAATCATGTGGTGAGATGTGGCTTTGAGAGCCAGTAGTGTGGGTGGAGAGCTGGGGGTGAGATGCAGCTTTGAGAGTTGGTAGTGTAGCTGGAGAGCCGGTAGTGCGGCTACAAAGCCATTACCAGCTTGGGAGCTGATGGAGCAGCTGGGAAGCTGATGGAGCGGCAACATAGCCGATGGTGTGGCTTTGAGGCCAGTGACGCAGCTTTAGAATTGGTAATGTGGCGAGAGAGCCAGTGGTGAGATGTGGCTTTGAGATCCAGTCATGTGGCTAGAGAGCCTGTGGTGAGATGCAGCTTTGAGAGTCAATAGTGTGGCTGGAGAGCCGGAAATGCAGGAACAAAGCCGGTAGCAGCTTGGGAGCTGGTGGTGTGGCTGGGAAGCCAATGGAGTGGGAATGAAGCTGGTAGTACGGCTGGGAAGCTGATTGAGCGGCACTAAAGCTGGTAGTAGCTTGGGAGCTGGTGGTGTAGCTGGGAAGCCAATATAGCTGGATACAATGCAAAGGAAAAGCTACAGGAGTGCTGACTATGCAGCAGAGCCGAGAGATCCACAAGGAATGCTACAGTTGGCGAGGTGGCAAAAGGCCAACATGCACAGAAAGGGGTAGGGACCAATCATGTCATGCTGGGACAGCACATGACATCCTGTGGCATCTAGATCACCTATCAACCAACAGAACTGGAACCAGACTGCCAGAAAGAGGTAAATTGCTAGAAAGAAGCAAGTCATGACCACGACTTGTAACAGGTCTTCCTTATGGAATTTATAATCTTTTCCACATTTTGAGGAAGTAGCCTCCTATGCCGATTACTGACAAGGTTGCTGGTTGTGTTTAAACTATTTCTGAGCACACACTAGAGAATGGGCAGCTTAAGTTAAGAAAAGCCAGTTTGCACAAGGGCCTCCAAATTCCTTTTAATTCCTCCCAGTAGTCAAAGGTACCATCTGACATGTCTATTTGTACACTGTCATTAAAATAATCCTTCAGATTCTATTGATGTTGACCATATCAAATAGTATTAAGGTAGAGGTGTCACTAATTTTGGGCAACTATTTTAGACGTGATTAGATGTCAAAATTTTGTGGTGACTCATCCACATCACCAGTGCATCTCTTGGGAAAGCTCAGTTTTTTTCCTGGCAGCCACAGTTTCTGGAGAAACTGAAGGAGGAGATGTCATGTGCCACTTTAACTGTCAACTTGCTCACCAGGAGCTCTTTGCATCTCTTAAGATCTGTGTCAGTAGGAAAGAAAGACACAACATATGACTTAAACCTAGGCTCAAGCACGTTCAACAATATGTAGTGATTCAATTTCAAGATGTTGACAACCCTTGGATCATGGTGAAGAAAATAAAGGACTTTATCTACAACTCTGGCATATTTAGTAGAATCGCTTAGTTTCATGTCCTCCGTTATTTTCTTAAGCTGCTTTTCCAAAAACTTTATTAGGGGAATCACCTGACTCAAGCAGGCAGAGTCTGGATTCACTTCACAGGTGACTACTTCAATGGTTTCAGCACCTTGCACAACACAAAAAGTATTATCCACATTGCTGAACTAAGGTAAATTCCCCTTCCTCTCCCTATGTCATGACTTGTTGTGTAGTTTTGAATGGCTTGTTGCTGTTCCTTTGTTCTCTGAAGCATATAAAGGGTGGAATTCAACCTTGCTAGTACCGCTTGCTTCAGTTGGTGGCGTGGCAAATTGAACTTTTCTTGCAGTCTCTGCAATGTTCTATGTGCAGTTGCTGAATGGCGAAAATGTCCCAAAAATTTTTCGGGCCACAGACAGCATTTCCTGCACGCTCTTGTCATTTTTAAAAATAATCTGCAGCACCAAGTTTATTGTGTGCGCAAAACATGGTAGATTTTTGAATTCACATAGCTGTAATGCTCTCACAATATTTGTGGCATTATCAGAAATAGGATGTAGTCAGCATCCCTGCATGCCAAAATACAGGCATTGGAATCCCAATTGCCGCATCCCGAAGGTAAGTATGGGGGGTTAGGGGGAGGGTTAGGTTTAGGTACCAGGGAGGTTAGGGTTAGGCACTAAGGAAGGAGATTAGGGTTAGGCAATAAGGAGGGAGGGTTGGGGTAGGCATCGGGGAAGGGAAGGTTAGGGTTAGGCACTAATGGGGGAGATTAGTAATAGGCACCAGGGAGGTCGGGTAAGTGATAGGGGTGAGGGTTAGTGTTACCTTACTTACTGAGAGGGGTCAGGATTATGACTGTCAAGATGCTGTTGTCAGTATTCTGACTAGAAGCATCACGACCGCCTGGACCCCATACCCAACCAATCCGAAATTACAAATCCTGAGGAGTCTAAGAGGGGTAAGCTTTTTTGCTATGATATCCCTTAATGTTTCTAACAGGTTGACACCGGTATGCCTCTTAGTGAAGCCGGTGATACAGAGAGTAGCCTGCCTTAGAATGGGCTGGCATTTTGTGTTACCTACTGTACTGCATTACTGTAAAGCATTAAATTGACCCAGTGGGCTTTCACAGTGATGTAATCTTTTGTTTGCCCAGTACCTGTTCACTTAACTGTGGTTAGATGAACAGTGGGTACAATGGCATTTTATGGCCAAGGATTCTTTTTTTTAAGTCCTGGTACAGGTGAGGAACTACTTTTCTGGTAAACTGGAACCTAGATGGAATTTGGTAGCAGGGACACAGGACCTCAGCTAACTGTTTAAAACCAGATGCATTAATGGCAGATGTTGGATGAATATCTAATACTAGCATAGCCATCATGTTTTCAGTGTTTTGCTGTACAACTGTGTGACATCTGTCATACTTGGTTCCTTTTGCAAAGGATTGTTTAACATTCAATTGTCTTTTGAAACTACTACTATTATTCTTGGTTCAAAGATCCTCCCCCAGCAGCAGCAAACCTAAATAGCAGGTATGCGTCATCACATGCAGGCAAAAAGGTACCAGTGGGCATCTTTATGATTGGGTGATCTTTGCTAACATTTGCATATTTTTGCTGCTGCATTGCATATGTAATCTCAGATGCAAATGCATTGGTGTACATCTCTGAATCTGGCCCTATATCACCTGCAGCCCTTAGAACTTGGGTAGCACTGCTAGAAAGGCAGAGGAGTGGCTTCTCATGGGAAGAATTCTCTCTGTTAATCGCAGCCTGGACTTGCAATTCTAGGGGGAGAAAACACCTCCCCCGGAGACTGCCTGTCCTGTGTGTGATTGACAGGTAGCATTTCCAATGGGAAGCTACTGCCAGTCACAGTGTAGCCAGTGTATTCACGGACTGCAATTGACTTACTGAAGTGGTGGATTTTAATGCAGCCCTGCAGCCTCTAGTTAACTTACCCAAGATTGCAATCTGGACCAAACTTGATTCTTAGTAAATTTACCCCCAAGTGTTCTAGGCTTTGGCGGAGAGGGAGCTCTTGCAAAATAGCTTATACTGGTTCCCTTGCTATTCAGGTGAAATATGACAAGAGTCAAGTAGCCTATTGGAGGCCAGCCAGTGGCGAGAGGCAAGAGAGGATAAGGCACTTGGCACACTGAGGTATAGTGCTGACCCCTGCATTGAAGGGTCATGCAGAGGGTACACCTCTTTGCCTTCCAAGGTCAGCAGAATGTGTAAAGTTCCAGTGGGACATCTTATACTCATTACCACACTAGACCACCATGGCACACAGCAGGCGGTAAACCTGTAAGCATTGTGGGAGGAGGGGGGCACCAGTTAAAGTCTTGTTGCCAAATTGGTCTTGGCTGGTCCTGAGATCCCCAAAATTTAATTGAGTATATATACTATATATATATATATATATATATATATATATATATATCAACACGTTCAAATGCATTACTTTCTCTCTGTTTAATAATAACACCCAACAAATCTACTCTGGTTTAGTAAGAATAATTTGAAGAAACAAATGTATGCCTGTGTGTCCTACATAAAATAATTATGAATGCACAGACTGGTATCTTAAAAAGAAAAATATATATATTCTTATTCATTAGTATATTAAGCTTTATATATAAGAAGCAGTTTGCTGTTAAAGCTTATTGTGTTTAATTTTAATCTTTTAAGTTTTAGCTTTCATTAATGCATGTCATACATGCTAATGTACAATATTATTGCAGTACGTCAACATTAAGAGCTGGAAGCATTTTTGTCTGCTAAGAGAGTCCCTCAAACTGTGATTTGGTAATCTAAAGATACAGTAGTGCCTACTATATTTCACAAAAGCTACATCAAAGATAATACATTCTTCTCATGTCATCAGAATATTAACACACCTGCCGGCAAAGTCAAGATGTTAGTTTAAAGAATCACAAATATGGAAGAGTTCAATAATGTGGTATATGACAGCTGACTGACAAAGCTAATTAACTGCCTTAAGAAGATT
This sequence comes from Taudactylus pleione, assembly GCA_031769625.1. Lineage (NCBI taxonomy): Eukaryota > Metazoa > Chordata > Amphibia > Anura > Myobatrachidae > Taudactylus > Taudactylus pleione. Next base: position 7,275,298 of record JAUIMM010000182.1, read on the forward strand.
TTCTATAAATGAAGCATCGTCTGTTCTATTGTAATCTCACACATAACCCTTTATCCTCTATTTTATGTTGTGTTTTGTGTCATATTTTGTATTTTTTTCTGATATATATATATATATATATATATATATACAGTATATATAATAAGCCAGAAAGCATGTCTGTCTGTCTGTCTTTTTGTCCTTTATGCATGGCCAGGGTTTTGGACCTAGCTCCTCCAATTTTGACAGGTAAGAGGGAGGGGGGCAGCATTGGAAATGGGTCTCTGCCGGGCCCCTCCAACAAACCTGGGCTCCAGTAATAAGTACCTGCTCCCACCCACTCTAAACCTTTTGTGGGCTGCATAGCAAGATCTTAAAAGATGCCCCCCCAGAGGTAAAAAAAACACATACATTTGCCCCCACACAGAGCCCATTCATGTTATGCCACACAGTAGTGCTAGTGCTCCTTATACACATTATGATACACAGTCATGCCCCATACACTACACAGTAATGCCCCTTAAATATTATACCACACAGTAGTGCCCTTTACAGATTAGTGCCCTATATACAGTGGCGGGCTGGGCCGGGGGGCAGGGTGCCATGTGCCCCCCGGGCCGCAGCATCATGTGGGCCGCATGCAGTCTGTGTCTCTGTGACTCAGACTGCACCACTTGTGTAGCGCTGACCGGACGGAGTTCGGTCAGCGCTACACAAGTGACAAACACACAGCCGCCGGCTCCGGCAGCTGTGTGTTTGTTTTGATCAGCAGCCAACGAGAGTCTGTCAGACTCTCATTAGCTGCAGCTGCGCCCACTGCAATGGGAGTGGGAGAGGCATCATAATGCCATATGACGTCTCTCCCATAATGCAGAGCGGCCCAGCCCGGGAAGGACAGACGGAGGAACGGACGGCGACGGCGGGAGCGGGGATTGAGGTAAGTGTTGTTTTTTTTTTACTACGTGTGTCTACTGGGGGGGGGGGAGGCTGGCACTACAAGGGGGAAACCACTACTGGGGGCACCACATGGGGGGAACCACTACTGTAGGCACTGCAAGGGGGGAATACTACTAATGGGGGCAATACAAGGGGGGACTACTACTACTGGGGGCACTACAAAGGGGGGCACTACAAAGGGGAACTACTACTGGGGGCACTACAAGAGGGAGGGGCTACTACTGGGGGCACTACAAGAGGGAGGTACTACTACTGGGGGTACTACAAGAGGATGACCACTACTGGGGGTACTACAAGGGGGAGATCACTACTGGGGGCACTACAGGGGGGGCACTACAAGGGGGGACCACTGCTGGGGATTATAACTGGGGGCACTTCAAGGGGGGGACTACAACTGGGGGGACTACTACTGGGGGCACTACAAGGGGGGGACTACTACTACTATGGATATAACAGGGGGAGGGGACAACTACTAGGGGCACTGCATAGGAGGGAGGGGACTACTACTAGGGACACTACATAGGGGGGAGGGGACTACCACTGGGGGCACTGCATCGAGGGACCACTGCTGGGGGATCTATAAAAAGGGCAATACTGGGGGTACTGCATATGGGGGAGACTACAACTGGGGCCACTATTTAAGGGGCACTGCATAAGGGTTACCACTATTGGGGGCACTGCATTGGGTGTGGACTGCTACTGGGGGCACTATATAAGGAGCAATGTATAGGGGGTACCACTACTGGGGGCACTATATAAGGGGCTTACTACCGGGGGCACAAGGGGCACTGCACAGGTGGGACCACTACTGGGGGCACTGTATAAGGAGCACTGCATAGGGGGGATCCCTACTGGGGGCACTACTGGAGGCCTGCATAAGGGGGTCCTCTCCTTGGGCACAGGGGGGCACTGCATATGGGCACCATGACGGGGCTGTCCTTAATCTTTATTTTTACTTTACATTAATCCCATATGGACGCGCCTCCTCCCTGGAACACTTGAGGGGTGGGGGGGCGCCGTAGCACGCACGTTCTTCGGGCACCCTGGCTACACGCTACTCCTCTGCCAGGGCCGTCTGCATGCATTTGCCCCCCAGGCTAAAAGTTGCCAGCCAGCCCCTGTCTATATAACACATTATTCCACACAACAGTAGTGCCCCTTACACATTTTGCCCCCCTAGCAACCAGGGCAGTCAGTGTATATATATGCATATGCCTGACAGACAGGAAGGTTCCTCTGCCTGCTTCCCAGCTTTCAGTGAGGCACAGAAAGTGCTGCTGTCACAGCAGTTTGGCCTCTGCTATGCCAGGCTGCGGCACACCTCCTCAGGGCCAGATTAAAGGGGTGGGTGGAGCTGTAGACCAGAAACAATTTGCCTGCTATTTGCCTTCTGAGGCCCCAACCCCAACAATAGGCTCCACCCCTCCCATGGGCCACAACCCTCTTCCTTCCACTTTCTTCCCCCACAGGGATCATTGGCAAGTTAGGAGCGTTAGGCCCCCCTGTCACATGCATGTCCATATTCTCAGGTTCCTCACCAAAGAAGAAGCTTCTCTGCCTCTACAGCTACCCTGCCCCAAGGCCCCAGCTCTCCTCTCCTGCTCCCATTGGCAGGGCTGCATGCATAGTGTGCAACTGTGAATGTACTGCACAGAAGATTGCAAGCAATGTGAGTGAGACAGTGCTGCCCTATACAGGTGCCTCAGCCCTTCCTCCTGTAGTCTGTCTCACAGTCCTCTTTACCATTCCTGCCCCTGACCCCTCTCCATATCTGTGCCTCTGCCCCCTTCCAATATGTTACTGTGCTCTTTACCATCTTTACTCATCCCTTTTCTCATATCTGTGACTCTTCCCCTTCCCATATGTTACTGTGCTCTTTACCATCTTTACTCTTCCCTTTTCTCATATCTGTGACTCTTCCCCTTCCCATGTGTTGCTGTGCTCTTTACAATCTTCCTTTGCCCCCTTTCCCATATACAGTATGTGCCTTTGCTGCCTCCCAATATCTGTGCCTCACTTAGACTAACATATTTTTTGCATTTGCCCCCTCTTTATATGTCCTTCTGCCTTTTCTCAATTTTCCTATATCTGTGAATTTGCCCCTTCCCCTCATTTGTGCCTCTAATCCCCTCATATCTGTGCATCTGCCCCCTTCATATCTGTGCCTCTGCCTCCTTCATATCTGTGCCTCTGCCCCCTCCCTATCTATGCCCTGTCCTCTTTTCCCCTGTGTGCCTCTCCCGATTTGTGCCTCTGCCCCCCTCTCTCCATATCTATGCCACTGTACCCTTTTCACATGTGTGCCTATCCCCATTTGAGCCTCTGCCCCCTTTATCCACGTGTGCCTCTGCCCCCTCACTCAATGACTGCTGGCTGCTGATCAGAAGAGACTGAACGGAGGAGGGCCCGCCAGGTAAGCATAGATTTCAATTATTAAGCCATTATGGATTTTTCTCTATTTAAAAAAATTGCTTTATTCTTTTATAATTATTAAAAATTTGAAAATATTTTTTTTAGCCTCTTGCCTGGAGTGGTCTCATCAGATGCAACCACACCAAGCTTGACTTTCCCTGATATGGTCGCATCTAATGTGACTAGTCAGAAATGCTCACTGGGCGCTGCTGGAAGTTAATGTTATAGCAGCCGTCAATCTCAGAGGGACTTTCCGGCCCCTCTGCACCCACAGCTTGACCTCAAATTTATTCCAATCACTGCTGCCCACAGGGATCGGGCAGTTCAAACACGCTCCCCACCAGGGGGTAGCTGGCTCCACCCGCAGAGTATACTGAACACTGTGGCCAGAGTGATCAAGCAGCCAAGCATCTCCCAACAGCTGCAGTACAGCCGCAGCTCCGCTCTGCCCGTAGTTTCCCAATGTGATCATGCAGCTAACCCAATGTAACTCCAACCAAATAGCTCCTCTCCCTTGCGTATGTGTGCATATATGTGTACGCACATACAGTACATACACATGTATATATGTGTATGCAGACTGCTGCTCTCCAGCCCCCCCACACACACACCTGGTACGCAGACTACTGCCCTCCAGCCCCCACACACATACCTGTACTGCAGATTGTAGACCTCAAGTCCCCACAAACACAATAATACTGCAGACATTCCCCACCACACACAGCTGGTCTGTAGACTGCTACCCTCCAGCACCCACACACACACGTGGACTGCAGACCTAAGCCTTCCAGTCCCCCTCCCCCCCCTACACACACACACATATCTGGGGGTTAAATTTACTAAAGTGAGAGTTTTTAGAAGCGAGTTTTAAAAGTGATGTTGCCTATAGCAACCAATCAGATTCTAGCTATTATACTCTAGAAGGTGCTACTGTTGTTAATTGTTAAGTAGAATCTGATTGGTTGCTATGGGCAGCATCATTTTTTAAACCTACTTCTAAAAACTCTCACTTTAGTAAATTTACCCCCTGGACTGCAGAATGCTGCCCTCCAGCCCCCACACACACACTTAAACTGCAGACTGCTACCCTCCCCCTCCCCACACACACATTCTTGGGATGACTGTGACGGTCTGTTGTGTTACGTGCGACGGTCAGTCTGCACATGCACATTACACTTTCAACTGCCAGGGGCACAGCAAAGCCTGCAAGGCTTCACTGAAGCTGGAAAGGTTGTTGCTGGGTCCTCAATGCCTGCTATGAGGACTGCATCACTATTGCCATGTATTAATGGAGCAAACAGTACAGTGATAAACAGCGATATGCTAAGCTTACCGCTGTTTGTTAAATAAGTAAAGGATTCTATAACCCTTTTAGTAACTGCTAAAGGGATTATGGGCCTGATTCAGACCCGCAGGCGAGTTCATAGCACTCGCAAGCGGGTCGATGGTGGCCCAATGCGCACGCGCGGCGAGTGCAACCCCCGTAATGAGTGAAACCTTCACTCACTCCGGAGCTCTCAGCAAAACAGGGCGGCTGTCAATGTTGATCGACAGCTCTCCCCGTTTTGTAGGCGGGTAGGGGGGGTGGCTGAAAAAACTGAGGCATTCCCTTAGGAATGCCTGCCGTTTGTGGGTGGCCCTACCGACATCACTCGTGATGTCAGTAGTGGACTTCCGGCTCTATTAGAACTGGAAGTCCACTTGGCATTGCGAGTGCTGAGACCCTACCACAAGGGTCTCCTCACAATGCCGATTGTCACTATAATCGCGACCATTGCCAGGCCGCTCGCACTAGCTGTGGGTGGTCACCCACAGCTGTGCAACCGGCCTGGAGGCTGAATTAAAAAACAACTTGGACACCCTGATTCAGAGTGAGCGCACGCAAATAGTGTGCGCCTCTGAATCAGGCCCTATGTTTTGTTATTAAATGGGAAATAATGTTTTGTTTATTTTTTTAAGTGTATGTATTGAAACCGCTCGCTAGGATGCATTCGCACGCAGCCATCAGCTGCCACAGTATGCAAATTCCACGATCACTAGCAAGACATTAGCACAACAACTATGTCTTACCGTGCGATCGCGGTATGTATTTAGACGCCCACCAGCCTGACACAAGATGCCCACTTTCCTTTAGTAACACAATGTCCAGGAAGTGTAACATCAAGTACCATCGGTCCCATATGCAGCACTTGTGGCTGACCATACCCTACCACAAGCACTGCGAATGCAGCAGTGTGTAATTCAGCCATGTGACATGTATACTAACGCTGCGTCTTAATTATGTACGCCCCTGAAACAGCATTTAGACACCCAGACACGCCTGCGTTTGCACCACCACACCTTCGTTTACATTGACCACCCCCTGTCACCACCCAGAAATGTCTCGTCCTGTCACCCATTCTAGCAGGGCGCCTGTGTACAGGGTGCAAGTGCTTCACGATCGCAAGGTCTCTGGTTCGCACATCTTATATGCATGCGCAGATTCCAAACATCGGCAGGCTATGTGTGAATGCCTCCTAGCGAGCGGGCCAGTGCTCTGGATTTGCCCCCCCAGGCTAAAAGTTGCCAGCCAGCCTTTGCCAGCAACTCTCCTTTCCATGTCTCTCCAGAAGCCTCCCACCTCCCTCTGTGTTCCATCAGCAGCCAGCAGGTGTGGATTTGGGGCTGGTCCACCAGCTGATTACAGCTGGTGCACCGGCAGGCAGTGGCAGACATAGACATTGCAATTTGAATCTGGCGCCGGTCGCGAGCCAAACTGCTGATTGGCTGCCAGTCCGTTAACTCTGATTGCTGTGTGACCAGTGGTGTTGTCTCTCCATGACTGCCTGCCAATGCACCAGCTGTAATCAGCTAATGGGCCATCACTAAATCAACATTGCTGACACCCAGACCCCCCTCGACGGCTCTGACTGGACAGGCCCACCTTGTGTGCATGATTGGGTGCAGAGGGAGCAGTGGGCCGCAGAGGTAGCTCGGGAACCATAGCAGCCACACCCCTTTTACCCACGGTAGTTACGCCACTGTTTGCATGCATGTTAGCAGACAATGGGGTCCTTTACAGAATCAATGGAATGGGGTTACTGTATATGTGATGACAGTTTATACAAATAAAGGCTGCAGGTATACTTCAGGGTCCAGTCTTCACCCTGGCAAAGCCTGGTATCCCAGATATTATGTATGTATGTATGTATGTATGTATAGCATTAAGGGGTACATTTTATAAACATTGTATTTGGAGGCAACATTTTAATTACCTCCATATTTGAATGAAAGTTTATGCTGGGGCAGTCCATGTGATAAGGGATTGTTCCAACAAGGATTTTCCTTACCTTTCTTGGCAAAGTGAATGTCCGCATAAAGGTTTTCTATTGTAGTGCACAGTACAGGCAGCTGCCAGGTAATCAGCTGACCCAGTGAGCATTAAAAACTGCAGCATTACACATAAAACAGCAGAGAAGAAGGGATCTGAATGCATTCCAGTCCCCACTCAGATAGGTCCTTGCAAAGGAAATACAAATATCTGCTACAGTAACTTGCCATCTGAAGATGATATTAGCTAACAGAGATCAACTGTAAAATGCTAAGCTTTCTGTAACTTGTTAAATTGGACCAGAGGGCCTGATTCAGAGCCGGACGCTCTTTGAGAGCGCTCGCTCTGAATCAGGGCGTCCCTTTTATTTTTTAAAGTCGGCCTCCTGACCGCTCGCATAGCTGTGGGTGACCACCCACAGCTTATGCGAGCGGCCACTTACTGACATCACGAGTGATGTCAGTAGGGCCGCTAACAAACGGCAACTGTTCCTGCAGGAACACCTCTGTTTGCCCTGCCACCCCCCCTGCCCGCCTCCAAAACGGGGCAAGCTGTCAATCACCATCGACGGCTGCCCCGCTTTGGCGCGAGACCCGTAGTGCCGGAGCACCTGTCGCTGGCCGGGTCTCGCGCATGCACACGCCGGAGTCGGCTCCAGCATGCGCATGCCCCGATTGCGCCCAGGCTGTGTGCTCGCGAGCAGGTCTGAATCAGGCCCAGAGTGCATTTCCCATGGGGACAGTGGTCTACAGTGTTATTTTGTTTAAAAAAGGGTCCCCCCTCCCCTTGATTTGAAGGTAAACAGCAGAAAAAAAGTAGTTATGGCACTGAATGGAGTGTACTTACAGTATATGTATATGTAGAACTCTATACATGTTCTTAAAATATACACACAACACACTAGTAACAAGTTGTGTGTATATTTTAACTACATGTTCAACATCTACATATACAGTAAGTATACATTCCATTCAGTGCTATTACTACTTTTTTCTGCTTTTTACATTCAAATCAGGGGAGCCATCCCAGATATTGAAGTGAACAGCAGAATCACCTGTTAGAGAAAGTATTGTTAAATAGGTTAGTTACTTAAATCATGTGGAACTTATTGGGTTAATAAATAGGCCACTAAATAAGATGAATTCTCTCAACATTCAAATAGATTATTTTACATGCTCATATTATGTAGACGGTGCAATCTATTGTTACACTGAATAAGAAAGGTACAAAATAATAGGAAAATACTACTTTAAGATCAGGAATTTCAAACTATATTCTAATATACTGTAATAAGACAGCGTTAAGATATCATGTCATTTTATTAGAGATGTGCGGGTCTGGTTCCCAGAGAACCGTCAACAACCGAATTTAGGGGTTCTGAGTTGAACCAATTCTTAGTTTGGACTCACTTTGGTGTTCCAAAATGAACCGAGTCCTGGTTCGGTTTAGCAGTATGTTCAGATATCATTTTTATAAATCAAACTCGGGTTTTAGATTGCATGTAAACAGCACGTCACATCACTAAATTATATGCTAAATTAATATATGCATTTTTATTTCACCTAATATTTCACTGATAACAGAAAGTCATAGTAGGTGCACAATAAATTGGAAAACATTGCTTTCTGATCAGCATTTTGAAAATATAATGTGATTATTCATTGCCCATAGGAGAAAAATAATGATCATTACTTAGCATGAATAAAATACTGCTGTTTTTAATGATGATGTGAAGTTTAAAGATGGGATAAAGAGAAGGCATGCTGCTGTAATGTAACCAGGAAGCTTGTTTTCTACAAGACGATAATAGTTGCTATTGAAATTCATGTAGAGGGCAGTGGTTACACCACAGTCTAAACCTACATACATAATGTGAAATATATAACTAAAATTGAAGGCTAGCCATCTTTAAATACTGTATTTACCATGTACCTTTGGCGCAGCTACACATAGGGGTTTCAGTATTTCCATAATGCTAATAATATTACACTGTATCTATTAGGCCTATTTATAATTAGGGCAAGTATACAAAATTGTTGCGAGTTGCAGTACTGGATACTTAACTAGAGTGGCAAAGCTGAGGGATCTGATTGAAATACTCTTCACAACCATGTGCTGCATGCTGAAGTAGTTTGTGACTTGGATGCTAACCTGGAGAAAAAGGAAAATGACAGAGGACAGATATGAGTGAGCTGAGCCATGCACCCCACCACACAGCGTTGTGCTTACTCTGTTACTTTATGCCAGCTCAACTGCAACAAAAATACTAATCCTAAATGCATAGTACAGTGATTTCTGATGCAACTACGATGTGTAATTGAAATAGGTATGATAGTCCAGGAATCTCAGCCAACGGCAGAACGTCTAAGTCACGTGATGTGTCTCTTGCCATATGGTGCAAAAAGGATTGGTGAATGAGGACACTTCTGTGGAAAGATAGGACAGTGGGAACTACAGATGTGTCCACCATCATTGTTGTTGCAGTCACGTTACATCCATCGTTGCTGCAGTTGCATTACGTCCATCATTGCTGCAGTTGCGTTACATCCGTCGATGCTGCCGTCGCGTTAAACAACCCTTCTAGTCGTGCTTAGGGCCTGATTCAGACCCGCTCAGGAGTGCATAGCGCTCGCAAGAGGGTCGATGGTGGCCCAGTGCACACACGCAGCGTGCGCAATGCGCGTGCGTGAACCCCGGAGCGAGTGAGACCTTCACTCACTCCAGAGCTCCCAGCAAAACGCGGTGGTTGTTGATGTTGATCGACAGCTCGCCCCACTTTGTAGGCGGATAGGTGGGGTGGCTGAACAAATGGAGGCATTCCCGAAGGAACGCCTGCCGTTTGTGGTCGGCCCTACTGACATCACGAGTGATGTCAGTAGTGGACTTCTGGCTCTATTAGAGCCGGAAGTCCACTTGGCATTGCGAGTGCTGAGACCCTACCACAAGGGTCTCCTCGCCATGCCGATTGTCGCGATAAACTCGACTATCACCAGGACGCTCGCACAAGCTGTGGGTGGTCACCCACAGCTGTGCGTGCGGCCTGGAGGCCGGAATTGAAAAAAAATAGGGACGCCCTGATTCAGAGCGAGCGCACACAAATATCGTTCACCTCTGAATCAGGCCCTTAGTCCCATGCGAGTTTACTCATGCCAAACATCTTTTCGCAAATGCACCTTATTCACAATGTGATGTGAATAAGACGCACAAACAGACTTTGCTGATTAAAATGATATGCTCCATCTGTATATTGTGTTTGCAGCTGCGGCTGCATATGAAATGCTATATTACAGTTTCAGCGGCTGTTTTCCACACCACGTTCCACTATAATGATTTTACACACTCGGTTGCACACAGAACAAACACATGCCACATATCATTTTATCAGCAAAGTCTGCTTGTGCGTCTGATTCACATCACATTGTGCATAAGACACATTTGCTGTGAAAAATCTGTACGGCGCACCCTTTGTAACTCATAATGCAGGGAAGATAAATGAGGAATGACATATCTGCACCATTGGAAAAATAGAAATATGCAGCAAGGGCTTTTTAAATCATTCTAAATGGAAAAAATGCTTGTGTTGAATTCCAGTTTCAATATTGTGATAATAACCCTACTCTAATACTTTATATGTTTGTAGTGTTTTCCATGAGGGATTGGTCTACTCACAGGTCAGTTGAACTTTCATATATTTGTACTATTCAGATCTGTGAGTGAAGCTTCCCCCACACATGTTAGTGTTACACTTATCAGACAATCCTGTAGCCCATTAGGACAGAATTTCTCCAAAGTTGCTGCAGGATGAGTGACTAAACAATGTATCTTGGCAGGATGTGGTAAAATTGTCCTCAGTAACAATGTCAACATTCATTGTGTCGACACTACAATGACAACAGTTATGTCGACAATGTTAAAATTTAGACAGTCATCTGGTCAACATTGTCAGAATGTTGACAGATGAAATGTTGACATTGTCAGAATGTCGACATTAAGGTTAGGCTGCAGCAGGAGGTTGGGGTTAGGAACTGTTATATTCTGATATACCTTTCTTTATAGCAATGAATTATCAAGTATGTTGTTTATGCAATTTATTTCCTATAAGTAGTACTTGCATTATTACAGGTAGATAAAGACATCATCTAATCATTGCTGTTCTTCTTCTCATTCCTTCCCCCTACAGTATCTCCACTTCCTGCTCACGTCATCCTGTGCTGCAGGATTCTTAAAGATACACTACCTCATCTTACTATTGCTTGACAATGCACATAAACTATCTATATAGATAAGATACTACAGCTCTCCCTTTTTTAGACACGTAAAAATGTACTTTCTATTTATGCATTTTTTTAATTAAATCTAACAATATATTTACGGCATCTGATCATGAACATTAACCCAATACACATGAAACTGGAAAACCTTCTAGATCAACAAGTCATGAGTCATAAATTAAGAGTCATATCTGCTTAATAAGCCTAGCAGGAGGTTTAATAACTCTGCCTATTTTTGTCTGAATATGTGATCCTTCACTCAAAGAAAAAGACTTCATGATAGGATCACTTGCTGCTGAGGATGGTAAAGGTACGGTGATGAAATCCTCTTGACTTGGTCCATCAGAAGATGAAGATGGAAATATCTTCTTGAAATGGGACACATAACTTGTCACTGGTTGTCATTTCCTGCAATAATCATTGTCCCTTTCCTTTTCAATATAGTCAAAGGACTTGGGTGAAAAGCAGTCATGTCCTTGTGTACTACTTTTTATTTCACCAGAACACGATCCCCTTCTTCTTAATCAGAAACAATAGCTCTCCTTTTTAGGTCGGCATATTGTTTAGCCTTTTGTTTATTGGCAGAGTCTGTCTTTCTAACCTGATGATCTTTAGGCTAAGGAGTCAGATGAATTTCTGGAAGAGTGGTTCTGATCACATTCCTTTGAAACATTAATGTCTGAGGAGGGACATATGTTGTGGAGTGAGGCACTGATCGATATTGTCTGAGTAATTGATTTAAGGATTGTTGAATTGGAATTCGGGATATTTTACAAATCTTTATTTGTTTTCCAAGATTACGCATGAAACATTCAACACCACCATGTGGCCACAGGAGGGTAATTTTTTGATGTCGAATTCCAAAATTTTTCATGAATTTGCTGAAATCACCACCTTGAAATGGCAAACCATTATCTGTCTTTATTGTTCCTGGAATTCCATGAGTAGTGAAGATTTTATCCAAACCTGGTAACACAGATGTGGCAGATGTTGAATATATTATTTCAAGAATATGATATCGTGAATATTTATCAACAGCCACTAGTATGTATTCACCATTGTATAATGGGCCATAGAAGTCAACATCGACATTTTCCCAGACATTGTCAGGTAGGTCAGTCATCCTAAATGGTTCACTGTTAGTTTGCGTAGAAAGAAGGGTGCATGTCATGCAGTTTAGAATTTCTGATTCAAAATGTTGCTCCATGGAGGGAAACCATACCTTTTCACGTAAAAGTTGTTTGGTCTTTACAATTCCTAAATGACTGGCATGGGCAATGTCAATTACTTGCTTTCTCAAAACAGCTGGAATAATAATTTTGTCACCTCTGAGAATGATTGAATCATCATGTACAGTTAGTTCTTGACAATGTTTATAAAGTGCTCTGAAGTGTTGTTCCTCATCAACTGAAAAATAGAGAACTAGAGGTAGGGCTGGTACCAGGGATTAGGGTTAGGGATAACAGATAAATATTAGAATGCCAGAGGATCGGAGCTCTGGCCTAGAAGTGATGATCACATGACCGCTGAGACCCGGAAGAAGCCACTGCATTCGGGAGCAGGTAAGTCACTGTTGGGCCACCGTGACAAAATGTTGACATTCTAACATGTCAACATTTCATCACAGGTTACATAATGAATGTCTATATAGTTGCTGACATTATGATCATGTCGACTTTCTAATGCTGATATGATGAATGTCGACATTATAACTGTCAACATTTCATACACATTCTTACTTGTTCTGAGTCACTTTTGAGTCATGTTTCTAAAATCTAATTAAGGTCTCTTTATTAATTAAGGCCCATTTGTTATCCTTATTCATGTAATGTTCACTAACTAGACATAGTACTAGTCAATGCAACTTACCCAGAGTTGTATTACTCAAGATATGTGTAATAAATATAATGTAACAAAAAATCCAAAGGGCATTTACACTTTTCAGATATCGAGAAAGAGAAACCTGTGTTTAAACCTTAAATTAATATTTGTTTTATATTCTTACACATGTAATGCTTCAATAAATACAGTTTATAGAATATATTATACGTGTGTGTGATTTTATTTTTAAATGAAGTCAACTCAATGTCTAACAAAGCCAAAGAATTAGAAAATCATGTTTATGTCTTGTATAAAATGATGTTAATTCACTTAGATATATTTTGGTTGAGATGTGTTTGATTTCCCCCAAAAAAGGTCTACTTATCTATATTTCATGGATAACTAGATTTTTCTCTGAAAAGATCTATGCTTTAGTTCAGTTCTAAGATTTATCTTTTATCTTTTATTTGCTTAGATCACTAGAAACACTAGTTTTCTGTTACATGACATTTTGTAATGAGCAATAATGAAGTGTTTGAACTGTTGTAGAAACTACAGATGCATATTGAGTTCACTCATCTATTTAAAACAGACAACAATTTTACTATAAGTGTTATAGTTCAAAGCACTTTTTCCTTCCCTTGAAAAGATTCATCTATAATTATACTTTGCCATTATTTAAGTTGTTAGCTAAACAGTTTATTCATAATTAGTAAACACAATTTGGAGAAACCTGCCCCACTTCTTAATGTACTGTAATTTGGTTATGTAATAGCAATATGTCTATCATTTTCAGCATTTACATTTAACAGTCAAAAAATATGAGATGCAGAAGAAAAATATATCAGCCATCATTTTAAGGAGGTACCATTTTAAAAGATTGTAGGTGCTGCTGTAGTGGGCAGCACAGTTGATGTAATGGTCAGCATTACTGCCTCACAGCACTGTGGGCCTGATTCAGGGATGGACACTAATGCAATTTTTATGCAGATCGAGCGATTGTTTGCCATTGAGCATACGTATAAGCTGCACTGCACACACTCTGCGATTGTCTTGCGATTCTGCATGCACAGAGGATTAATTCTCAAAGTGAGTGACAGGTAGTCAGCTGTTGAAGCTGGATAATTGGCTGAGACAAGATCAGCTTAAAATTAGATCGAAACGATGCCATCTTGCGAATGGCCGCAAGACACCATCTTGAAAATGAGATCTGCGAGACACCATTTTGCAAATGGCCGCTCAACGCCATTTTAGCTAAACTCACACTTAAGTACATATGGCGATGCTAATATTAGCATCATGCAATCGCATATTTTACCATACCCCATACACACATTAATATACACAGTTGCGCTGTTAACATGTTGCACATTAGCGAATGCATAATATCCCGAATGAGAACGCTGTTTATTAGCTTCGTACGCACGCATCTGCCCCAAGTTATCTAGCGTCTTTTCCCAAACCCCTAATACTTACACACTGCACATTCACGTAAAAGGTTCCATAGCTTCAAAGTATAAGATTCAAGTTTTATCCATTTATTACTAATACTGTGAAATAAAGGCTATTTGGTATCTAAGATTTAATACATGATAAGTAAACCGTGTTTGGTGTTGTACTGATCTGCACTTTCTCAACAGCTTTCTGGTATCATCGGTGTGAAGATCACAACATGCATTCTCAACTTATGGACCGTAGAGAATTAAAACACCAAAATGTACTTTGTAAAAGTAACAGCTTAGGTTTGCATGAGGCGGGAAAACGAAGACAAAAGGCTGTCGGAGGCTGGTCTGTGTACATTTGAATCGACCTGTTAAATGTCCTGTAACAGAAGCACCGTGATGGAGAACCAATGGGATTGCAACAAACCTCTCTATTGTATAGTCTATTTCTGTAAGGGTATATATATATATGTGTGTTCTGACCACAGTCTTCAGTCTTCATGCTGATGCTGTTGATGGAGGTTTCTTGTTGATGCCGGAATCTGGTCCCAGAGCGTGTGCTTATGTATAGCTGTACCTTGGGTCTGCATAATTTCTTTGCACTAAATTGTATTTAGATCACAGTGTGTAACTATCTGTACTTTGCTTGAATAATATACCTTGTGCGTTGGAAACACATTTTCTCAAAGTCTGAAGGTATTTTTTACTACATGACTGCGTACGCAAATAGCGTCAATTTTAGAAGGTATAGGCAGGTTTTAGAAGGTATAGGCAGGAGAGTATAGAGGTTTAAATTCAGTATCCTTACAGCATTTGGGGGAGATAATGGGAGGTGGTCAATAAAACGCAGACATATATGACCGTTTAAACGCCGTTACATGGGCATGGATAAATTAGCCCTTGCAATTTCCTATGCAGCATGAGAGCCCTCTGCATGTCAGAAGAGCTGCTGAATCTGCGGCTGGTCAGACCTACTGCAAGGGCAAGATGACCGCTCAATTTGCTTTGATGTTACCCATATTTATGCAGGTAAGCGACATTGTATACATATACCATAAGGTAGTCCTTATGCTTGGGTAAGCTTTGTAACTATTAGCATATTCCGCAGCTGCATTCCATGCAAAATCGCAGCTGCGATCGAATTAGCATCCATCTCTGAATCAGGCCTTGTGGTTGTGGTTTCTATTCCCACTACAGCCCTAACTGTGTGGAGTTTGTATATTCTCCCTGTGCATGCAGGGGTTTCCTCTGGGAGCTCCAGTCATCTCCCTCACTCCAAAAATATACTGAGAGGTTAATTGCCCCCAACAAAAATGAACCCTAGTGTGTGAGCATATGATAGGGAATATAGATTGGAGTAAAGGGCGGGATGGGCTGCACAACCTAATTACAACATTATAAGAGGTGCTACCATGCTGAGACCTGTAGTTCTATTGCAGATATTAGGGGGAAGCTGATGCACACTCTAAGTACTAAGAATAATAAATATTAAAATATATAATAAACTATCAATTAACATGGTGTTATATAGAGGTTCTTAGTACATTTTTGGCCACAGATGTTTGCCCACCTACCACTGACAGTATTAGGGATATTAGGAACCCACCTGATGAGGTTAACGTGAAGTGGTAGGTGGGCAAACATCTTTGGTCAAACATGTACTCTATAGAACACCATGTTAATTGATAGTTAATTATATATTTTTGATATTAATTATTCTTAGTACTTTGAGTGTGCATCAGCTTCCCCCTTTTTTCTGCAATAGAACTACAGGTCTCAGCATTGTAACATCTCTTAAACTGTTGTAATTAGGTTGTGCAGCCCATCCTGCCCTTTTTTCCCATGTATGTGTATTTATGGTACACTTGAAGGTGTGAGACCCCTTCTCCTGGGCTAGCACACCTCCTACCTGCCCAAGGTGATTTTAATTAGTATTGGTCCTTGCATTGCAGTACACACATGTAATGGGCACTATTACAGGTAAGTCCTAGATAAATTTATACGTGTCAGTATTAGGGATGTTAGAGACCCACCTGACGAGGTCACCGTGAAGTATTAGGTGGGCAAACATCTTTGGCCAAACATGTACTAAGAACCTCTATATAACACCATGTTAATTGATAGTTTATTATATATTTTTGATATTTACTATTCTTAGTACTTAGAGTGTGCATCAGCTTCCCCCTTATTTCTGCAAGGGAATATAGATTGTAAGCTCCACTGTGGCAGGGACTGATATGACTGGCCAGATTTTCTCTGTAAAGTGCTGTGGCGGCCTTTAAGCTGTTTTGCATGGTCACCGCCACCCCAAGGCTTCGACACCCAGGCGCTCGCCAGGGCTTCAACGACTTTGCCTGGGAGACGGCGGCCTTTAAGCTCTTTTGCATGGCTTCCACCACCCCAGGCTTCGGCATCTTCTCCTGGCGGGCACCAACCCAACAGGGCTTTGGCGTCTTCACCTGGGGAACAGTGGCCTTTAAGCTCTTTTGCATGGCCGCCGCCACACAGGGCTTCGGTATCTTTGCCAGGTGGGCACCAACCCACCAGGGCTTCTGGTGTCTTTGTCTTGGGGGTGGCAGACAATTAGCTTTTTTGCATTGCTGCCACCTTCCCAGGGCTTCTGTTGTCCTCTTCACCTAGTGGGCCGCAGGCTGTGTCAGCTCTTTTGCATGGCCGCTGCCCACTAGGGCTTCCAGCATCTTCCTTCTTCATTGCTCCCTCCTTGCCATCGGACTGCCAGACCACCTTCCTGCGCTTACTTATGCATTGACGTTGCGAGCCGTGATTGGCTCGCGGTGGCCATCTTTGAATTTCAAAAATGGCGCTGAAGCACCCTTTTTGAAATGGGCTCCGTGGCCGAATTCTGCAAAATGGCAGGCAAGGACTGGATCCTCTTGGATTCAATCCAGCCGCCAATGCCTGCATCACCGCTGCTGCTGGGTACCGCTGATGCCTGCACCACCGCCACTGACACCCACACTCCCACTGCTGACACCTGCACCACCACCGCTGACACCCATGCCACCACTGCTGACACCCGCGCCAACCCCACTGATGGCTGTACCACTGCCGGATCCCTGCTGCTGCTATTGCCCGCTGCCAGTGCTGCTAATACCTGCAAATGACAGCCATCTTGGTGCACCAAAGTGAAGCCACAGTAAGTACACCTGCTTAAGGCACCAACTGAGGCTGCGCAACAAGTTGAAACTTCATATCTTTATAATGGCGCATTCTTGAGGTAATAGTTTAAAAACTGTAAGTTTCTAAATTCCCTGAACCCCAAAATCACCTACCCTGGAACAATAGCTACCTAATAAAACAAAACCTAAGTCTAAATTTGCATCCTACCCTGAGTTATGCCTTCCCAAATATCCCCTACAGAGAACAGCAGAAAAGTGGTCCTAATTGAGAGTGTCAGAAAAAACTGACAGTGGGAACCTTAGATTGCTCTCAAATCCTAATTTTTTATGTTTTTTTTAACAGTTTTACCCACCCTTGCCAAATTTCAGCCCAGTACCTTTAACAGCTTTTGAGGTGTAGCCCCTTAAACATCCTGCCCCCCCCCCCCCTTAGGAGTTCTCTATGGGAGAATAATTTTTTTTTAGATTCAGCCTTAATATAAGAGCACGACTGTTGTTTCAAAGCCCCTGTGGCTCTGTTTTCAAGGCAGCAAAATGTATATACAAACAGCATGCAAAAAAAGAAGTCTTACCTTAAGTAGGCAATATACTGATATATATATATATATATATATATATATATATATATGAAGAAGTCTGCTTGCTTGTTGCCAAATATCCACAGCTCTCAAGGTAAAGCTGCCAGATCTTGCATTGTTTTTTAGTATCAAAAAGTAAGCTATTAGACCTCATAACGACATCACGTAATAAAACTTGATAACTTGCAAATTTAAACAAGATCAGCCAGTACTTTCCCTGCATGCAGAAATGAAAATGATCACACCCCTTGCATTACAACATGGTTTGCACAGGTGCACATTTGCATCCTTTAGCTAGACTCCGTCCTAACTTTTTCGATCACTAATGTCTATGGCATTTGATTTGATTAGGGTAGTGATGGACACAAGATAATTATTGAAATTATATTCCAACATTCCACCAACTTGTGTACTTGCACATACTGTATCCTAGCTAAGGTAAATACTCAAGATTTTGCTGAAAACTGAACACAACCAAACTTTGGAGATCTGAGTAGAACTGAGTCCTGATTTGGGTCTTCTCACCAAGTTCAGAAAACTGGATCTAAAAAACGGATCTTGCATGTTTTGGAGTGCATGTAAGTAGAGATGTGCGAGTTCAGTTCTACGCGGTTCTTTTCGCCAAATTAGTACACGTTTGGATATATCTTATTGGCTATCCAAAACACGTGACAGCCGATAGCCAATAAATCAAATCTGAACTAGTGCTAATTTGGCAAAAAAGAACCGAGTAGAACTGCACCCACATATCTCTACATGTAAGTCCCTCCCTTGTGATTTCAGGTGTCATTCATACAGTAGAGTGGACTGTAGTTCATGCTGCTGATGGAATGGGTAGAAAGTATGTAAAAGAATGCAGGCTCTTGTGTACTGTATGTTTGTTAGGAAGTGAGCTTGAAGTGAGCTGCACTTACTTACAATTGTTTTTCATAGCTGTGCTATATTTTACATGTTTTTTTGTACTGCTCTGTCACTTACCGTAGCTTAACCAGAAAAGATTGCTGCAGCCTTTAGCCAATATGAAAACAATATTGTTTGGTGAAAACAATTTTGTAAGCTGTGAAGTGTTCAAAATTGACTGGAAATGACTGGGATAAATGTAAATAATACTATAGGAACAAAACAACAAAGTTACATAATTTTAGCTGTTTTTAGCTGTTTTTATAAATTTTTAAAGAAATCCAGATCCAAACAGAACCAAAACACTTGAAGATGGTTTTGCCAAAACCAAAATATGACAATGATTTAGAACCAAAACTTGGGGGTCTGGGCACATCTCTAATAAACACAAAGCATTTTTGCCCACTTCACATATTTCCTTTAACAACATTTGATGTGCCGCTCTGGGCAAAAATTCTCATGTTTCTCTATGGGTATGTAGTCATTATGTTGACATTTAGAATGTCAACAGTTATGATGTTAACATGATCGCAGTGTCAACAGTGAACATGTCAACATTCACATGGAAATAATGTCTACATTGTCATTTGGTTGACATTGTGAATGTCGACAGTCACAATGTCAACATTACAGGTTTAGGGTTAGGCTTAGTGTGAAGGTTAGGCTTCCATTAGGGTTAAGGTTATGGTAGGGTTAGAGGCAAGGCTCTAATACTAGAAATATGTTATGTCAATAATATACTGACTATTGTCATGCACAATGTCAACGTTATGACCATGTGCAAGTTGACAAGTCACATCGACATAATGTCCATATCGACATTATAAATGTTTATATGACATTTCATGGAGAAATCTGTAAAAGAATTCACTCTTTTGAAATTGTAGGAGGAGCAGGAGGTGTAGCTTCACATGCAGAACCATCCTATGGTGCTTAGTTACAATGTCACTCTATATTGTATGAATGTAATTTGTATTGTAAATACTCAGAAACTTTATGTTTGATATGTGCATGTATGTTCCTTATAAAAATCTTATTTTATGTTTCCCTTGAATTTAAATGACAACAGTGCAAATTGTTGGTTACTCCAGTAGAGATGCCATCTTTCCAGAGTTTCACTTTTGAATATTAGAGCACAGGGTCCTCACTTGATATGTTTATGAGTATTTTGTCCCAGTAAGACATAACTATCTGTATAATCATATATTTTGTTGAAGAGAAACGCTCTGTGCTGCCTCTGTTCCTGTATCCAGAGCCAACAGGCACAAGGACCTGACATGAGTCTCTTTGGAGGTCTGACCTCAGACATGCGCTACTACATGTTCTTGCTGCTTTGCATCAATACTGAGAGGACTTGCCCCTGAATGACTCCAGTATACTACCTTCATTACGAAGGAGACTCAGAGCCGCTTTATAACTTTATCACTACCGCCAGAGGTGTATTTATAATGCAGTGCACACGGGCCCCTAGGCACACGGCCATTTACCCATCATTTGTGCATGCACAGTACAGGGAAAATGGCTGCCGTGGCCATTTTCCCAGAGAACTGCACATGCGCTATAGACTCTGGTGCTATAGACTCTAGTGCCCAGAGTCTATAAGTGTGGCGCTGGCTATGCACTGTTCAGTGCACTGCCGGCCGCCAGACGGAGAGGAGGGGGCCCGTGATGGAGACTGCACACAGGCCCCCTCCTCTCTAGATATGCCCCTGACTACCACATCGTATATCAAAGGCACTGTTGCTGTTATCACCATACAAGTGGCACTTACAGTGCATACTGCACCAAGTTTTATACAACAACTAGAATAGCCTGCATGCTCCATGCTGCAACTGGTTGATCCCTATAACCACCCTGCGTTGCCTTACTGCCTGTCTCTTCATCTTCTGATGTACTTTGTATTAAAATGGGTTGAGACAAAAAGGGATAACCTGAATTAGATGTTTGGAATGTTTACAGAAGCACAAATTATGTGATGATCATGTGTAATGCAATCACCTGTCCACTTATGTAATTATGTCAATACTAAAAAATCCTCACATGCCCAGATTTTATATTCTTGTTATCACTTGTTACTAATCTTAAATGATGCTCCAACTTCTCAGCTCCTAACTTTCATGTGTTTGAAAAATTAGTAACGAGTGATAACTAGAATATCGTTCGTTGATATATAGGGGCCTTCAATTTAAATCCTCTAGCGCCTACAGTAGTAGTATTTGTGGGCTGCGATTTTCTCTCAAGAAATTAATCACAGGTAAAAAAAAACTATCAGCGCATTGTGGTCTCAAAGATGAAGAATTGATAATGCAATCTATATGAAATCAATGTTTATGTGAACATTGATGGATAAAAAAGTATACAAAATCCAATAAACAAAGGATGAATCCTGAAAGTGAGTCGGATTCATTAATTTTTGTGATGTGTTTTTATTACATACAGTGTCTATTGAATCCTAAGACCTCAGTTTTTTTCATATATGTGTCATAAAATAAGAACGTATTCTGGCCCTCATTCAGAGCCACTCGCTAGCGGCAGTACGCTCGTTACGAGCGATGTTCGCACATCTGCGCATGCGTACGGTTTTTAGTACGCATGCGCGAACCAGTCAGTGCGGCCGAAAATCGTTGGTACGCAATATAGCGAGGGCCTGCTATTTTGAGTGACAGAATGAGGCATATGTGGGTGGTAACAGGGGAAGGTGCTTGAAAACGGGGAGTGGAGATCCGAACGCAGGCGTGCTTAAAGGTCAAAACGGGCGTTTTAAGGGAGTGCATAATTAATACAGCAGCGTCATTGACCACGTCACTTGGTTTTTTTTAACTCAGAACTGCTCGCAAAATAGCGGTTGAAAACACCAACCACAAGAATAGCGAGCAGTTCATACGCTGTACGATGTACTCGATTAATCTAATAAATAGCGGACATGACGTATGGTGCGTGCGGCCAGGGGGCGTTTTTATCAAAAAAACGAGCGTATGTTTTGCTCGCTCGTTCAGACTTAGAGGTGGGAACAGACTGCAATTTGCGAACGGATCATTTGAATAGCCACCCCTTGTTTTTGAACGAACGACCACAAATAGCGAACGGCTCTGAATCAGGCCCTCTATTCCTATACCTACTAGTACTCCTTATCACACCACTATATTAAATACAAAATACATTCAAAGAAATACTAACACAAGCATATATACTATATAGTTATACAATTAATAACAATATCATTCAATTATATCAAAATCCTCTGTATAATACAGTATTATATTTAAAATATTTAATGATTGCCACTAAATTTGTCTAAAGACCAGTGATGTAAAAATTAAATGTATTCCCTTAACCTAGAGAGAATCTCATTAAATACTAAAGAAGACGAAGCAGAAGTACATTTTTATGCTTCATTAATAAACCTTGGTTCATAGAGCAAGTATTATTCCATAGGATTCCTTCATAACCTGGCTAATCAATAACATATTTAAAAAATCTATTATTCAGAATTTGTACAATCTAGAGGAAACTGCACAATTATTAATCTTAACAATATTCAGATTTAATACACAGAATATGCCAATCCTAAAGAATGAATATAAGTTTATATCAATACTTTAATCAACAAATCTGTTTTTTTCTGAACCTAGACTAACAGATAAATATTGCATTTTATAATTATGAAGTTCTCATATAACGATTAATTTGAACATATTGTCTATTGATTTATTTCCCACAAAGTATCTGAAAAATAAAATAACATTCACACTTATAGGCTATTAGACCTCTTCATATCTATTTATTCTAGTATACCAGTAGTTTTCAAACTCGGTCCTCAGGACACCACACAGTTCACTTTTTCTAGGTCTCCTGGCAGCTCCACAGGTGTATTAATTACTCACGGACACATTTTAAGAGATCCACAGGTGGAGCTAATTATTTCATTTGTGATTCTGTGAAGATACCTGGAAAACATGCACTGTTTGGGGTCCTGAGGACCAAGTTTGAGAACCTGTGTTGTATACCATAAAGGTCTATGGTTTCATTAATCCACAGACTCAGGACCCCACACAGTGCATGTTTTCCAGGTCTCTTCACAGAATCAAAAGTGAAATAATTATAGCCACCTGTGGATCTTTTAAAATGTTTCAGTGAGTAATGAATACACCTGTGCTCCTGCTGGGTGACCTGGAAAACATGACCTGTGTGGGGTCCAGAGGACCGAGCTTGACAGCCACTGCATTAATCCATCCGGATATAAATTACCATCCTGATACATCCTGAAGTTTTCCAGTTGGTACAACCACTTGTACCAGTCTCTATTCCTTAGTTTTAATTAAATATGTTCTGGCCCCCAAAAAAATTCATCCCCAAAAAAAGTGCATATTAGAGATCAATATTATGAAAAAGTTAATAATGTTTAGAAACACTGTGGATTTTTAATTTCTTAATAATGTTTATTCTGCAAATATGTCTAGTTGATCTCTCCATATCCTGTACAGTTACATTGTAGCATGCACATCTTGTAATCTGTATTACAGCTAATAAACAGTGGAACTGAATTCTAAAACTCATTTACAGGTAACCACTTTTAAAGCAACCCAATGGGTTTACTAGGTAATAGGTTACTCGAACTTCATTAAGACACTCTTGTGCTTTTTTCTTTCTATTGAAATCACTAGGAGCTAGTTTAACCCTGCATCAGGCGCAGCTGGCCTGACAGGTACTACAAAGCTGTTCTCGCTCACCTATCTGCCGCAAAGGGGCGCAGGGACCTGCCCATCCTAGTACCTTCCTATTGCTAGGTGCTGTTTGAAACCCCCCTAGTAAATTTTTCCACCAGCGTGGAGTGCAGTAGTGACCTTCCTGGCCTCTCAGGCTCATTGCGCCCGAACTCGTCCGACTTTTGAAGGTACGTATTTCTTTTTATTTTCTCAAAATTTTGTGTATTTTGCTCATTTTATGAATGAAAATTACAAAGGTTGTGGGTATTTTGCGGAAATATGTAGGTTTGTCCAGGGTGGCCTCTTAGGCACACTGCGCCTCTTAAAATTTTGCATTTTTTGTTTTACTTGCTTTAAGGTTAATAAATGTGGTTTTGTGAATCAGATTTCCTTATATTCTCTCTTTGTACATCCTAATGAAGGTCACTGATCACTTTAAGAACGTTAGAATTGAGTTAATGAGGTACTAATGACGATTTTATAACAGGCGTCTGTCAGGCGCACTGCGCCTGAACCTGGGAGTCCCAGAGGTGTGCCTGACGCAGGGTTAAAAGTATGTGGGTCTCATGAAAGTGAACATCGGATGTTGCAAATGAAATTAATTGATCACCTATTTGATTATGCATTTTCTTTAGTGTTGCTGAGGTAGATTATGGGGTCTATTTACTAAGCAGTGTTAGGAGACAGAGTGAAAAGTGATAAGGTGCCAGCCAATCAGCTCCCAACTGTCATCTCACAGGCTGTATTTGAAAAATGTTAATTGGGAGCTGATTGGCTTCCACCTTATCACTTTTCACTCTGTCTCCTAACACTGCTTAGTAAGTAGACCCTTATGTCTTTTATGTTTCAATTAGACATTATATATAAAGGTATTTGAAATCTTCACTGATCCACTTTTTAACACACGCACATATGTGCACGCACGCTTGCACACAAATGCATGCACATATTGGTGCTTGATGTGGCCACGGCTACTGAGGCTGCAGGGAGTCCCAGCTGCCAGATACTACACACCTCAGAGTGCATTGCAGGAACCCAGCCAAAGTAAAACAGGCAAATAAATGACAGTTGGAGGGAGGTCAGGTGTTAGTTGTAGGAGAGACATAAGCAAGGGTGAAGCTACTGGAATTGTAGAGGAAGCCACTGAGAGGTATTGAAAGGACCCCATTAGAGTAATACCCCTTTCACATTGGAATGCCAGGTCGCACCCAGGATTTTGTTCACAGGTCACATGCATCGACCCGGGGTATCCGTTCACACAGCATTGTGAGCCGAGTTGAACCTGTGATCTACCCTTCTCGTGAACAGGGTTTCACACTGCACAGTGAAAGTTCCCATACATGTTTGGAATGTTTACAGAAGCACAAATTATGTGATGATCATGTGTAATGCAATCACCTGTCCACTTATGTAATTATGTCAATACTAAAAAATCCTCACATGCCCAGATTTTATATTCTTGTTATCACTTGTTACTAATCTTAAATGGTGCTCCAACTTCTCAGCTCCTAACTTTCATGTGTTTGAAAAATTAGTAACGAGTGATAACTAGAATATCGTTCGTTGATATATAGGGGCCTTCAAATTGAAATTCACTAGCGCCTACAGTAGTGGTATCTGTGGGCTGCGATTTTCTCTCAAGAAATTAATCACAGGTAAAAAAAACTATCAGCGCATTCAGTGGTCTCAAAGATGAATAATTGATAATGCAATCTATATGAAATCAATGTTTAAGTGAACATTGATGGATAAAAAAGTAAATCCAATAAATAAAGGAGGAATCCGGATTCATTAATTTTTGTGATGTGTTTTTATTACATACAGTGTCTATTGAATCCTAAGACCTCAGTTTTATTCATATATGTGTCATTAATTAAGAACTTATTCTATTCCTATAACTACTAGTACTCCTTATCACACCACTATTTTAAATACAAAATACATTCAAAGAAATACTAACACAAGCATATATACTATATATTTATACAATTAACAACAATATCATTCAATTATATCAAAATCCAGCTGCTAGATACTACACACCTCAGAGTGCATTGCAGGAGCCCAGGAAAAAAAAAACAGACAACTAATACCCCTTTTACACAGGAGCTAAAACCCGGGTTTTTGAAGGGTTAACCCGGGCAGCTCCCTGGTGTAAAAGGGGAGAAGGGTTGGATCGCCGGGCCGAGTGACCCGGCAATCCAACCCAGGTAACTAGCAGGGTTTAACACGGGCGTAGCCCGTGAAATCCTGCTGTGAGAACAGCGCACTCCGGGTCACGATGACCTGGAGTGCGCTGCTAGCCGACTGATTGGTCCAGCTTCAGTGGTGCTTGGAGATGACGTCATCTCCAAGCGACCACTTTTACTCCACAAAAGCCGGGTCTATGCAGACCCGACTGCGGTGTGAGCGGCGCTGACTCGTGAATATCCCTTGTCGGCGCCGGCAAAATTCCGGGTCTGATCCGTATAGGAACTTTGTTCCAACTTCGGGTCATACCTGGAATTTAGGTGGAAAAGGGGTATAAATGACAGTTGGAGGAAGGTCAGGTGTCAGTTGGAGGAAAGACACAAGCAAGCTACTGGAATTGCAGAAGAAGCCACTGAGAGGTATTGAAATGGCCCCATTAGAGTAATATCCCTTTCACATTGGAATGCTAGGTCGCACCCGTGATTTTGTTCACAGGTCCATCCTGGGTGCGATCACATGCATCGACCCGGGGTACCCGGTCACACAGCATCACGAGCCAAGTTGAACCCGTGATCAACCCTTCTCATGAGCAGGGTTTCACACTGCACAGTGAAAGTTCCCATACATCTGTGACGGATTGCGGTGATCCTGCGATGTTGCAACCTGGCATCGCAGGATTGCAAAAATCCAACATGTTGTATTTTCCCGATATGACGATCGCGATCAAAAAATGATCATGATTGTCTAATCGGGGATATTTAACATGTAAAATTTCAGTGTTCGGCAACGGATCGCTGAACATCGATGGTGGGCGGTCGTCGCTTACACCTGGCAGATCGGCATTTTTTATCACATTGCTACATCGCAACAATCCTTCGCAGATGTATGGGCACCTTTACCCGAGTTGCTGTGCGTTCACGTGAAATAGAAAATAGAGGTAGGTAAGTGCGCTCCAGTCAACAGTACTATTGGTTTGAATGGGATCAGCTTACTGACAAGGTCACCACTCAACCTTTAAGATATACAAAGTAATACCCCTTTTCCACCAAATTTCCGGGTCTGCCCCGGAGTTGGAACAGAGTTCCTATCCGGATCAGACCCGGAATTTAGCAGGCGCCGACTCGGGATATTCTACCACTCACACTGCAGTCAGGTCTGCATAGACCCGGCTTTCCCAGCGTGAAAGTGGATGCTTGGAGATGACGTCATATCCAAGCGCCACTGAAGCCAGACCAATTTGCCAGCTAGCAGCGCATTCCAGGTCATAGTGACCCGGAGTGCGCTGTTCTCACAGCAGGGTTTCACGTGCTATGCCCGTGTTAAACCCTGCTATTTACCTGGGTTGGATTGCTGGGTCACTCGACCCGGCGATCCACCCTCTCCCCTTTTACACCAGGGAGCTGCTCGGGTTAACCCTGCAATAACCCGGGTTTTAGCTCCGGTGTAAAAGTGGCATAATGAACAAACATATGGAAATGTTTGTAACAGTGAGCGCTCAATCATGTGATGTATAGTGTTCTGCCTTTGTATACAAAAATGAATGAAAGTTAGCCCTATGTTATGTTTGATGAAGGGATGCTACTGCCAGGAAATAGTACACAATAATTATACTAAACATGCAGCATACAACCGGAAATGGTATAAATGAAAATCTGTATGAGTTTTACTCCCACATGAAGGTGGTGGGTATATTCAAATGAAATAATTACACAGTTCACGTGCAATAACCCGGTTTATTGCTTGTAGTTGGGAAGTGGAATTAGGCTGATTGAGTTTGTGTAGCAGAAAGTTCCAAATCTATGCAGATGGTAGAATGCAAAGCTGCTAATAGAAGTTGCTGTGAAACAAAGTGGGAGAAGTATCAAACTTTGGAGAATAAAGCAGAGCAATATGAAGTGCAGTAATAGTAAAGTGAAGCTCCTATGTATGATGATCATGGTAAGAGCAATTCATCCAACTTTTTTTCCTCTGTGGATGAAAATGTGCAAATGTTTATTATGGAACAGACAAAAGCTGCTTCTATGTACCACAAATAAATATGCAACAAAAAAGCATTGTGTATATATACAATTAAATTCCTTAGGGTAAGCATGTAATAAAGGTTAATGTAATTAAAATGAAATGAAAATATATTTTTCTTCACATTCATTCAAAAGTGAAGAAGACAGACTATTCCAGAAGCATTGAAATACTTGCTTGCAGCCTCATTACTAAATAATTGACCAATCAAACATGAAGATGTTTGCTGATTTTCTTCAAACACCACAACCATATGCAGCTGGCATTGTATTCATTGTGATAGGAATACATCAGCTTTGTTGATGAGCATACAATGCCAAGAGCACTTAGAATTAGAAATGTAAATAAACGAGTGCAATCTGCTTGCCCTAAAAGACATTTTTTTCTCTAAGTAAATTGCATTGGAACTTTGTATTAAAATATTACAATGTTCTTGTCAGTTTCTCAGAACTCAAGTGTTTTGTTAATTTCCAGAGTCTTGTGTCAGCTTCTCAGAAGTAACATTTTTTTTTTCTTTTGATGAGAAGTTTCAGTTATAAGGAATCAGAATTTTCTTGGAAGCATAGTCAAATATAGGACAACAAGGATTTATTAGACTTCAGATGCCAATATATTTAATGAAAGGCTGAAGGTCCCCAAGCTCTGTTATTCTACTTACATTGAAGAAAGTAGAATTATGGCCAAGACTTTATAATAAGGTAGCATGGGAAGAATACGCAGTGAACTTTATATAAGTGTAACAATAAAGACAAAAGGAAAAACAAGGTCACAATCCAATACAAATAATCATGTATTATTCAGTATACAATTACAATATAATAGTAATTGCCGCCATGCAAATTATCTTTTTACACATTTATAGTATTCTAATGCTGTGTGTCACACATCGGGGTCTAGGTTCTCTGAGACCTGGGATCACTTATCTGTTTATGTGCAGTTCCTGCTGTTCTGCATCATGGGTGCCGCCATCTTGGACAGTATCATATGATCTGCTATGATGAACTAGTCTAAAGCAACTCCTGTCACATGATTTTTCTAGCCCACCAGTATTAAGGCTGCCCTATATAAACCAGGAACTGCTAACTGCTCATTGCCAGAACAACTTCTCTCCCTAGAGATCAGAACCTTGACTCCTGGTTATGTTTGCATTCTGAATCGGTTCCAGTCATCAGTCTCCAGTATTGCTGACAGCATTCTGTGCTTGTTAAAGTTATCAGTCTCCAGTCAGTATTGCTGACAGCATTCTGCATGTTTCAGTTACCAATCTCCAGTATTTCCTATAGCATTTAGCACCAGTTCCAGTTTGTGCCTCATGGCATTCAGGGCATGATTCAGAGCCGGACGCTCTGAATCAGGGCCGGCCTTCTGTTTTTTTAGAGCGGCCTCCTGGATGCTCGCATAGCTGTGGGTGACCACCCACAGCTATAGCGAGCGGCTGGGAAGATGGTCACGATGGTCAAGACCATCACGACCATCAGGCTTGCAATGAGACCCTTGTGGTAGGGTCTCATTGCCGCAAGCCCCAGAGAGATTTTGGCTCTAACAGAGTCGAAATCTCTCCCACTGACATCACTCATGGGAACGCCTCCGTCTGAGCAGCCACGCCCCGGCCCACCCACCGAAGGGGGCGTGCTGTCACTCAACATCGACAGCACGCCCCCTTTGGTACGAGACCTGGAGCGACGGTTTGGCCGTCGCTATCCGGGTCACGCGCATGCGCACGAGGGAGCCGGCTCCGTCGTGCGCATGCACACTGGGCCACCATCGACCTGCTTGCGAGCGCATAGTGCTCGCGAGCGGGTCTGAATCAGGCCCTCAGTTTCAACATCACCTGTGGTTTACTTCCATTGAGTTACAATATCTCCTGCAGTCTGTCTCCACTGCATTACAGCCTCCAAGTTCAGCATTTTTACAGCCATATCCAGTTATGTTACTGACACGTGACTCCAGTATGTCTTCACAGTCTGTTCCGGATTTCACACACATTCTTGTCATCTCAGGTTATCCTAGTACCTGCATTAGTTATGTATCCTGTTGCATAACAGTCTCTGCCCATAGCCCTGGACTGAATGAGGAGAGGTCCAAGTGACGTGACACATTGCATATTGCCTTATTCACAGCGATTAAATCACATGCATGGAGTAGACCACAGGTTCTCAAACTTGTTTTCCAGGTCTCCTCACAGAATCACAAGTGAAATAATTAGTTCTACCTGAGGATCTTTTAAAATGTGTCAGTGAGTAATGAATATACCTGTGCACCTGCTAGAGTACCTGGAAAAAGTTCTCTGTGTGGTGTCCTGAGGACCGAGTTTCAGAATGACTGGAGTAGACAAATAGAATGGTCTCTAGGAAGGACATGTAAAATGCATTTAGGAGTAGATCTATCAAATTACTATTTTGTTCAGAGATTAAAGTGGTCAAAAAGCCTCATAAATAAATAGGTAATTCATCCCCCAAACCCTTAAAATTTTAATTATCAAAAATACATCTATTTTCAATTCAGATAATTTAGGTACTCTAAATCCCTGTTTTTTATATCCATTTATAAAGGTAATTAAATCCATTGTCCATAGAAATAAATTCAGCAAATCACAAGCAATGTTGACATGTTAGCTGCTTGTGATTAGCTGAGCTGGTACTATCCTCTGGCTCCAATTATAACAATGGGACTAATAGCAAAAGAAAAACAATACTACAGTGTGAAACTTTTTCAGCATGACTGTCATGGTTGTTCAACAATAGTATTTGTTCATGTTTTAACACTAATAGAAATACACATACATACATACATACATACATACAGAGCTATTTTTCAATAGGAACAAGCAGGCACACAGGGCCAGATTAAGACCGGTTCGCTAGGCTGCGTTCACACGCAGCCAGCCGATGTTTGTAATCTGTGCATGCATATGCATTGTAGTGCGCAAACTAGTCCAGGCAATCGGGAAGCGTTCGCTCACTGCACATAGCCAGCTCGCTAGAATGAGTGACAGGACATGCCATTTGTGGGTGGTGACGGGTTGGTTGATGAAAACAGGGGAGTGGTGGTGCGAATGTAGGCGTGCCTGAGCGTCTTAACAACGTTTAAGAGGCGTGCATAATTAAGACACAGCGTCATAGTACATGTCACATGGCTGAAAATCACACTGAATCACTCGCAGTGCTTGCAGTAGGGTATGGTCTACCACAAGTGCTGCAATCACTTCCGATGGTACTCAGTGTTACCGATGGTTGCATACACTTCTTGGACATGACGTGGGACAGTGAGTGTTTTAAGACAGGCTGGTGGGCATCTGCATACACAGAGCAATCGCACGTTAAGACATAGCGGGCGTGCTATTGCCTTGCCATGCAATTGCGGGTTTGCATACTTTTGCTGCGTGCGAATGCATCTAGCGACCGGGTCTGAATCGAGACCTCAGCTCCTGAACCTCTCATTAACTATGATGTAATGTCCTGGGCCAAAATTTATTTTTTCATAAGATAAGTTTTATTATAAAGTCCCTTTTGAGTGCATTCTTTTCTAGATACTATATATATGTATATATAATACACATATATATATAATATATAACTGTTTTTCTATAGCTCCACCCCCAGTAGCTCCACCCACAGTTCCTGCACCTCTTTTTCCAGAAAAATTGCCCTGCATGCATACATACATACAATAATTGAAAAACAATGTGAGGGTGGACATAGGGACTGATTCAGACTTGGGATTAGAGTGAGATATCTCTCTCAACTGTGAACCTGATCAAACCATATTGCAATGCAAGGGGAAAAAATAAAATTTTTTTTTTACATGTAGGGTAAATACCTGCTGCTTTTGCATGTAGCCCACAAATACTGCACAGCTTTATTATTACTCTACAATTTAGATGTCAGTTTGGAAACACTCCTCCCAAATCTAAATCTCTCTGCACATTTTAACTCTGCCCCACCTGCAGTGCAGCATGGTTTCACCAAGATGATCAGTTGAGAGAGATATCTCTCTCTATTCCCAACTCTGAATCAGGCCCATAGAGCACTACTATTAAGGTATATTCTTGCACTAGTAGTGTACATACATACATACAGCCAGAGGAGTGGCATGGAACCATGGCGCCTGGAGAAAGGGCATGTCGTAGTGCCCCTCCCCCCTCCCTGTACTCAAGTGTGCCAGTGGAGTATGGCCAGCATGCGGGAGAATACTGAAATTAAGAGAAAAAGAGCAAACAGTGGCAGTATCACACTTGGCATTGAGGTACCATTGGGGGAATAGAATGCTTTGGTGAGGCACTCTCTGTCATTAAGGGGTAGCTCCATTGGCACTGCTTTATTTATGTATAGCACCTAGCATCTGACTTTTATCTCATTTGAATCATTATTAGTCAATAGAGGAGATTGTATTATATATTCTGATCATTTTACTTAAACTGACAGAATACAGGTGCTAGAGTGAGATTCCACAGGGTGCACAGCTTATTACTGCAATTACTGCCCCAAGCAGCTATCACTGGAGTGGGGACACTTATAGGAAGCTCCATTCTCAGCTATGCTCCTACTTCGCAAATATACATTACACCTACATTAATGTGAGTACTACTAACCATGTTCTGTCTGCCACCAATATTATTATTCCAGGTCTCCTAATACAGTATTTTTTAAAAGACCTTTCAAATAACACTTTGTGGTCATGCCTAGGAACACTTCCTTTACTTTACATAGCAAAGTGGTGACTTTTTTTAAAACTCATACTTGCCAATAAGAAAAAGAGAGGAGAGAGGTAGTGATAGAAGCCAATAATAAAAGGAGAGGAGAGGGCTGGTGACAAAAGTGAAGAAGAAAGGAGAGGAGAGGGGAGGGACAAAGAGTTGATCAGAGAGGGGTGGCGACAGAAGCCAATAAGAAAAGGAGAGGAGAGGGGTGGTAACAGTAGATGATCACAAAGGAGGGAGGGCTGGAGGGGAGGCAATCTGGGCAGCTTGAGGGAGCATGAGATGTATAAATGGATCTCAGATCTGTAACTTTTTTAGGATATACAGTCAACAAACCGAGATAAATCTAACAGGAGGCCGCCATACGGTGCAGCGTACCATGAATTCTGGAAACCTGAATGGCGCCCTCTGTCCATTTTGGCGCCCACTGGAACCACCCTCGCTACTCCCCTGCATACAGCCTCTTAATGAAGGAACATTAGCTGTGCAAAATCTTGTCCACAGCAGATACAGATTCTGAGCTGCAACAAGAAAGTGATATTTTAAATAATACATGGCATGCTGTTTTTATAAAAGCAACATCTTACTTAAAATATCATTTCCATATAGGCACGGACATGATCAGTAACAATTCTCAGGTAGGCTGTAGTAATTAAATGATGCCCAGTTGGCATTAAGGGGCCAAATGTGTGCCAAGAAAAAAATCCCCACATGACAACAGCACAACCGGCCTGACCTGGTGACACAAGGTAGGATGGGTTCATGAATTGTTACACTGCCATCTGCATGTCATAGTAAAAATCAATCTTTTTTAGACCATACAATGGGCTGGTCTTGTGCTGCTATCTCCCATCCACTGTAAGGTTCGATGTGCTGTATGCTCAGAGATGCTCATCCAGATACAAGTGTTGTAATTAGGGGTGTGCACCGGACACTTTTCGTGTTTTGTGTTTTGGTTTTGGATCTGGATCTTTCTTCGTGTTTTGGATCTGGATTGGTTTTGCCAAAACCACCCTTCCGTGTTTTGGGTTCTGGGTTTTGTGTTTTGGATCTGGATTTTTTCTTAAAAAATAAAAAAAAAACGCTAAAATCACATAAATGGGCCTTTTTTTGTTCCTACGCTATTAATAACCCCAATAACATTAATTTCCACTCATTTCCACTCTATTCTGAACACCTCACACCTCACAATATTGTTTTTAGGCCAAAAGGTTGTACCGAGGAAGCTGGATGACTATGCTAAGCGACACAAGGGGGCGGCACAAACACGTGGCCCATCTAGGAGTGGCACTGCAGTGGCAGACAGGAAGCCAATCAGCGTTATGGTGCCCATTTGCATGTAGCACGAACCCGGGAGATCCGTGCTACATGCATCTGTGTGATTGGCACAGAGCAATGACAGGTCCGTGAGACCCGTCTGTGCTGCTGTGGTAAAAAAAAAAAAAAAAAACCTGTGTAAAAAAAGAAAAAAATGGCGTGCACCCCCCCAAAAAAGAGCAACCAGCCCCGGGCATTAGTAACCCAGTGCTGGGTGTGCTTAAATACAGGGGACAAACGACGTAGGGGTCCCCTGTACTTAAGCACAACCAGCACCGGGCTAGTCAGAACCAGCGCTGGTTGCCAAAATACGGGGGACAAACGACGTAGGGGTCCCCTGTATTCTGCGCAACCAGCTCTGGGCTCTGATCCGGTCCTGGTTCTGGAAATATAGGGGACAAAAAATGAGTAGGGTTCCCCTGTATGTTCCAGAACCAGCACTGGACTTTTTCTAGCGGGGGGCTGATGCCACAGCCAGGGGAGCCCTTTCACCGGGCCCCCCAGCCGCAGCATCAACCCTGACCGCTAGTCAGCCCAGGCCGGGGATCCCTGGAGAGCTGGGGACCCCCCCAATAAAGGGGTCACCCTCTCCAGGGCACCCCAGGCCCAGGCTGATAGCCCGGGGCTATCCCCGCCACCCCTGGTGGCGGTGGGTGGCGGGTTGATTGTGTGGTGTGGTGTAAATAAAGAATATCAAACATTGTCTTTACAAGTAGAACTGCAAGTCCCAGCTAGCCTGCCCCGCATGCTGGTACTTGGAGAACCACAAGTACCAGCATGCAGGGCATTAAGGGCCCACTAGTACCTGTAGTTCACCTGTAAAAAAAATGTTTAAAAAAAACACAGGACACACACACCGTGACAGTATAAGTTTATTAAACATACATACACACACACACACACACACACATGTACACATACTCACCTATGTAACCTGTAGCATCGGTCCACTTGTCCGGTAAAGTATCCCTAGGGGACCTGTGAAAAAAAACATACTCACCATCTCCTATGCGAGGTTCTGTCCTCTTCGTTCCAAAGTAGGCATCCCCGGACTTGGCAAAAAAAAAAAACGAAAACGCGATCCACGAACTTAGTACCGTTCTATAGAACGGTACTTCCCGAATGAGAGCTTAGCGGCGGGGTATCACCATGGAAACCCCGCTGCTAAGCGTTCATTGGCTGAGAGAGGTCATCTCCCGTCTCTCAGCCAATGAACGGCTCCCTCCATTGTAGTCAATGGTGGGAACCGCAGGGTAAACTTTAATAACCTTGCGGCTCCCAGCATTGACTACAATGGAGGGAGCCGTTCATTGGCTGAGAGACGGGAGATGGCCTCTCTCAGCCAATGAACGCTTAGCAGCGGGGTTTCCATGGTGATACCCCGCCGCTAAGCTCTCATTCGGGAAGTACCGTTCTATAGAACGGTACTAAGTTCGTGGATCGCGTTTTCGTTTTTTTTTTTTTGCCAAGTCCGGGGATGCCTACTTTGGAACGAAGAGGACAGAACCTCGCATAGGAGATGGTGAGTATGTTTTTTTTCACAGGTCCCCTATGGATACTTTACCGGACAAGTGGACCGATGCTACAGGGTTACATAGGTGAGTATGTGTACATGTGTGTGTGTGTGTGTGTGTGTATGTATGTTTAATAAACTTATACTGTCACAGTGTGTGTGTCCTGTGTTTTTTTTAAACATTTTTTTACAGGTGAACTACAGGTACTAGTGGGCCCTTAATGCCCTGCATGCTGGTACTTGTGGTTCTCCAAGTACCAGCATGCGGGGCAGGCTTGCTGGGACTTGCAGTTCTACTTGTAAAGACAATGTTTGATATTCTTTATTTACACCACACCACACAATCAACCCGCCACCCACCGCCACCAGGGGTTGCGGGGATAGCCCCGGGCTATCAGCCTGGGCCTGGGGTGCCCTGGAGAGGGTGACCCCTTTATTGGGGGGGTCCCCAGCTCTCCAGGGATCCCCGGCCTGGGCTGACTAGCGGTCAGGGCTGATGCTGCGGCTGGGGGGCCCGGTGAAAGGGCTCCCCTGGCTGTGGCATCAGCCCCCCGCTAGAAAAAGTCCAGTGCTGGTTCTGGAACATACAGGGGAACCCTACTCATTTTTTTCCCCTGTATTTCCAGAACCAGGACCGGATCAGAGCCCAGAGCTGGTTGCGCAGAATACGGGGGACCCCTACGTCGTTTGTCCCCCGTATTTTGGCAACCAGCTCTGGTTCTGACTAGCCCGGTGCTGGTTGTGTTTAAGTACAGGGGACCCCTATGTCGTTTGTCCCCTGTATTTAAGCACACCCAGCACTGGGTCACTAATGCCCGGGGCTGGTTGCTCTTTTTTTTTGGGGGGGGCACGCCATTTTTTTCTCTTTTTACACAGGTTTTTTTTTTTTTATTTACCACAGCAGCACAGACGGGTCTCACGGACCCGTTAGTGCTCTGTGTCAATGACACAGATGCAAGTAGCACGGATCTCCTGGTCCGTGCGTGCATCTGTGTCATTGAAATACACAGCAGCACAGACGGGTCTCACTGACCCATCTGTGCTCTGTGTCACTGTCAATCACACAGATGCATGTAGCACGGATCTCACGAGTCCGTGCTACATGCAAATGAGCACCATAATGCTGATTGGCTGAGAGCCGTGACAGACGGCTCTGTCAGCCAATCAGCACTTTGCCCATTAAAGGCAAAGGCATTTTTTTTTTAAATGGCCGCTCGAGGCAAAACCTCGAGATCCGACAGCAGATCTCGAGGTTTTGCCTCGGGAGAGGGATCCGGGGCAGACAGGGAGATCCGAGCTTGGGCTCGGATCGCCCCGGATCCCCGAAGTTCGGGTGGGTTCGGTTCTCAGGGAACCGAACCCGCTCATCCCTAGTTGTAATGCATGTATTTCAGTTACTGCTACCTTCCTCTCAGCTTAAACCAGTCTGATTATTCTCCTCTGACCTCTCACATTATCAAGGCAGTTCCCAGCTTCCCACAGAACTTCTGCTCACTGTGTGAAAATCCCAGGTCAACTGTTTTTGAACAATTCAAACCACCCAGTATGGCATCAACAATCATTCTGTGATCAATGTCATTTAGGTCACAATTATTCCCCAAGCTGGTGTTTTGTCTGCATGCTTTTAAGCATGAAGTTTAGCTGATTTTGCTGTTTATATTTTGCATTAATGAACAGATGTACAGATGTAATGTATACTACTGTCCGTAGAAATAAATGGGAATCTCACTTTTCAGGAAAACCTGTCTAAAACCAGTGAGGCTATTTTTGGAGATTATTATGGATTACTACTTTAAAGTGTAGACATTTATCATTTCTGTGATGTTTAAATGTATGGCAAGTTTTTTATTTTGGTTATTTGTAAAAGTGGGTTGTATGGTGATTTGCATGTAATTCAGTAAAAACAAAAGGTAATTATGGAGCTTTGATAGATTCCCACTTAGTTTTAAATTAATTGAAGGTGACTTTTAATTCTATGGATAATTTATTAAATAATAGAAATATTTATTTTTGCTAAAAGACTATGGGCCTATGTATTAATAATTGCAGTACTGTCACAATTATTAGGGTTCCATATTGCAGGGAAATTTTCATTTTAAATAAAAATAATGCTGCTATGTACATAGGGTAGCTCTCAGTGATAGCCATTGCAGTCAGTTTTCGCCGCCGGTCAAACGCTGCAGGAAAGAGATTTGAAGATCTCTCTCCAACAATTAAGCCTCCATAAGCTTAAATCAGTTTACAACATCTGAAGATTTTCAGAGTTTGGTACCGAGGGGTCAGTTCATATTGATAATAATGGGGACTGCGATCTGCAGTGCTAACTAGCACTCTGCCGGAGATTTCTCTGAAATCCTCCTGCATTGTGCTATTAGTACATAGCAACAATTCATAAAATGATGCAGAAACTGCAGTTTCTTTTTACAGAATTTTATGAAAAAGATTCATAGGCCCCTTTATATATTTCAGGATTCTTAGTTTACTTCTAAAATAGTGGTAGGTTTGTAATTTCCCCCTAATATGTCTTCTCCACCTCTATATATAATTTTAATTAATATACTTTCTTCAGCAAAACAAAATCCAATGTTTGCACCTGGTTGCAAATGTGTGCACTAAGTCTATCTGCTCAACTCATCTCACTGAACAGTGTAGACATTTGCACCCCCACAGACCCTGTCTTGAGCTACAAATCCACACGTGTATTTGCAAAAGTAATGTCCCCATTTAATATATGAAGAATCCTTAAAAACTATAATATGTGTAGTTACAAGTAATTATAAAACAATAGGAAATGTGATACAAGACGTACCTAAATACTTAATGTTTTAAATAGAAAATGTATAATTTCTTTGAGTACTGTCATTTGGTTCTCTGAAAAAAAATATTTTCCTGCATTGATTGCTTTGAAGTTAATTATTAGGGTCAAATCTGTTTACATTACTTATTAATGATCCACTTTTACCTTTGCAGATGACATTCACCTGTAAAGGTCATACAGTATATGAGCATGTGAGCTGATTATTTGGAGAGCTACAAGCACTTGAATATATTTGTACTATCTTTAGACACACAAAATGTCAAACCAAATCTGAGAGGTATAAAACTCTGCAGAATGAAAATAAAATAGCTATACTTCCCTATTAGGGTTGTAATTATTTTTAATGTAACTATTATTTTATTTTTGGCCTTTACCTGTAATCTTGTGTCTCATATGGCATTGAAGCATGTAAAAGGCAAATTAAATAATATATTTGCATTTCCTTAATAATTGTTTATATACTATTGTTTTGTATCTGTTCTAGGTTGAAGTACAGATGGAGCCATAATTGCCCCAAATGAGATCATCATCCCTTAAACCATCTTCATCTAATTAATATATATAAATTAAAGCTCTGTCAACTATGTGGTGTAACTCAAGTAAACATACCTGAATAAAAGGAATAGTACTAAAATGTTAGTAGGATATCAAGGAAGTAAAGGAGCTGAGATGGAGGGGCGAGTCAAAGAGGGTTTGCCATGATGAATTCAGATGTGTACCACTGCTTCCCACAGCATAGACAAGGATCTCAAAGAGGTGTGGCCATGTCACCACATTCTCAACTGCAATCCCTTTTAATACTGGGTCCTGACTTCTGATACTGTGTCCTGACTTTTCTTACAATGGCCCTGCAAATAAGTAACATTTACTCTTTCAGTTTTTAGGTGGATCAACAATCCCATAAACCTACTGTAGGAGCAGATTTATTTTCTGGGAGTATTGCTGAGGACCAGTATGTTGAAATCATGAAATTCTTTTACCCAGAGTTTTCCAAACTCTGTCATTACAGTCCACGTTTTAAGGATAGCCATGCTTGAGCACAGGTGACTTAATTTGTACCTCTGTCAATTTAATTTAACGCTCTCGAATCAAGCATATGAGATCCTTAAACCAGAGCTGCAATTGCAGAGTTTGGGAACCTCTGCTTTAACCCATTTTCTGCTTATGGCTTTCTCACCCCTGTGCTGAGGCCATTTTTCAATGTTTGCGCAGATCACATTCCAAAATCAATATCACTTATTTTATTTGTATTACCTTATCCACATAAATAATGCCTTGTCATTTTTTTAGTAAACTTTGTATTTTCAGAAAATATCATTAGCCTTTTTGCTCATTCACATCAAACAAACATTAACCATGGGTGATCACGAGGCAATAGCTACTAAGGGGGATGCATCACCTTTCAAAAGTGGGTGCTCTGCACTTTATGGAAACCTTTCTCTGTAGTGTAAGGGATCACACTGATTACTAGGGACAAACATTTATGGGGAACATATTTTGAAAGAAGAGACTATTTCATACTATGGTGCTCCATCTTTATATGTGCTGTGGTTATGGGGACATAGAAACTTATTTTTTCCTTTCTTATTTATTTTTCCTCCTTTCTTATTTTTCATTTTTTTTTTTTGCGAAAGTGATGTTGCATATGTACATGTACACAATGATGTCACTACCTGATTTGCAATGCTGGGTACCCAGAGTCCCCTGTGGTCATTAGACTGGTGGGTATACAAGTAAAAAGAGGTAATATAGCCTTGCGCCAATTCTGTTCCAGCTGATTCTATCTCTGTATCTATGGGTTCTTGATAACCTCCAAACGCAAATGTCTCTTATTGAACCAATGATTCTGAAGGATAATAGGAAAAAACAACAAAACAACCTTATTTTAGCAAAATGAATAATAAACTTCAATATCACAATCCATGTGAATAAGTGTAAATAGTGAGAAGCCAGATAGATTTTAAATGACAGCAGTATCCTTCATGCATGAAAGGCACCCGAATTCCACTCCAGGTGAAATCTCATGTAAACTAAATAATGCTCACATTTAAGCTTACATTAAAATATATGGTGATACTCCTATCAGGGTTTCTTTAGCTGTATATATGTACATCAATATTCACCCAAAAACGGCAAAGTGTCATACCATATAGGAATGGATATAGGGATGCTCACACTATATCTTAAAATCATGCGCTGTACTCATATAAAGGTTTCTTTAAGACCTTTCAGATGATCCAAAGTCACAGGATGCTCATGCAAATACACGTAAAAAAAACTTCAAATGGTGCAGATTTATAAGATAAAAAGGACTTTAATAAAATATAAAATACATGAAAAGAAGGGGAACATAAACTCTGTACCAGATGATGGAATACAGGATCAACGTAACCAAAATCAGCAAAGGAGCCCAGGTACTTCTAAAGCTGTATAGGTTCTGGATCCACTGGTGGTTGAAGTTAAAATTATCCACTTAACACTCCTCCGACATGTTTTGACAGAATGTGTGTCTTTTTCAAGGTGGAGTAGTAATAGAAACATCTGGGGTTTTTAAATACCGCTGGCTCGAAAGTACGAGGCTGCTGGTTACTGTATTTCAGGATTAGAGATGTGCGCTGACCCTCGTGTTTTGGTTTTGGATCTGGATCTCCTCTGGTTATGGATCTGAATCTGGTTTTGGATTTTTTTCCTTGGTGTTTTGTTTTTGTGTTTTGGTTTTGGATCTGGATTTTTTTCTTAAAAAAAACATAAAAACAGCTAAAATCACATAAAATGGGCCTATTTTGTTCCTATAGTATAATTTAACCTCAATAATATTTATTTCCAGTAATTTCCAATTAATTTTGACCACTTCACAATATTATTTGCTTCATCTAGTTAAGGCCAAGAGGTTGCATCCAGCTAGCTGGCTGACTAAGCTAAGTGACACAGTGGGCGGCACTAACATGTGGAAGTTCAGCTTCTAATTTCCAACACGTATACAGTGTGTTATAATGTGTGGGTGGGACCAATAGTGTACTTACTGTGACAGCAGTGTCGGCAGAGCGGGGTTGCCGATGGTGTCCTCAGTACATGGAATGGCAGTGCTGTGGTGCTCGCAGTGTCCTCAGTGAAGGGTACTGGTGATGTTGGCAGTGCGGAGGTGCCAGCGGTGTCTTTAGTGCAGGTTTGCTGGCTGTGTCGGCAGTGCTGGGGTGCCAATGGTGTCTTTAGTGCAGGTTTGCTGGCTGTGTCGGCAGTGCTGGGGTGCCAACGGTGTCTTTAGTGAAGGTTTGCTGGCTGTGTCGGCAGTGCGGGGGTACCAGCGTTGTCTTTAGTGCAGGTTTGCTGGCTGTGTCGGCAGTGTGGGGGTGCCAGCGGTGTCTTCAGTACATGGAATGGCAATGTGGGTGTGCCAGAGGTGTCTTTAGTGCAGGTTTACTGGCTGTGTCAGCAGAGCAGGGGTGCCAGCAGTGTCCTCAGTGCAGATTTGCTGACTGTGTCGGCAGTGCAGGGGTGTTGTCAATGCAGGGTGCCGGCAGTGTCGGCAGAGCGGGGGTGCCAGTGGTGTCCTCAGTGCATGTGTGCTGACAGTGTCAGCAGTGCAGGGGTGCTGGTGGTGTCCTCGGTGTGGGAGTGTCGGCAGTGTGGGGGTCGCTGACAGTGTCCTCAGTACATGGGGCAGCAGTGTAGGAGTGTCGGCAGATGTGGTGTCGGCAGTGGGGGATGGTGCCAGTGGGGGTGCTGGTGGAGTCGGCAGCGGGGGGGTGCCAGCGGTGTCAGGCAGCGGGTCATGGGGGCCACGGGTCATCTTTTTCTCTCTCCTGGTGCATTTTCAATGGGCTTAATGCTGATTGGCTGAGAACCGTGACAGACTGCTCTCTCAGCCAATCAGCGTTAAGCCCACTCAAAACAAAATCTCACGACCCAAGGTTTTGCCTTGGGTGAGGGATCCGGGGCAGGCAGGGAGATTGAAGCTACGCTCAGATCGCTACAAATCCTCAAAATTTGGGTGGGTTCGGATCTCTGAGATCCGAACCCACTCATCTCTAGTCAAGATACACTTTAAATGGCACTAATAAGTACCTTATATTATATTATTAACCCCAATAACATTAATTTCCAGTCATTTACAGTCAATTTAGACCACCTCACAGCTAACAATATTGTTTTCACCATTATTGGCTAAAGGCTGCAGTAAGTTAACAGAGCAGTTACTAAGTGACAGAGCAGCGGCACAGACACCACAGTTTAAAGCACATCTATGAAACATTGCCACTCACTGCCACTCACTACTAAGTCACAGTACTTGTGTGTTATGGACACACAGAGGGCTAAGGCCCAAGGAGTCATGGTGCATGTATATGCAGAGGGCTACAGCCCAAGGAGTCACGGTGCTTATATACTCAGAGGGCTAAGGCCCAAGGAGTCATGGTGCTTTTATACACAGAGGGCTTAGGCCCAAGGAGTCACAGTGCTTTTATACACAGAAGGCTACTGCCCAAGGAGTCACGGTGCTTGTATACACAGATGGCTAAGGCCCAAGAAGTCACAGTGTTTTTATACTCAGAGGGCTAAGGCCCAAGGAGTCATGGTGCATGTATATGAAGAGGGCTACAGCCCAAGGAGTCACGGTGCTTATATACTCAGAGGGCTAAGGCCCAAGGAGTCATGGTGCTTTTAAACACAGAGGGCTAAGGCCCAAGGAGTCACGGTGCTTTTATACACAGAAGGCTACTGCCCAAGTAGTCACGGTGCTTGTATACACAGTGGGCTAAGGCTCAAGGAGTTACGGTGCTTGTATACACAGTGGGGTACAGAACCAAAAAATAAGTTGTTGTTTTTATTTTTTTTAAAACTTTTAACTTTCTGGAAAGTTTTTTTTTACTTTTTTAAACTTTTTTTTGTACACACAACCACTTGTGGGTCTTGGCACTTTAATCAGCAGAGTATAGCGCAGCATACATCAGTCACTTTGCTAGCACAGCCACTTGTAACACAGTGACTTTGCCAGCACAGCCACTTGTATGTCTGAACACAGTCACTTTAATCAGCAAAGTATAGTGCAGCATACATTAGCATGCAGTGTGCCCCCTATACAGTCACCTTACCAGAACAGCCACTTGTGAGTCTCTGAACACAGCCACTTAATCAGCAGAGTATAGCGCAGCATACATCAGCATGCAGTCTGCCCCTATACACAGCCACTTTGCCAGCACAGCCACTTGTGAGTCTGGACACAGCCACTTTAACAGCAGAGTATAGCGCGGCATACATCAGAGTGCAGTGTGCCCCCTTACACAGTCACTTTGCCAGCACAGCCACTTGTGAGTTTTTGAACACAGCCACTTAATTGCCCCCTTACACAGTCACTTAATCAGCAGAGTATAGTGCAGTGTGGAGTGTGGGAGAGAAATGGCACCGAGTCCCAGTCTCGGTGCCTTATGTAGAGCTGATCTCTCGTGAGAATCAGTCGTCGGGAGATTGGCGTTCAGCCTCGCAGTGGGATTCGAGTCAGGTGGGAACACCCGAGCCGCGGCTTGCGTGTAAACGGATCACCGATGTTTGGAGTGGTTCAGATTCCATAGAATCCGAACTGCTTATCTTTAATTTTGTCTTTTGTCTTCCCCACATAAACCTTATTACATGTACATTTTATTGCATATATGACACCACTGGTACTGTGGTTTACTTTTAGTTGGGGAAAAAATTTTTACGTTTATTTGCATGAGCTTCCTTTGACTTTGGATCATCATGAAGGTCATAAAGAAACCTTTATATGAGTACAGTGCATTATTTCATGTAAGATATAGTGTGAGCATCCCTATATCCATTCCTATGTGGTATGACACTTTGTTGTTTTGGGGTGAATATTGAGGTTCACATATACAGCTAAAGAAACCCTGACAGCAGTATCACCATATATTCTAATGTAAGCTTAAATGTGAGCATTATTTAGCTTACATGAGGTTTTCCCACAGATTCAGCCATTATCAGCTGGAACAGGATTGGTGCAAGGATATATTACCTCTTTTTTTTGTATATTCTATGTTTGTGTAACATTGGTTGACTTGTGTTGAGGTATTTTCATGCTGACAATCTGGTAGTGCCTGGAGTGCATCTATTTGATATTTAATACATTAGACTGGTGGGTGTAAGGGACATCTTTTTTTTCCTCAGCCCTTTGTTATGGAAGATGGATGGGACTCGTCAGTTTTAAGGCACATGCGGATGATGAGCTGTATGCATCCTCCACAGCAAATGGGTTAACAGAAATGTAAAGCACAGGTTTTGGATGTAGTACATGTGAAAATAGGTTGTCGAAAGCCATTTTTGCAAAGAGCGCATGGCCTATTCATGTGACATGAGAACTAGTAAGTTTATATACTGCACTGACATGCTAGTAGTGCAGCTTACAAATGGCTACTTACTCTGGATAAGCGATTGATGCTCTATAAAGATAATTTAAAGTGTTAATCTTTTTAATATATATATAAAAAAAATAATTTTAAATATTTACAAAATCAACAATCCTATTTAAAGAGGGATACATTCTACTAGAAGATGCATGACAAAACTTTATTTTTAAGGAAGTGAATTTAAAATGGATAGAAATATAGTTGAGAGTGGGTGTGCATCCTACCTACCTAGCTCAGCGCTAAGTCACAATGTAGGTATAAAACTGCCCAGTATTTGTGCGCTGCAAAACTAGCCAGTATTCTCCCTGCATGCAAAAAAAACAACTTGCATTTGCATCGCAGCATGCTTTGTCTGGGTGTGATTTTACTTTAAACTGTTTAATCATACCTGAAATGTAGTCATACAGTAATAAAGTCATCGTTCTTTGC
Organism: Taudactylus pleione; assembly: GCA_031769625.1. Classification (NCBI taxonomy): domain Eukaryota; kingdom Metazoa; phylum Chordata; class Amphibia; order Anura; family Myobatrachidae; genus Taudactylus; species Taudactylus pleione. Next base: position 7,320,197 of record JAUIMM010000182.1, read on the forward strand.
ATCTATCATTTTACACCATTTAATAGACCTGATTCTGATGTTTCAGTTACAAATACAGTAGCTTGTAAGTAATTAATAAAATCACTTTAAAATGTATCTCGTTTATCATTTACTTTTCCTATTAAACCAGCTCATAATTGGTAAACAGCAGAATTGAACTGAAGCATTGTTTTGTTTAGAGAAATATCAATAACGAGGATAAATGACACAACATTGACAATGTTCAGTGATTAATATTTTACACTTTTCTAAAGAATACATGATTTTACTAGTAAAGAGCAGTCACTGCTCAACTTAAAAAACAGATTTTACATTTATTTGGAGACGCTGTATTATCAAAGGCTCATTAAAATCTCCACTTTCAATCATGCAGTCATTTCAGGAGTACTGGGGACTAAATTAGTGTCATTTAAGGATGGTGATGATGGTTTTTGCAGTGTGTGAGATAGAATTATAGAACATAATCAAGGCTTGAACTCATGATTTCATTAATGAGATTCAATGAGTTTGTTTTTGAGCAGAGATCTACTTTGTAATCATTACCTCTCTTGCTGAACTGTGCTGTTGTTTATGATTTCCATTTGTGTCTGCTTAAATTATCCTCAATTCGCGTAGCAGTTTGTATTTTGTTTAATCACCAATCTAGAGCAAATACTTGTAACTTTCCTTTGTAACCCTTTTCAGAACTGGTCTCATCTCCTTTTAGGTTTTATTGGAAATATTTGGTTGACATTAATCCGCAAACAACTTACATTCATCTTAATTGCTCAAATGAATACTACTGGAGTGGTTCTATAATAGAGTTACCATAACTTAACAACTCATTGATTGCTATGCAGATAAAGAAGATGTAACTTCATATTCATAGTGTACAACAGCATATCATAGCTCATTCTTGTTAGCTTCAATAGAAAAGGTGTGATAACAAACTAATTGGTGTTAATTGGTGAGCTAAGGGAGATGCAGGAGCCAAATTCTGCAATAAACACTGTTTCACCTGAACATGTATATCACTGATCCCCCTAAGGGGAGCGACGTGGAAATGAGAGTGTAAAAAATCTGCTGATTCCACAGGCATTTAAATTGGAGTTCTCATTCAGTTAATAAGTTAAACCTTCTATTTCCAGAGTGTTCTGTTTAGAGGGAGTATTGTTTCCCATGTGACACTAACCTGTAAACATCAGGTATGTGAATACATAGATAGACTTGCTCAGAATACTAGTGTTCAGTTTAAAATAAAACTGAAGTTCCTTAAAGTTTAATGCATAAATAAAAATATTTGAAGCATTTTTGCTGCTGCCAGCATGAAATTCACACATCTTCTTTGCATAGTTGTGAAATTAGTGTGTGGCTTATTATCATGCTTGCCAACAATCTGGCTGCCTCTTCTGGGAGTGGCAGCCAGCCTGGCACAGCTGAGGGCGTGGCGGGGGCGTGACTGCACGATTGAATCATCGCAGCCCCAACCCCGATACACAATGGTGAGATTACTGGCATTGTGCTGCCAAGGGCAGGGCCACGATGACGCGATTCAGTGAAAATCGCGTAATCAGCTGTCCCCGACCCGGCCAGTTATCAAAGGTAGGAGCAGACGCCGGCGGGGGATGCGGGCGGGCGGCACCAGTGGGGAGACCTGCCTTCTCTTTCGGGAGGCAGGGAGCGACACCAGATTTTTGGGAGGCTCCTGTCCATTTTGGGAGAGTAAGCAAGTATGCTTATTATTAGGATATTTTTTCTGATGCTTTTACCATCACAATGGGCCTTAGTCACCTGCAAGTCCGAATGTGGCCTCATTTAGTGATTTTTCACATAGCGCATGCATCGTCATTTCCTGCAGCCACTAATTGGGCATTTAGGGGTGGCAATTGGGCAACAACAATGCGAATGCATGAGAACCTATTCTGTGGGTGTGTTGGGGTGTGTCATGGGCGCGTACCAGAGTTGTGCAATGTGGATGCTCAATTCAGTCACATCTCCTGCCGCTAGTATGCGGTAGGTGTAAGTGCAGGTAATAATGATGACAGGTACTCTCGCAGACTTAAAGCTGGAATGGTGCAATCGCATAGATAGGTGCATAACGTATGAGTAATGCATACTGTATAGTGGCATTAGCATTGCATTCGCGTTTCCGTTAGCAGATGGCATCTAAATTTCCTGCAACTCAGATTCAGACCCAATGTGTCTTACTGAAATCTATATTCTGTAATATGGTAGCATTTATGGAGACTTTTGAAGATGTAGATTCTGACATAAATGGAAATCAAAATAAGTAAAAGACAAATATAATGTGTTCTGTGGTTGCCAATGTGGTGGTTAATATGTGATCTCAATCCCACCTAAAAGTGATAAAACTATGGCTTCAAGTAAGAAAGAATGTTTGATACTACATACTGTCCTGTATGAACACTTACTAGGTGAAGACTTATAGGGCCAAATTAAATATGTGCAATGTTACTAAAATGGTGTGATTCCGGTATATTTCTAGCAGTTCTGAAATCGCCATATGTAATAGAATGTAAGTACACACCAACTCACGAAAATCACGTCCCAACCTGTATCAGCGCAACACGTCCTTCAGATGTTTCTAACATTAAACATATAAGTCGCCGGATGAAATAGTCAGTGAGTTATAAACTTGACAGAATAGCATCAAAATAAGTAGCCAAATAATAGACTGGCCATAAGGCACCTAGTTAGCTGCTAACTCACTGTGCTCCATCTGTTTAAATATTGTTAAAAATAATAATTATACAGGATGCACACACTGTAAAAATGGGATTTTGGTACCTACCGGTAAATCCCTTTCTCTGATTCCACAGGGGACACTGGAGTTGCTTACGCTGGGGTATAGAGGCGTGGATAACTGGAGCCGGCACTTTAAATAATTTAGAAGTGTGAAGCTCCTCCCCCTCTATTCCCCACCAGCCCTCAGTTTAGAAAATGAAGACCGAGAGGAGATAGAGAACAAGCTGAGTAAAAAAGGAGAGAAGAACACACAATAATCAAAGCATACAACATACAGAACAAACCGAACAGGCAGGCTAAGAGTGCAGAGGTGGGCGTCCAGTGTCCCCTGTGGAATCAGAGAAAGGGATTTACCGGTAGGTACCAAAATCCCACTTTCTCTTTCATCCACTAGGGGACACTGGAGTTGCTTACGCTGGGGACGTCCCAAAGTTTTCCACTCGGGCGGGAGTGCCACACGGAACAATTGTGACCAGGAGGCGCCCCTAACGGCCCCCCATGATGCACCCACAGAATGTGTGGAATGAGCCGAATGGACGTAGGAGGCCGACAGTCAGCACTAATATAAGCCTGAAGACTAATCAGCCTAATCCAATGTGCCAACATCTGCTTAGACGCTGGTCAACCTCTCCGAACAGCATCATAGAAGACAAAAAAGAAATGACTCTGACTTGCGGAGGGACGCGGAGAGCTCTAACTACATCCAAAGTAGAAGAATTACTGGAGTCCTCCACCAAAGACGGTACCCAATCGGCTGATTGACACGGAAAGCCGACCCAACCCTGGGAACACAAGCTAAGGTGGCTTATAGGACAGAGCACCCAAAACTAAACTCTATGAGCCAAAGCTAGAGCCAGGAGGAGGACACTCTTCCAAGACAAATACTTAATTAAAGCTAAGTACCAGGGAGCTATCGGTGGTACAAAAGTAACGTCTGCCCTCAGGAATGAGGGCCAATTTTCGTTGAAAGAAAATAGAAAGGGCAGAACCTGCACCTTGAAAGTTCAAAGATGAAGACCAGCATCCAGTCCCATCTGAAGAAAAAAAAACAGAAACCGGGACACCTGGACGGAAGATCCAACTGGAACACCATTCGATATAAGAACACCAGATGCGATAAAGCGCAGCCGAAACTGGCTTCCTGGCACGTAGCATGGTGGGAATCAGAGTCTGGGATGCTTCTGCAGTAAAAGATATTGGTTTCAGGAGCCACCCCGTTAAACGCAGTTGCGCTAAATTGGAGTGGACGAAAAGGACCCTGCTGTAGAAGATCCGTACGCAGATGAAGGGGCGACAGGTCGAAAACCAATAGGGACCGAAGGTCTGAGAACCAACTACTCCGAGGCCAGTTCGGTGCCACGAGAAAGACAGAGGCTGACTCATGTCTTATCCTTTTTAGAAGGAAGAAGTGGAATCGGAGGAAAAAAGGTAAACAAAGTTGTAGATCCATGAAACTGTCCGAGCGTCTACTGCCTCCACCTGTGGATCGCGAGTTCTTGACACTTATAGTGGGAGTTGAAGATTCAATCATGACTCCATGAGGTCCACCTGAAAACACCATCGACATATCAGCGCGTTAAACACGTTTAGATGAATCTTCCATTCCCCGGGATGTACATCCTGGCGACTTAGGTAATCTGCTTCCCAGTGGTCCACACCCTGGATGAATACCACCGACAGGATCACTGACTTCTTCTCGGCCCACCGGAAAATCTGAGATACTACTCGCATGGCCATGCGACTACCAGTCCCGCCCTGGCGGTTGATGTAAGCGATGGCCATAGTATTGTCGGACTGAACTCTTACAGGCGAGTCTTTTGCAACTCTGATGCTTCTATCAGAGCATAGTAGATCGCTCTGAGTTCCAACACATTTATGGGACACTTCTGATCCAGAGGGTACCATTGACCCTGAAAGTAAAAATCGAGGACTACTGCTCCCCATCCTTGAAGGCTGGCATGCATTGTTATGATGATCCAGAACCATACCGAATGTTTGGCCCATTAAAAGACTGTTGTATTGTGTCCACCAGAGGAGGGCCACTCTGGTAACCTGGCTCAGATGGATTTGTCGCTGTAGAAGCAGAGGAGACCCTGACCCTTGTGACAACAGGTCCAGCTGAAACACTCTGGAGTGGATCCGTCCGAACTGTAGTGCCTTGAAGGCAGCTACCATCTTCCCTAAGAGACGCAGACAAAGAATTAGGGACACCTTCTTTCTACTGCTCCCTTCTTGAAGTTGATTATCCAACTGTGTTGGATTAGAGTGTGATATGTCAATAAGGCATGGTTTGTTAGAAGGGATATCGATGGAGCCTTGAGGAACAAGTCGTCCAAATAGGGGATTATGTTTACTCCCGATGACCGAAGGAGAGCAATCATGACTGACATGAGATTGGTTAAAATGCGGGAAGTCGAGGATAACCCGAATGGCAATGCCCAAAACTGGTAGTGATCCTGCAATACGGCAAAATGCGGGAAGGTTTGATGTGGTTCCCAAAAGGGATCATGGAGATAGTCCTTGATATCCAGGGATAATAGAAACTCCCTTGGTTTCAACCACACAATGATGGACTGCAGGGACACCATGTTGAAACTATATATATCTTAAGATACAGGTTTTAAAGGACTAGAGGTCCTAAACCGATCCATCCAGATTTGGTACTACAAACAGGTTTGAGTACAAACCCCATACCTCATTGATGTTCTGGAACCGGAACTAGCACCGAGGATCGGAGAAAAGACTGGATAGCCTCCCGTAGAACCCAGGCCCTGTCTGCAGGTATTGGCAGATGTGTAGGGAAGTACCGAGATGAGGGGGGACTTCGAAGTCTATTTGTTACCATAGGGAAATTAGTCTGTGAATCCACTGATCTGAAAAGGTCTAGTTCCAAACTTGTTGAAATTTCTGCAAAACGGGCTCCCACCGTAGGAGATCCCAGATGGGGCGGAAAACCGTCATGCCAGCTGTTTCTCAGCTGGTTTAGGTTCCTGTCGACCTGCAACATTGTGTGGATGACCTCTACCTCTGTCGCCTCTTGCTTGCGTGGGAGCACCTCTGGCTCTACCACGAAAGGAATGTGGCACACTATAGGAAAGAAATGAAGGTCCCATGTAAGATCCTCTGGGAGCCGGAGCAGTCAAAGGGAGGAAGGAAGACTTACCCCCCCATGTGGCCTGGGATATCCATCTGCCCAATTCCGGGCCAAAAAGCATGTCACCAGTGAATGGTAAACCCTTCACCGCATGCTTGGATTCTGCATCCAGTTACCAAGCGCACAACCAGAGGGCCCAGCAGTTCGAAATAGCAGAAGCAGATATGAGAGCTCCTTAGAAGCTTCTCCCAGGTAAACTGCAGACTCACGATGTGTTCTGCCAGAAGAACGTAACTGTGCCCTGGAAGTACTTGATTAATGCAATCAACTGGTCAGCCCAGCAAATCATAGCCTTGTTAACCCAGGCGGTAACTAGCATAGGTCTAAGTTAAACTCCCACTGCAGTATAAATAGAGCGCAGCATTGACTCCAACTTGCAATCAGAAGGGTCCCTCAACAATGAGGCAGCCCGTACTGGGAGTGTAGTTTTCTTAAAGGGACAGTGAGCAGACGCGTCAACAGGGGGAGATGTTTACCCCTCTTCTATCATGGATGACGGAAATGGGTAGCTGAACAGGAACTGACGAGGAATTTGGAACCTCTTATATGGTTGATTCCAGAAAATTTTAGCCTACAGCACCTGGTATTCCCAGGCAGTCTCCCATTAACCAGGCCTGACCCTCCGAGATCAGGCGTGTTCAAGGTGGAGTGTCCCTAGGGCCTCGAAAACTGAAAAACAGACGACCCTTTTTGTTGGTCACTGAGAAGATAGGTAGCATCCAATTACATTGTAATTGTTCCAGGCTAACTGAGTACTGCTGTTCTGACCCTGACACAGGGAGTAACGTACTCAAATAATACACACTCCTGGGATGCAGGAGCTATATCCACAGGTAGATTAAATACCTGCTTGACCGCCAGAAATAAGAATTCCACCCCAGTAGAGGCAGACTCTATATATGGCCCACAGATAGGGGGCGTATCAGATATTAAACTGATAAGAACAGATACTAAATGGGACTCTCTTGATCTGTTTGCCTGTTTATTGCAGCCCTTTTTAACTTGATCTTAGCCAAAAGGCCGAGAAAATCTTGAGGCGTACCGTCATTATACAAACTTCCTCCATTCACGTTCCTTAGTATCCTCTGTTGTGAGGATTTCCTTGTCAGACCCTCACTGATTGGAAAACAGTCTTTAGGGGCCATCTTTGGTAGGAAGTGGAGGGAGCTGAAACAGCGGTACCTATAACCTGTACCAGGGTGTCTAGAGACTTGGTTAACCCTGACACCCTGGGAGGTGCGAGCCTCAGCCAACTGTGACGTTAAGTCAGCCATTACTCGTACCATGCCATAGGTGATAGATTACTAAACAAGCATCACATAACATGCTTGTACAGTTTGAACAAACATCTTTTGCAAAGAGTTTGGCATTCAACCATAGTCACCCATGCAGAGGGACAGATATAGAAGACAGAAGGCTAGTTTGGGAAACAGAGGAGGAGATCACACAACTCCCTTCCCACAGAATTGATTCCCTGCTGTACTCTCCCCTGTGCTCACAGGCTCCCAGGGATACAATCAAGAGAACCAGCCCTTCTGTAATAGTGCTGCTACACTCTACCTAAATTGGAGAGCTGCAGTCAGACACATGTGAAACGGCAGCCACGCTGTTCTAACAGCTGCTGCCGCTCTGAATGGAGACAGAGAGCCCGCGCTGTTAGGCTCTGCCCCCCTTCTTCATGCCCTAAGGGCTCTGAAAATGGCAGTCGCGCTGGAGCTTTCACCTCCCCCTGTGAAGCCCCGCTGAGTAGGAGCGCTATGCGCGGGTGCCAGCGGGGAGAGGGAAGGAGGGAGTATGTAATATAGAGCAGTGCTATAGCGCTATGCTCTGAAGCCAGCGTCGGCAGCGGGGACAGGAGCCGGGGGATGCGCAGCTGATGTATTCACTGCGTCCCTTGGATGGCTTCTCTGATAACAGCACTCCTGCTTCTCACACTGTCTTGTCCTCAGTGCTTGTAGAAGTGCTGTGTGGCGATAAGGAGCTGTCAGTTGCTTTTTTGATAAGCACTGTGCACTCCTTCCTGTATATCAGGGCGCCAGGTACCCGGAACCCACCTTTCAAGAGGTGGCGAAGGGTACCAATAAAGTGTAAAAGATGCTATAAAAATAATAAAATAAAATAAATGTATTTGCTGGAGCACAGCAGATTGTGACCAGCTTCGTAGGCACATTTTCTAAACTGAGGGCTGGTGGGGAATAGAGGGGGAGGAGCTTCACACTTCTAAATTATTTAAAGTGGCGGCTCCAGTTATCCACGCCTCTATACCCCAGCGTAAGCAACTCCAGTGTCCCCTAGTGGATGAAAGAGAAATATTTATTTTATCAAATAAACACTACCCCAAACACCCCTGTTTACCCATTTATTACTCACTTTATTCCATGAAGGCATTCCTAATACTTGCCAAAAAATAAAACCCATAGATGACACAACTGGTCCCTTGTGGGATCCCACCACTAATGAGAGGTCCCTCATGGACACTCTCCATAAGAATGCATAGGGCTGCACTGATTGGTAAGAGCGTGATGGTAAAGCATCATGCTTAAGTTGTAAAGCTGACACTGTTAAAATGCTCTAAATCGCATTTTTAACTTGTTGGCATGCCGGATTCAACCCCGCAAGTTTTCCCTACTTACCAATAGAACCTCTGTTTTCTAACTCAGATGGAGTACTAAACAATCATTCATCACATCACTAGTGATTATTAAAACAATGTGTATTGCACTGTTTGCTCTTTTTACCTTGATATACTACTTGAACTGACCTTCTGTACTGTGGTACAGTATATGTTTGAGCTGAATAACTGTCTCCAAAGGAATGTGAAAAATGGAAACATATTAATTTACATAATTTAAAATTAACCTCTTGAAAGTGCACCAAGCAGATTTACAAGGATCCCGGAGTTTGTATTTTTCTTCTTACAATTAAATACAATTGTTAATTCAGCTCTTCTTGGCTTCTAAACATTATTTTTAGTAAGTATTAATTTGTATTTAATTTTTGTATGGTGTACAGGCATTTTATTGTGTGTTTGTCATATTTTTTTGTCTTACCTTTAATCGAGGTGGTAGTTAAATATGTAGAGAAAATGGTTACATCTTGCATTTATTTTATATGCATGTTTAAGACACATATGATCTAAATATTTGAGAATGGATGCCTTCTTTTTTTATTTAGATTACTTGTACCTCATTGTCTGAGTCACTTTTCATTATGACACTGAAATATAACTATCTATTCTTCAGTTAATTTTACTTTAATTCTATTTAGTATGGTATGCTGGGATCTGTTTCTTTGTGTGCAAGTTATTTTTTTATCTTCTTCATGGGTACACTGTATTAGATTTTTTTTTCTTGTTTGCATCATTTGTTTCCTTTTATTCTTAAGTAGTCCTTGACAGTTTTCTTTATTTGGCTCGTCTTATAACTAAGGCCTTGTAATCACTTTTTCATTTAGTAACAATGTATTTTATTTAGTATTTACAAAGTATTGCAAATTTTGAATCTTTAGCATTTTATTAGATTTTTACATTGATATTTTTCTATATGAATGTAAGAATAAGTAGGCAAATTTATCAGTGCCTTGGCACTATTATGTGGATACATAGCATAGCAGTTTGGATTATATACTATAGACTGTTTATGCAGCATCCAGCAATCTTATGTATATTCTGGCTATTATTTTATGTTTCTTACTGCCAGAGGTAATCTTATGAATAATGTCAGGACATATTTGATATAATAGATGTCCAGGGCATTTATAAATTAGAGAATTTTTATAGTGAAATGCTTTATGCATATTCATACCTTTCATTCATAGGAATCTTGTTTATGCAATGTTTTGTTTGTCTTCATTTACATTCACATTTGTATTCACTAGTTCCTTTTAAAGTAAAGTTAATATATACAGTATGACCAGTGCTTGATTGTGCTCTTTCAAGGTTTTCATTGGTGGGAATAACTTCAGTTTGAAACATGTGAATGAACATAATGTATTCTATTGAAATAAGTACTGTATATCTAATATTGTGCTCACGCTCCAGTTCTGCATATGGATTACCCTAACTTTATGGTTAGGGTTCATCACCTACAATCTCCTCCATTACAGAGATGGAAATGTTATATTCTCCAGGCTTCATCCCCATTTTCAGGTGTCACTGCCTCACCAGTTTCCACCATTCTGGAACTCATATGCAGGATTCTTTTAAACATGCTCTAAGATTCAAAAGAATACAGTCCAATCTATAAATAAGGACTATCTCTGATGTACGTCCTGCTTAATATTTATATGGAATTATCATTTTTTTATGTACTAGTCCCTATTGGAATGAAAGAAATGTGGTAGATTCCAGAATGTGGAAACTCAGGGTCTGTTTCAGAGGTGGAAGCCATTAATGCATGGCTTCAATTTCCTATGAATTTGCTTGGGTGAAAATATGCAAATGCCAGTTTAAGCATTCCCCTTGTGCAGTGACGTGCAATGTACTGAGCAAGCCATGCAACGCCCGCTTTGCATATCTGAGCAATGCTCTAGTCCGCTGATAGATCTGACTGCTCCACCATCGGCGCGCCATCGGTCAGAACATTGACTACACAAGCAGCCCCTTGCTAGTGCAGATTCTTTCTTTTAACTTTCTTAAAATATGGCCACTGTGGACTTGGTGCTGCGATGGGAGTGTACACGCCATGACAATCCCAAAACATGTCCATATAACAGCCTCTTTGTGCATCCACTTCAGGACACCTACCAGTCTCCACTTTGAAATGGCCATGGATTGCAAGAGCTGTCTCCAATCATGGTGATGTTTTACACAACTGCATCCGTCATCACACACACAGGTGTGCGAGTGTGCAGTAAGGATTTCCTGGACCTTTCATGCATGTGCACTAGCAAAAAATCACTCAACTGCACAACCATTAGCACTGTGTCCAACTCTGAATCAGGCCCCAAGTGACTTCCTCACATATAAGACAACTACTATCGATCCTATCAAAAGGTTTTGGACACTGTCAAACAAATTTCCAATTTTGCATCTCTGCTTAAGCTTCTAACCCCAAGCAATATTTAATACATTTAAATTACTTCTTACCCCTCTCACACTCAACCAAACAGCTACTAACAGTGTCCAATATTGTGCTTCCTATTTCAAGAACAACATTGATAAGAGCTGAACTGAAATGGTACAGTTTGCTCTTCCTCAGCCAGCGACCTGCTCAATTCCTTCCTTGAACCCTCTGGCACCTTCTCTACATTTTATCCCACAAGTAAAGATGACATATCTACATTCTTCTCATCCTCCTACTCTACTACGTCTTCTCTTTATCTTGTACCCTCACAAATCAGTAGACCTCTGTCTCTCATGCTTTTCCTTAACTTTTCTAAAATCTGTAATATATCTCTCTCTACTGGTATGTTTCCTTCATTATTCAAACATGTGTGTATATATATATATATATATATATATATTTATATATATATATATATATATATATATATATATATAGTGTTGTCTTGGGGTTAATTGGCTCAGTAGAGGGTGGATTGGTGCAGTGTTTAGGTGCTTAATGAGGGTCCACACACAGGTTTCCAGCATACAAGTGAACATGGTGCTTTACTTCAGCATGGTAGTCAGGAAACAACAATAAAATAATAAACAACCTAACCCTCCCTTAGGGCACTAGCTCACTTCTTGAGCCCTCTCTATAAGGGTGTAGCTAGTCTGCCAACACAGTCTCTGTAAATGGGGGTCCTTCCTGCCACATGCAGAATTGGACCCTGGCCTCCTGGCCTGATATAGCTTCCTTAGCCTGCAGCCTCGCTGCTTTATAGTACCACAGTCTGAGAGTTTGATGGTCCCCCCTTGCCTCTTGCAAGATCCGGACCCAGGCCTTCTGGCCCCCAATGGCTCGTTTAGCTTCACTGGGCTCTCCTGGCTGCTACCATCTCACCTAGACTGTCCCCAGCAGCCTGACTGGTCTGCCTTCTCGTCAGCCCACACCTGAGCTCTCTCCACCAGGCAGCAATTAGCCATCTTTCCAAAATGTTTTTCTACTCTGTGTGGGCGGACCTCACCTGCCCCACACAGAATCTGCTGCTCACCAGGTGATACTGCCACATATTAGCTGCTCACCAGTGCCATCTCTGGCAACACTGCCACAATATATATATATATATATATATATATATATACATAGAGAGAGAGAGGTCCTTAAAAAAAGTTTAATAAACTAAAGTGACGATACTCCAGGCGCCCAGCTTTTTCATGGTGCTTGTGTCTCCACCCCCTCGTTGTGATGTCATACTGTCACATGTTAAGGAGGTGCATTTGTGTCTTGTATCAGTCCTAGAGTTATGACTCCACTTACCTGTCCTCTGGTGAAGACAAGAGGACTCCCAGGCAGTGGGAGCAAAACTTATTGTCATGAGATGAGACTATGAACATTTCTCACACACAAAACTAAGCTCTGCAATGTAATGAGTCTGACAGCTGATTTGTTTTGAATCGCTGCCAGACTTTCTGATCTCACTGTTACAAATCACACTCGTGTTGTAGCCACAGTGACAGTTGGTGCAACTTCAGACAGGGCATATAGAGACAGGGTGACCTGGCATACTGAGATATAACTACTACTGTAACTGTGCTGGTTCCAGCAGGTCACAAAATAAATACCTTTTGGGTGTTACGCTGTCAGCAGGCTGCAGGCTTTATATCTCGACAAGAATTTCTATAAAATACATCCACCTATGGGAAGGCAAATATCGAAGACTTATTTTTCCTCTTTACAAACAAGAAGATAACTGTGCTTTTGTTATTTATTTATTTTGTATGAAGTATTACACCAGAGATCATAACCTTTCAACTAGAATGGATTGTTAGTCTGGAAGAGAAAACTAATGATTATGCTCAGCATTGTTAGTCATTGCATTATTAGATTTTTAAATAATGAGATGCCAGAAGCATTCATTCCACCATATTTCATTAAGCAGAGGTTATAAGAACAATTAGATGGCACTCTTGGATCTTGTTTTTCAATTTACTTGCAAACAGAGTACTTTTTCTTTGTGATTACATTCTCATATTGCACTTCATTACTTTTGTTGCAAAAGTTTTATGACTAGTCCAAATGTATTACTAAGTCTGGTTAATAGCATTAATTTGTATGTGCCGAAAGCTCCAGATTGTATCCAAATAGTTCCATAGATTTAAGTTCACAATTATGTTGTGTGCTGCATGAAAACACAGGTACAGCGATTAATAATAACCACACTCTAATGAAACATAAGGAATGATAATAATAAACTACAAGGTTAGAAAAGAAAGAAAACGCGTAATAATGTGCAATAATTCCACTTAAAGATTCTTCCAACACTTGAATGAGATTAGTAAGTGTACAGTATATGTCAGATGTTGTGAAATAAAAATAAATGAATATCTTGCAAATTCATTGGGGCCTATTAATCATATTTTTAGCATTTTTGTTCAATCAATGAGTGAATTCAAGTCCAATCCTTTGTTTAGTTTTATACTGTGAAAATTACAATATGCTTCATTTGTTTCACTGTAACATCTATTATAACTTAAGACTACTAACCTGTAATACAGTAATGTTGTTATTTGAAAACAAGTTATTTGATACCAAGTAAAGAATAACAAAGACTAAGGTTATGACAGTTTTGTTTTGGGCCCTATTTATCAAGCAGTGGAGACTCTCTCACCTTTTCTCCCTATTTACATATTAACACCAGACAATTCAGCGCTTTTTAATTTGCACACTGTATCTAAGCTCTATTTATCAAGCATTGAAAAGCCTTTTTTTTCCCCACTAGGTAACACCATCTCAAGCTGGCATTTCCTCTGCCTTACCGATGGTGTCAGGTTGCAGCCTGGGATTGGCCATTACTCACCTCAGTGCTTCATCTCTAGAGCGGTCAGACACCAGGTGCGGATGTGAGTGACGCGCTGAGGATTATACCTGGGGTCTGCTAGGACATCCACGTGCTTGCTCTGTGATGTGGTTTCTGCTGTTACCATCATGGACGCAGCCATGACAGTCTGTTTTCACCTGACTAACCCTTTACCCAATGGTAGCATTAGTTGCTGTTTGCTGACAGTGTCCTCCAATGTACTTCTACCTTTGGGTATATAACTGGGCTCTGGACAACAGGAAGTTGCCTGTACAATGTCGTTACTTCCAGTGTAAACTTGCTGTTGCAGCGTTCCAGGTTCCAAGCTCCATTCCTTCTAGTGACTTGTTCCTAGTGTTTTCCACGGTGTGTGTACTCAGAACGTGTTCTGAGTGCAATCTGTTAAACAAAAAGAAGAAGAAAGATAACTCCCATGGAAGGGGCACACTCTGGGCCTGATTCAGACCCACTCGCGAGCGCTATGCGCTCGCAAGCAGGTCGATGGTGGCCCAGTGCACATGCGCATGACGGAGCCGGCTCCGTTGTGCACATGCGCGAGACCCGGATAGCGATGGGCAAACCGTCACTCTGGGTCTCGTACCAAAGGGGGCGTGCTGTCGATGCTGAGTGATAGCACGCCCTCTTTGGTGGGCGGGCTGGGGGCATGGCTACCCAGACAGAGGCGTTCCCATGGGAACGCCTACCATCTGGGGCCGGCCCCACTGACATCACAAGTGATGTCAGTGGGAGAGATTTTGGCTGTGTGAGAGCCGAAATCCCTCTGGGGTTTGCGGCCGCGAGACCTTACCACAAGGGTCTCGTTGCAAGCCCGATGGTCGCGATGGTCTTGACCATCGCGACCATCTTCATGGCCACTCGCAATAGCTGTGGGTGGTCACCCACAGCTATGTGAGCACCCAGGAGGCCGCTCTAAAAAAACAGAAGGCCGGCCCTGATTCAGAGCGAGCGCTCTGTCAGAGCGTCTGGCTCTGAATCAGGCCCTCTGTCACATAATAGTTAAAAGTTAACTTTTATTGTTATACATCTATAAAATTATTGATGAAATAGGGCAAAAAAATATAAATCCTTGACATAATGAAAATTTCAAAATTAGCATATCTCATGTAATCATGAGAATTGATCTACCATATTCATGGAATTAACCCAGAGAGAGTAACACTATTTTCAATGAAAATCAACAGCAAAGAGCATAAAAGTGATCGTGCAGATAAGTATGTTTCTGAAAAGCACATAAATCAATCATCATAACCCCTAAGGTTGTTAAATCTAAAGTGCTAAGTGCAAACGCATAAATCAGAAAAAAAATTCTATCTGTTGACAGAATAAAAAGGTGACAACAATGGGTTAATCACATTCGGTATATAATGCATCTAATAATACATTCACTTGTGCTAATAATGAAAATTAAATAGATAGATGGAAAAATACATGTAAGGTGAAAATACAGAGTATACTGACACATTTGTCATACATATATAAATAATTAGGTCATTGTACCAATCAAAAATTAGTACAATGTAACAGCAGCACCACGAATCTCATAACTCATAAGTTGCAACATATAATAATAAATTGAGGTGTCCCTCAATAGGCAGTTAACCCAGTAATGATATCCCCTTGGATAAATACTACAAGATGAAGGATAAAGTGCCTGTGTACTTAACAGAACAAAGATCTGCTTTTGCCAGTCTTACTAATGTATTGGACTGGGAATGAGAGTCCTTGCCCATGGCACAGTGAAGGAAAAACATGTACTTTCTCTGCTGTCAGCATGGGCAGTGCATACACCCTGTTACTGCAGCATTGCAGGGTGAAAATGCAGAGACGACAGCTGATGAGTCTAGTGCAAAGGAAAGGTAAAAGATACCTGTCAGCAAGAGGCGGGGAAGAAATGTACTGCTTGGACTTGAGATTTGGTGCATGCAGTCCCCATGCGCACAGGGACTCTTGTGGAGACATGGCCCAGGACAAGGACTCTCATTCCCAGTACAATACATTAGTATACTTTTTCACTTCTTTAGTTTGTTTTTTATATATGTAGCACTTTATACACTTTTTAACCTCCTACTTATGTAGGACTTAACACATAAGCTTTCTTTATTATTCTTTAACCCTCACTTTATATCTCACACTAGTGTGATGCCATGGGGCAGTTCTGCTGGGTTAGCCTGGGAGGTCCTGTGCCCTATATTTGTTCCATAGGAGTGTTAGGGACCTGCCTGATAGAGGTCACCTGGATGCGGTGGGCAGGCCCATAATTATGGCCATTATTATGTAAAGAACCTCTTTGATGCTATTTAGCAGTTATATTATTAGGTTCAGCATGGTTAGAGTGTGCACTTGCAGTTGTCTCTTTATGCTTGCAGCACTACAAGTCTCAGCAGGTAGCACCTCACATTGGACCTCATTCAGACCCGGTCGCAAGCGCTGAGCGCTCGCTACCAGGTTGATGTTTAGGCCCTGCGCATGCATTAAGGACACAGAGCTGATGATGATGGTTCAGATTCTCACCTCATATCATCTTGGAAACTCTGCAAAAGTGTGCAGAGTGCCCCTGAATCTAGGAGCCTGATTCAGATCCGCTCGCAAGTGCATCATGCTTGCAATTGGGTCGATGGTGGCCCAGTGCGCACACGCGGCATGCGCAAGCCCAGAAGCGAGATAGAAATTCTGTCGCTCCGGAGCTCACTACAAAAGGGGCGGCTGCCGATGTTGATCGACAGGTCGGCCCATTTTGTAGGCGTGGCGCGGGGGTGGTTTCACAAATGGAGGTGTTCCTTAAGGAACGCCTGCCGTTTTGTGGGTGGCCTCATTGACATCAGCAATGATGTCAGTGGGGAGCTACCTGCTCAATCAGAGCAGGAAGCTCCCTGGGGCTTGCGGTTGCCAAGACCCAACCTTAGGGTCTCGTCGCAAGCCCTGCTGGTCGCGATGATCTTGACCATCGCGACCATCAACCTGGTCAGTCGCGATGGTCGGTAGCGACCAGGAGGCCGCACTTGAAAAGTCAAGCAGCCGCCCTCATTCAGAGCGAGCGCTCACTTCTTGCGACCGCCTCTGAATGAGGGCCATTGTGCTTAGGGTGTGCAATCTAGGGCCCCTCCCCCTATGTACAATCTGTTAGAGTCATCTTCTGTGCTAAGCTCCATGGCTGAATCCTCAGCGTGTTTACTTACTTAGTACCATCTCGTGATACCAATCTCCTGTGTCAGTGCTGCCCCTGAAGCCACAGTGTGCGTACTTAGTACCTCATCCAAGTACCAGTTCATAATACCAGCCTACTGTGTCAGTGCTGCGTCTGAAGCCACAGTGTGCATACTTTGTACATCATCCAAGTACTAGTTCATAATACCTATCTCCTGTGCCAGTTCTACGTCTGAAGCCACAGCGTGCATACTTAGTACATCATTGAAGTACCAGCTACGGAATCATTCTCCAGTGCCAGCATTGCGAGTGGAACCACTAAGTGTGTACTCAATACACCACTTCAGTACAAACCTCAAATATATTTCTCCTGTGCTTTCCCAGTGATAGAGTTCTTCCATTTTCCCACATGTACCGGATACCTTAAAAAAAGGGCCGTGACCTGCTTGCTGAGTGCAGCTTAACCCAAATTCCACTTGGAGGGCTCACTGGTGAACACCTCCCAGTAAGTTAGACTCCACACCTTTTGTCAGGTCTCACCAACATCCGGTACTGGAGGATGAGGAAGTCACTAATCCAGGCCCCTTACCTTCTGTTCCCTTCTCAACCTATATCCAAGTCTTCTAATCCATGGCAGAGAATAACCTTAGCCAGATTGTGATAGATGGGCAGCAATGGAAACCAGAAAGTCATCTCTGGATTTGCTTGATCCTTGCAGGCCACATAAAATGTTTGCCAGTGGCATAAAACCTTTAAATAGTTTGCAAAACAATAATCTTATGTTAGGACACCATGTGTGCACAGAACGTAAACACAGAGGCTAATGGCAGACACTGATACCTGAAGACAAATGAACAGAGCACACACGTGAATACAGGCAAAAATTGTGGCATTCAGGCAGTCGGGCGAGTACTTCCACAATGGTCTGTGGCTGCAGGTGCTGGAAGGCTGATGACAAGTGTAGAATATTGAATGTAAGTCCAATCCATAGTACTGGTTGACTCTATAGGTTACAAAGAATTTCAGCATTCCAGCAGCATCAGACGTAGACTATTGCGGCACAGATGGTTATTACAGCAGGCTACATTGCAGGGGCATCTTTAGAGATGAAGGGACCTATGTGCATTCCCCATCCAGGGCCCCCTCCTCTCTTCTCAGCGGCCGGCAGTTGACTGACACAGCTGGCCAGTAGACTCTGGGCACTAGTGTGTGCCCGGACTCTACTGTCCATGTACAAAACGCCGGAGAAATGGCAGCGGCGGACATTTTCCCGGCTTTTTGTACAGCAATGACACCCAGAGCGGGACCAAGGAGAGGTAAGTTTTAAGTAATATGGGTGCAGGGTGTGTGGTGCAGGCCCCCCCTGGACCCAGGGGTCTGTGTGCACCACAGACCCTGAACCCATTATAGGTATGCCCCTGCATCAGTGCACAGTTACCTTGGATTACGCAGTGAACACAACTGTTTAATAGCACTTCCATGGCTAGGCAACATTTTAAGAGTCAGAACCACATTATCATCACAGCCCCAGCTCTCAGCCATGGACTTTGTACAGATGGCTGAGTGACAGTGACAGGCTCCCGGGAACACTAATTGGATGCATGGGTGGAATTTCCATTTGTGCAAGGGATGCAGCTGCTATGGCCCAGAGCTGAGGGAGACCCATCTTCTTGTCAAAGTTGCATGTGTTATATACATTTTTCACTATTGGGTGGTACATAGGGGCCCTTACAATCTTCTGCTCTGAGGCCTTCAAATACTTAGCTACGCCCCTGATTGGATTAATACAGTTTTTCACCTGTGTGGCCGTTGAGTAGCTTATTTTTAATCTATACTAATGTATTGCTCATTTTAAGTACATTATACATCGGTTGAGGCACACCTAGGGCCCAAATCAGCAGTGCACGCTAGTGCACTGCTGAACGCAGTTTCCAGATGTTCTGGAATCTGTGCAGGCGCCAGACCCATTCTGTGCATGTGCAGAACATGTCTGTGAGGCCGCACACAGACTGCCAGCAGACTGTCAGTGATTAACAGTCTGCTGGCATTTGTGTGCGGGGAGGGGGCGGTGATGGTCTCCATTTCCTGAAATGGAGGCCGTGGCGGGAGAGGGAAGCGGCCAAGATCTCCGTCGGCTGACAGATATTTTCTGGCCTCTTAATCTAATCTGTGGCAGCCGGCTGCGGGACCTCATGGGTCATGCTGCCGGCCGATGGTCCGCAGAGTATCCGATGGTGTGTTGGACAACGCAGCTCGGATAAGTAATGCACAGGTGGTGTGATGCCTCCTGCTGCATTACCATAATTGCAAGGATCGCAATGAGTGCAGCTTTGCAATTGCGGTCCTTGCTGAATCAGGCCCCTAGTTCAATATACTTTCAGATCCTCATATGCCTTCTGCTTACTAATTAAAAACTAATTTCCAATATCCGTTGGCCTAACATACAGCTTATTATTGGAGCATTAACTGACTTACTACTAACATTGCACTGGGTTACAAAATTCCATGATACATTGTTAAGGTTATTTTTCTCAAACTATTTACATTGTTTTATGATATATTGTTGAATTTGTGAGTTTATCTACAGGTAATCCCATATAATTTTTTATGTGAATTTTTATGTATATTTTTTAATAATATTTGACAAATATTTAAAGGTTATTATATATCACTACAAATGAACAGCGCTCCATAGTGGTTGATTTTTCAGTGTTGATGTTTAAGTGACAAGTCATTATTACTGACAGATGTGTTGGTTGCCAATAGCGCCCTCTGATATTTTCTGGAAATCAACTGTTTATTTGTTTGCTTATTTAAACTTCAAGTTATATTGTATATATTATAATACTAAAAAAAATGATAATTTTTATATAACTAATTAGTAAGAACACCAGTAAATGTAAAAAATACTTAATGTCAAGTTGTGAGATATGTTATATTAACAAAACTATTAGGCTCAAAATTGATATGCTAATATACACTAAAGTACCTGTAATTGTAAATCACTGTGTGTATGGCTCGGTGTGCCTGCTTGACGTGAGCAGATAATTTATACTCAGTCTCAACAACATTTTCTGACATTCATTTGTCAATTAAGTTGACACAAATCATAAGCATCTCTGCTGTGGATTCATCAATATTCTGCATGTCAACGTATTTTTAAGACAGCATTTCATACAGACTGTACCGTATGCTGAAAACTATCTACATTGGTATTCTGAAAGAAAGAGTCCATGTAACCTCATATAAATGAGAAAACAATTGTACTTTCCAAAGTAAGTAATTAGAAAGTTAATTAATTTAAAACAATTTTTAGAATCATTTCATTGTCAGGAAAAGTCAGAGAATGAATTTGAGTTTTTTAAATCATAAACACATCACAAACCTTCACTGGACCTATAAAGTTTGTTTTTTGAGTAGATATTTTGGCTTTATTTTTGCCAAAGACAAGGCATGAACATTTGTACATTTGTACTGTGTATTTAATATTATTCTGGTTTCAATTCACATTTTTGTATTGGAAGTTGGTGACAGTTCTAGTGCACAAGTCATTACGTTTTATCATGGCATACTATCTGTGTCTTGTCCTCAGTAAAGTTGAAGACTGCTACATACAAGTCCCATTCAAATTCATTATGGAATAGCAGGCAATTGTTATTCAAAAATGGCATTTCCTCCTGAACAGTAAAAAAGAAATATAAAGATTTTTATAGATTTATTTAACCAACCACCAATGAGTGTGCAGTGATGCTTTCTCATATTTCCAACAGATATTGTGTTTCATTTAACATTTGAATCTGTTGATGAATAAATAGTATAGTAAATATGTTTAAACACTTGGCGCATACTTATGGCCCTCCGCAATACCAGACCCAATACATTAAACGCATTTTTCACAAAAAAAAAATATTTTTGCCAAAGTACGCAACTTACAAATTTTTTTTTTATAAAGTACCATTAGGGGGGCTGTCTAAAGGGTTCTGTAAGAAATCCCCACATTTTCACCCAAAATAGGGATTTTGCACATTTTTTTCGCCTGCCATAGGCTGGAGAAAAGTTTTCTCCAGTTTATAGGCGGAAAATAGACGTTTTTTGCCGTCGTTGGGGAAATTGGCCGATTTTGCCTCTAATTGAATCCTGTTGGGTCCTGAGGATCGAGTTTGAGAACCACTGGTGTAAGTCACACACAAAGAAAAGGGAAGGCATTTTCCCAATTGACCAAGCCCTAGCTTAGCAGTTGTAGAGGATTAGTTGGTGATCAGTTATCACTGATCATTGTAGGAATTGTTTAGAAAAGAAACTGGAATGATGAACACAGAGGAGGACACATCTGTGCACACCAAAGCAGAGCCAAAACTCCACATTCTGGTGCTTTGTGTACATAAAGAGCATTGGTGTCCCCATCCACAATTGAAGTAGGGAGAGACAGCGGCGAAGGGAGAGTGCATGCTGCAGGCGCGCAGCAGAAAAATCTGATGTGGAGAGGGGCGTGATCACACAATAGTACCTCCAATTCAAATGATGCCACACAGTAGTGCCCCTTCATCACATTACACCCATACTTGATAACTCTGCCTCATTGTCAGGGAGACTCCCTGAAATAGTAGTAATACTCTCTGACTCTCTGAAGAGCCTAGCAAACTCCCCATTATGTAGCTGTTATGTACTTGGGGGGAAAAAAAAATCAAGAGATATATACATTCAAATGGGATTATCAGTGCCATTTCCCTGCATTTGGTTATAAGGCACAATGATCCCTATAGGATGTAGTCAGCATCCCGGCTTGTGGGATGCCAACCGTATAAATACTGATGCCAAAATCCCGACAGAGTTGGGATCCCAGTACCAGTATCCTGCCCGCCAGCATCCCTAAGGTAAGTTTCGCCATTTAGGGGAGGGTTAGGGTGCAGGGTTAGGGACCGGGGAGGGTTAGGTTTAGGGTGCGGGGAGGGGGAGGTTAGGTTTAGGCACTAGGGGGGAGGTTAGGTTTAGGGACTGGGGAGGGAGTGTTAGGTTTAGGCACCGGGGACGGTTAGGGTAGGGGTTAGACTTACCTTGTTTTCTTATGGGTGTCGGGATGCTGCTGTTGGTATTCTGACCAGCGGCATCCTGACCACCGGCAATCCATACCCAGCCGATCCCTGTGGCTACATGCATTTTCATATAAGGTTTCTAGTGGCCACTTACAGTATATGGAACCACTTGTTAAACGCAATGCTTGTAGATCTTACTAACTGCTTTATGGCTCATTAACATTTGGATGTAAGTGACTATTATAACAGCCTCTCAGATGTAGCAATACACGTTCACTTTAATGCTGCGCTCATAGGTGTTGATTTCACAATCTTCCTGAAATGCTTTTTCAGAAGTAGACAAGTATGATTACACCACACAGTAGTGTCAGTGTCCCTTCACAATACACCACACAGTAGAGCCCCTTATACACGTTACACCACTCAGTAGTGCCCATTAACATTACACCACAAAGAGCCCATTCACGTTATGCCACACTGTAGTACTCCTTATACACATTATGCCACAGTGTAGTAGTGCCCCTTATACATTATGCCACACAGTAATGCCCCACACAATAGTAGTGCACCTGATATTATTAGCCAATCAGACAATACATTGTGGTGATAGGAAAGCTAGCCTATAACACAATAAAATTAAGTCTTGCAAGCAGTGAACCACATACAAAATTCACCTGACCTTTTAAGGATATTTTAAGGCACCCTCACCCGACTAAGTTTACAAAGTGTAGCCCTTAGGCTACAGCAGTGGTTCCCAAACTGTGTGCCGTGGCACCCTGGGGTGCCTCGGGACACTAGCAGGGGTGCCTCAGGTTGGTGGTCCAGCACCAAATCAAATTCTTTATGCTCAATGTAATGTAAATATGTGCACAAAAAGAGGGCAGTGAGATGGCGGGGGACACTGAAATGGGAAGAGAGGGGACACTGGGCTGGACATGGGGGAGACACTGGGAAGGGAGGGCAGTGAGATGGCAGGGAACACTGAAATGGGGAGAGGGGGCACTGGGCTGGACATGGGGGAGACACTGGGAAGGGAGGGCAGTGAGCTGGCAGGGGACACTGGAATGGGGAGAGAGGGGCACTGGGCTGGACATGGGGGAGACACTGGGAAGGGATGGCAGTGAGCTGGCAGGGGACACTGAAATGGGGAGAGAGGGGGCACTGGGCTGGACATGGGGCTAGACACTGGGATAGAAAGGCAGCTAGATGGCAGGGGAAACTGAAATGGGGAGAGAGGGGGCACTGGGCTGGACATGGGGGAGACACTGGGAAGGGATGGCAGTGAGCTGGCAAGGGACACTGGAATAGGGAGAGAGGGGGCACTGGGCTGGACATGGGGAGACACTGGGAAGGGAGGGCAGTGAGCTGGCAGGGGACACTGGAATGTGGAGAGAGGGGGCACTGGGCTGGACATGAAGCTGGCTATGGTTGTAGGAGTCAAAGCTGGCTATGGTCAACACTCTTGTGCCTTCAACTTTCATCCCCCAGAGTAAAACAGCCAAATTGTAATGTATCTAGCTAAAAAGTCAATTATCAATATTAATAAAAAAACAAATAATTAATGTAAATATTTTTTGAAGAGGTTACTTATGTTCCACATATTTTTTTAGCAGGGCAAGCATTTAGCCAAGTAATTATGTTCACAGGTCTGTTTATTGGCATTCGGCTGGTAAACCTTATACATCCACCTCGCCCTTCACTGCGGAATCTTCACTATGTTTACAGGTCTGTTTGTTTATTGGTAGATGTATGGTAATCTTCATAAACTCACATGGCTCTCCTTAGAGAAACCATTTCCAACCACATGACATTAGAAAACAGACCTTTTAAATTACATAGATAACTTAAAAATTGTTGAATACATACAACAGAAAAAATAATTGAAATAATAATTATTGAAAAATATTATTTACATAACAGTCTAAATGATTTCTTAAATCCAGAAAGTCTATTTGTGATACATGTGTGGGGTGTAATCCTTGTGGATGACGTATTGAAGAAAGTACAAAGATTCCTATTATAAACAAAGGTTAGTCACAGATGGCAACCCTGACCTCTGCTCTGCTGCTTCTTCTTCTGGACCTCCCATCCCCTGCCAACCCCTGACTCCATTTGACTTACTAATCAGGATAAACCTGCAGGCGGTTCTCCATTGTTTTATCCTTCCATCCTTGGATGAGCTGAAGTGGAATCCCAGAAGCTCTTCCTATTGGGAGACAAAAGTATAAAGTTTAAGAGGAAGAATCAAAGCCAATCTGTCCTCTGCTCTGCTGCTTCTTCTCCTAGCCCTCCCATTCCCTGCCCACCCCTGTCACCATTTGACTTACCAGTCAGGATTAGCCTGCATGTATTTTCAATATTCTTGTCCTTCTATCCTTGACTGGGCTGAAGTACCTGAAGCTTTTCCTGTGGGGAAACAAAAGTATTAAGTTTAGGGGGAATAATCACAGGTTAGTTACAACGTCATCCTGTCCTCTGCTCTTCTGCTTCTTCTCCAGGCCCTCCCATCCCCTGCCCAACCCTTTCTCCATGTGTCTTACCTATTTAGTTTTGCTTTTTCCACCAACACCAGGAAAACTACCCATAAAAAACACTAAAACAGTAGATAAAATTCATCACAAACTTGCGGCAACAATTAAGAAAAAACTATATACAACCCAACATGATGCCGGTTAGAAGGGTGCATGTTAATTGTACTTAAAAAAATGTATAAAAAAATATTTTACTTGCACTTCCACAACTGAACATATAAAACAATACTTTGTAATACTCACATGAAAAATAATCACCAATAATCCCTCATCTTCTCTCGTAGCCTATGCGATTGGGATCCTCAGATGCAGCTGGACGATGATTCAGAAAAACATCCAGCTCTAAGCACCTGAATCAGTACCGATCACAAGTGCAACTATGTACACAGATTGAGCGATACCTTGCCATTGTGCATGCATATAAGCTGCACTACGCTGCAATCACACTGAGGCTCTGTACTTACAGAGGAATCCATCACAGAGTGAGTTACAGGCTGTCAGCATTTGGGGATGGTGACTGGGGAGTGGTTGGAAAAATGCAAGTGTGCCTATCTGTTTGAACAAAGCGAAGTCCCTCTATTGGAAAGGACAGCTCTCATTGGAAGAGCTGTCTTTTGCGATTTTAAGTAGTGCAATTGATAGCCTCTTTTGATCATTTCTCTCAATGTGCATGTAGCACAATTTGGCAGGTTATCTTTATCTGACCCTGAGAAAATTGATTAACATGACTGAATGGCTTTAGAGATAACACCGATTATATAAATAAATATATCTATATTTTTATATATATATATATATATATATATATATATATATATATATGCACTTGTGTACTTTACGGACTCAGGGCCTGATTCATACCCGCTCGCGAGCGATAAACACTCGCAAGCGGGTCGATGTTGCCCAAGTGCGCATGCGGACGATGGAGGGGGCTCCGTCGTGCGCATGGGCGAGACCCGAATAACGACGGCCAAGCCGTCGTTATGGGTCTCGCACCAAAGGGGGCGTGCTGTCGATGGTGATTGACAGCACGCCCCCTTTGGTGGGCGTGCTGGTGGCGTGGCTGCCCACACGGAGGCGTTCTCATGGGAACACCTACCGTCTGGGGCTGGCCCCACTGACATCTCTAGTGATGTCAGTGGGAGTGCTTTTGGCTCTGATAGAGCCAAAAGCACTCCAGGGCTTGCGGCAGTGGGACCCTACCTCAGGGTCTCGTCGCAAGCCCGATGGTCGCAATGGTCTTGACCATCGCGCCCATCATTTTGGCCGCTCGCTATAGCAGTGAGTGGTCACCCACAGCTATGCGAGTGGCCAGGAGGCCGCTACAAAAAGGAGCAGTGATAGCGCTGATTCAGAGCGAGCGCTCTGTCAGAGCGTCCGGCTTTGAATCAGGGCCTCATTGCAGAGAGAAGCCGAGTGTCCTACACTCATTATTATCAATCATGGTAATGTCGAAGTCTCCTTCACAGAGAGGATCCTGACGTCATCAGCCAGTGTCCAGTGTCATTCCCAGTGTACAGCCAGTGTCCAGTGTCAGCCGGTGTCCAGTGTCATTCCCTACCATCCAAGTTGGCATATATGAGGAATATAACCTTGTGGCAAGCGTAGCAAGCCACCGAGACCAAAGCGTGGCGAGCGTAGCGAGCCCGCGAGGGGACAACCTTCATCTTTAGGTGGGATAACTTTCGGTACTTGTGTACGTAAAGTACACAAGTACCATTTAAAACATTCATTGGGTTCTCCCTGCAATGAGTCCGTAACTATACAAGTACATATATATATATATATATATATATATATATATATATATATATATATACAGTATATCTGTATGTCTTTTATCTAAATCAGAAACTTAATTCCTAATCTACTAATTCCCTTTTAGATCTTCAAATGATTTGTGGTACAGAAATCCCTGAAACATTATTCCAGGTGCTCAACTGTAAAATCAGGCTCTATTCAACTTTCGAAAGAGGAAGTTTCTATTGATAGTTACTGCTGTCACCTGTGATGAAATTGATCATCATACATTGCAGCACATATGAATAAAAACCATAAATTATAATCAACTTGTATTCAAAAGTTTTAATAGAGCTTTCAGGGGAGAAACAATAGTAAACTATTTCAAAATCCAGAATCTTTCTCACAAACAATACAACCTTATTCCCTCAGACAGGAGTAAAACATTTGATATTTTAGTGGTTTAAAGTTAAACATATCAAACTACAGAATTCAGGATTACTATTATATTTTTTACATATGCAACTGTTTGATAAATGTAATCACAACACATCTATCTATAGATTAAAATATACACCTTACACTTATTTCTCATTCAACTCCATAAAATGTATATGTAGAATAAGTTTGGAACAAATTCAGCTAAAGGGTACAAATTTGAACCATGTAGGGATGCATGGAGTACAAAATGCAATACATTTATTTTCCATGCAGGGAAAATAATGGATCTTTTTGCACTTAACACACAAACACTGGGCATCTTTATGAGCTGAGCTACAATGAGCCCCCTTCCCAAATATAAATCCATCTGCACATTTTACATTTTCCCTATTTCCCCATGAAGTATATTGTGGCTTTGCCATGGTGCAATATTGTGCCTTCTAGCTGGCTTTATTTCTAAATCTAAATGAGCCTCAATGTGTTTGTGCATTTTTGTTTTTATTGTATAACTTTAATAAGAGCATGACACCTTATCACATACTGTACTTGCCGACTTTCTGGCATCAAGGTCAGCACAGCAGGGGGAGTGGCAGCAGCATAGATAGGTGGTGACTGAGGCGTGGAGGCAGGATCACATTATCATGGCCCTGCCCCCCGTTATGCATGTAAAACTAGTGGGTGGGGCTACATTGACATGTTTTAGCTTGATAAGTGGACAGGTGTTTTGTGGGCAGCTACAGGGGGATGCAAATGCCTGATTTTATAAATATGCCCATGGGGCCAAGTGTTGCGCTTGTGTTACTTCAGTAGGCATACCTGGGCAGTGACTGGAGGGTGGCTTTTGTTTGTGAGCATGTTTGCAAGCATGTTGGCAGGCATGTTGGGGGCGTGCTGGTGTCAGACAGTGCTGCAGAAGATGCATTTCCACTGGCACCGGCGCCCATGTACCATCAGATATTCTAAGCAACCATAGAATTGTTCTAATGTCTGATGGTGTTACTGATGTTTGCTCGATGGTGCAACTATACGTGACCGTATCTGCATCCACCTCTGAAGTAGGCTCATTGTTTCTCCATAATCCAACATATGACCTGTAGTTTAGGAATTATATTACCCAGAATTTATTTGAAAAACTAAATTTTGGACAATAAATAATTTTATTCTAATTGGTTCCAAAACTTGCAATTTTTTATTTAAGAAAATACATTTACCCAAAAGGAACTTAAAGGTAATGTGAAACAGAAAATATCCTGTATTACTATGTCAATGACAAGAGTCTAGTACAGTGTTGGCTAACCTTGACACTCCAGCTGTTGTGGAACTATATATCCCAGCATGCCCTGCCAGTTTAAGCATGCCCTAATAGCAAAACTGTAGCAGTGCATGTTGGGTTATGTAGTTCCATAACAGCTGGAGTGTCAAGGTTAGCCAACACTGATCTAGTACAATAGATAATAATTATCTGATTACTATCTAGCGTACAAATCCAGATGTAGTTGAATACATGAACATGGTGCTTTGACTTGGAGAAGAAAATCATCACTTCCACTTTTTTATTAAGTAGATGCAAATTGTTAGAGTTCAGCTTTTGACTTTGAGAAATAATTTAAGATGCTAGTAAAGAGAGGATTAAAACAAAGTACTGTATGCAATCATTTATCATGCATTCATTGTATAAAGGTAATTTGGAACAAGTAGAATGTATTACTAGTAGGGATGTGCAGGCTCGGATAGGTTCGAGTTTGCACGTGGAGTTCGGATTTTTCCCTCCAAAAAAACGGAACTCAGAAAGAGGCTAAACGTCATCTTGCACAGACGAACATCATCATTCCTGGACTTTTGTCCAGGAATGATGATGTTCGTCCGTGCAAGATGACGTTTTGCCTCTTTCTGAGTTCCGTTTTTTTGGAGGGAAAAATCCGAACTCCACGTGCAAACTCGAACCTATCCGTGCCTGCACATCCCTAATTACTAGGAAAGACAATGACTAAATAAAAATAAACAAAATAAGATTTTTTTACACAACCATGAACATAATTTAACTAAAACAATTTTGTAAAGGGATATTCCATTAAAGTATCCACTTTGCAAAAATGAATTACCACCAGTACCACAACTAATATTTTGAAGAGCTAACACAATGAAAACAGGTTGTCTCCAACCTAGCTGAGCGTAACAAGCCCTACACAAGGGATAAGTTATAGAATGACAGAAAGTTTTTATGTCTGCCACTTTCAGATGTTTTTGCTATAATTAAGTTCAACATGGTCACACAACCGTATCCAATGTATCAGGTACAGTATTACCTGGCTCATCTCTTCATGTATCATATGCAGCACAAAATACAAAGGATATTTGCTAGAACACCTCTGAAATCTGAAGTATGAAGGTTGCAATATTAAATAGTTGAGATAACAGATAAATAAACATAGCTGTAACGTACCAATGGGATTTACTATACATTATGGGACTGGAGTGACATTATTGAACAAGTCTCTTTTTACAGATGCATATAGCTAGCTTTAGCACGCAGCGCATGTGCAGAAGCCAATTTATCCATTTTTGCATATCTGTGGCTAATTCTGAGTTGTATGGATCTTGGCTGTATTGTCTTTGCTTGTAATTAGGGATGTGCAGGCTCGGATAGGTTCGAGTTTGCACGCCGAGTTTGGATTTTTTCCTCCAAAAAATGGGACTCAGAAAGAGGCAAAACGTCATCTTACATGGACAAACATCATCATTCCTGGACTTTTGTCCAGGAATGGTGGTTTGTCCATGCAATATGACGTTTTGCCTCTTTCTGAGTCCCGTTTTATGGAGGGAAAAATCCGAACTCGGCGTGCAAACTCGAACCTATCCGAGCCTGCACATCCCTACTTGTAATAGGCATTTTGGGGTGGAAACTGGGTGTGCTGCTGTGGGTGTGTTAGCTGGGGCTCATGTCTGGGTGCATATGTGGCTGCTATGGGGATTGTGACCGGCTGTGAATGGTCAGCGGCGGTCATGTGGTGTCGGCAGCCAATCGTGTGCTCTGCTGGTGTGGGTGTGTATGCTGGGGCTGGTGTGCTTTAATGCATTATGCAGCTGCTATGGGGATCGAGACCGGGTGTGGTTGGTTGGAGGTGGCCATGTGGTGCTGGCAGCCAATCTTGTGCTGTGTAGGGTTTCCGTATGTTTACATGGGTTAAGGTGACAGCTGGCTCTGGCGTGCGTTGGGCGGAGGAGGTATGTGGAGTGTTTTGTGCTGTGTGGAGGATTTAATGAGCGGGCTGGGGCATGTGGCGAGTAGGGTGGGGGTCAGGGGCACCGGGGTGTGTAAGGCAATTATTGTGGAGGTGGGGATGTGAAACCGCATTGTCGTGGTATTATAGTCCCGTGGTGCAGGCGGCCAAACATGCGCTGTGATAGGCTGGGTGTGTGTGTGGGGGTGATTATGAGGGTGATGGTTGGTGGCTCGGGTGACCGCAGGGGTCCAGGGAGGTGTGGATGGGCATCTCTCCAGGGATGGTGGCTAGGTGATCGGGCAGGGGGAGATGGAATAAGACTGGTGCATGTGGCATGTGTCAAGCTGGCAGTGCTGTAGTGGACATTCCTGTTATGTGTATAATGGTGTCTAGATGATGGCCGCGTGTGGTGGGAGGGTGGGTGTAGTGGTTAGTATCGCTAACCTGTATGATGTGTGGAATGCCAGGGTTGTGTAAGTATATATGTGGTGTGGCCAAGTGGTTAAATTGACTGACACGGGGAAGTGTGTGTTAACGTGTGACGAGGAGGAGTAAGGTTGGTGTGTTGACTAATAGGTTCATAGTGTGTGGAATGTGTTTGGTGCAGTAGTGTGTAAATGGTCTTGTTGTGGAGAGAGGGGAGAGGGGTGCCGTCTTGGGGTGGTGTGGCACTATAGAGGCAGGAATGTGTGTGGGGGCTGGGATAAAATGTAGCGTGAGGGGGGGTAGGGGGCAGGTGTGTGTTCATCCCCACCTCCACAATAATTGCCTTACACACCCCGGTGCCCCTGACCCCCACCCTACTCGCCACATGCCCCTGCCCGCTCATTAAATCCTCCACACAGCACAAAACACTCCACATACCTCCTCCGCCCAACGCACGCCAGGGCCAGCTGTCACCTTAACCCATGTAAACATACGGAAACCCTACACAGCACAAGATTGGCTGCCAGCATCACGTGACCACCTCCAACCAACCGCACCCGGTCTCGATCCCCATAGCAGCTGCATAAGGCATTAAAGCACACCAGCCCCAGCATACACACCCACACCAGCAGAGCATACAATTGGCTGCCGACACCACATGACCGCCGCTAACCATTCACAGCTGGTCACAATCCCCATAGCAGCCACATATGCACCCAGATACGAGCCCCAACTAACACACCCACAGCAGCACAGCACACCATTGGCTGCCCAAACCACGTGATGTTATCACCCAACCACAGGCTTAGCCTCACACAATCACCCACGACCTATCAGATACATGGGACACACCCACTCTTAGCCCTGATTGGTCATCTCCACCACCTGACAAACACAGAACCTGGAAGTTCCACATTTAAACCTCACACATGCATAGCCACACTTCTTACCTCCTTGAAGAAGGCAGAGCCCCTGCCGAAACGCGTCAGAGACCCCCGACATTCTGGCACCACAGCCAGCTTACACCAGAGCTCTTCATTCCCGCGGAGAACTCGGTCGAGCCTTGCTGCTTCCAGAACCCTCTCTACCCACCACCCGCAGGGCCGTGCTGGGCATCACACCTAGCAAAGCCCTGTGCACCCCTCTTGATCACCACTCCACCTGCTAGACCCAGGCGACCACGCACCGCCCCCTGGGAGCAACCAACACCAGCTCCACTCACAGCTGTTCGTCCAGCAGCAATCCCTAAGCGATCCACACCAGCACGCACCCACCAGGCAGCAGGAACAGAACACCAGCAATGCAGTGCACCAAGCCCCACAGTGCACCAGCAAGCCACTACCACACACAGAGCTTCCTCCAACCGCTGACACTGCAGCAGCCATCCAACACCGCATCTGCAAAAGGAAACTCTAACACCAGCTACCAGCAGCCCAAGCCTTTTTCACCAACAAATCCTACCGGTACGTAAGTAACTCCGAGACTTATACCCCTGCGCGGGACGCTGCCAGGGTGTACATCCACAACCGCCAGACCCGCTGCCAACCCACCACTCCCCTCCCCCCGAGACATCCTAAGACCGTTGACCAAAGGTCCAGCAGGGGTAACATGCCGGTCTATTGAACTGCATGGAAAGGAGCCCCCTAAAAGGGTCCACTCACCTCCCCAGTCTCCACCCACACACACCCCTAAGTGGATCGCTCACCACACCTTGGTGCCTGGGAACGAACAGGATTAGTACTGTTTTTTTCCAATAAACCCTTTGGCCCCCATTTCTGCCTCTGTCTTCATTTCCTCACCCACCACCTCCAGTCCATTAGACCCCCTTCCCTCCCTACACCCCATCACTCCACACACAACATTGAACACAAAAGACCACAACACACTATTACTCCAGCATTACACCCATAGGGCGAGTGCACCCTCCGCACCCTCTACCCCATTCTATCATTACACAGGACCCGGTACTCCTGCTTTTAGGAAGGTGCAGCACCCCGACACAAACAATACATCTCACATCCCATCTGCCCATACAGCAGAGCGCAGTTCTAACCCATCATTTACTCTTAGGGGTCTGTTCACTAAAGTGCAGGGTTTTTAGAAGTGAAGATGTTGCCCAGAGCAACCAGAAACATTTATCTAGCACCTTGAATCTAGAAGATAATAGCTAGAATCTGGTTGCTATGGGCAATATCTCCAATTGTAAAAACCAGCACATTAGTAAATACAGATGTGCCCAGATAGTTTGGTGCTCCATATGCTATGAAGCGCTCCATGCAAGGCGCACCACACACCATGCGATGAGTCGTGTCACACAGAAAGTTTTGTAATGTAGCATAGCGTAGCACTGGAAAAAGTCATAACGTGTAATACAACTTTTTGCCCACCAGGTGTCACTTTTCCTAAACTACATAGCGCATGCATCTGATTTCCAATGCATGTCCTGTATCACCGCTCGATGATTGGCTGACAGAAGCGGTGATTCGGTACACTATACAGTATTACAGCGTTTTCCACAAGGAATCAGGAATGTATAATAAAGTGGTAGAAGAATGTCTAATAAAGTTTGAAATCATTAAGCTCTGTATTACACACAGACTGTGCAGTTGAAATTGCACACTTGCGCCAATGTTAGTACTGTCGGCACTGTCCCAGACTTAGACATTGTAGTGATTTCATTACTTTAGAAACTACAGTACTATAGTATTGGGTGAAGCATGTGGCCTAGCGGTCTCAGGCCTAGTCCCACTGTTCGAGACCTTGAAAATATAGTTTTGTTTTTTTTAAATCTTCACTTACAGTATTCAGTATTCAATACATGTGGAGCATATGCCCAGTACATACTTTAGAGTGCAAACTTGTGTCAATGTCGGCGCTGTCCCAGACTTGGCACTATAGTGATTTCTCATGACCAGCAACTGGTAGTGGGCTCTGTTTGAGAGAGAGCTCTCTGCATTACTAACTGACTGTGTGTTTAAAGCACAAACTTGCATCAATGTCAGTACGGTTGGCGGTGTGGTTGCTGTCAGCTCTGAGGGGTTACAAATGGGATCTCTGGCACATGTCCAGTGGAGGGGTTGCAATGTCCAGTGGAGATGCCCAGTGGAGGGGTTACAATGACAATGGAATCTGTGGCACATGCGAGGTGGAGCCAAGCCATACGCCATGTATCACTATGCCATGGCATATGGAAGATCATCACTGTGCATGCCCAGTTGTTTATTACTATGCAATTGAATTTTCACACTAGTGCCACTCTGCGCTGTCCCAGACATGTACACAATAGTCATTTCATGACTTCAGAAACTGCTATTGAGCCCTGTTTGAGAGAGAGGTCTCTGTATTTCAAACTGACTGTGCGTTTAAAGCGCAAACTTGCATCAACTTCAATGCTGTCTCAGACTTGTACACTTTAGTGATTTCATGAGTTAAGTATCTGGTAGTGGGCTCAGTTTGAGAGAGCTCTCTGCATTATAAACTGACTGTACATTTAAAGCACAAACTTGCATCAATGTCAGCATGGTTGGTGCAGTGGTGGCTATCATCCTGCTCCGAGGGGTTACAAATGGGATCTCTGGTGCATGCCCAGTGGAGGGGTTGCAATGGGATTTCTGGTGCATGCCCAGTGGAGCCAAGCCATACACCATGTAGCGTTATTCCATGGCATATGGAAGAACATAGCGAGTCATGATTCACACACAGTGAAAGTGGGATTTCCATATTACACACTGACTGTGTAATAATAATAATAATAATAATAATAAAAAATGTGTAACCTTCCAGGTTTTGAACCCAGGAAATGGGTTGTACAGATGCCTGCATGTGTTGGTTTGATTTCTAACCACTACACTACAGACACCTACAATAGCGAGGTTGCACCTGTCTTGAGTGTGTCATACATCATCGTAAATGTCAAGATGACCAATCTTGTTTTGTTTGTTGCAATGCTGCTTTGTGTAACTCCATTATCCCCAATGTAGTGTACAGTACTGTAGTTACACAGATTCGCAAGGCCACTGGGCCCTGCTGCAGGGGGGGGCTGGGGCCCTTCAGTTTCTGGAGCTGTGGGGAAAATAAAAAAAAACACAAGGGCTGAAAGAATTAGTGTGTAAGGAGAAGAGGTTGGAGATGCGTCTTTAGTGTAGGATAGAGAGAGAGAGAGAAAGAGAGACTGACAAGGGAAAAAAAGGGGAGAGATAGAAAACAATGTAGTGTACAGTACTGTGCTTATGCAGACTCACAAGGCAACTGGGCCTGGCAGCAGGCTCCTGGGCAGGGGGGGCTGGGGCCCTTTGGTATCTCGAACTGTGGGTAAAAAAAACATGTTGTAATTGTGACTGAAAACAATGTGGGAAACTGTCAATAAATTCAGCCTGACAGTACTATTACTACTGTATTATTACACTTTACTGACAGTTTAAACTTGCTGTACAGTATGGGCCATGGGCACTAGACCAGGTGTGTATGAGGCAATATTGTTTGCCACAGTGCCGCCATTGTCAAGTGTACTCTATGCAAACTTGCTGATGCCAGCAGCGAGAAAAGACGAGAGGGTAGGAGGGTTAACAATATCCCTAATGCTGCATGTACAGCCCATTGGGGATATCGTTGATACCTCGGGGGTGCGTGCACAAGCATCCTGTAGTTTTTGGTTGCCATAATATTTTATCCATAAAGCAAAAAGATAATGAAAATGATTTAGAATATTTCCATAGAGCTTTGTTGGAAATGGCCAAGTACTTTACACTACTGTACAGTACTGTGCAGTATCTGACATAAAAGACAATTTGAATAACAGGGAAGTGGCTGTTTCAGTTCTTATGGATGACCATAAGGAGAATTTGAAAACAAGAGTTCAGACCTCTATTCCAAATTGGAGAGAGATTACGGTAGATGCCCTTAGGGAATCAGCTATTGACCATGATAAAAATCTAACCAAGAGAAAGGAAATACAAAGTTAGAAATTAATGACTGAATACACAGCAGCAAAGGTACAGTGGACGGTATGGTAAGGAAAGACAGCCACAGTCAGGTACAATACAGTACAGTAAGTGTTAGACATGTGGACAAATACAGTAGGACATACAGTACTGTACAGTATAGCCAGGAAACATAGATTGCGACAGTACAAGAAGGAAAATAGAGACTCAGGTTATTCTCAGGCACATGGGAGAAATTACCCTATACAGTACATACAACAGGAACAGGGTAAATTGGCCTAGAAGCCATCAAGGATTAGAAAAAGGCCCACCACATGGAACTTATTCAGACAATACCCAAATACCTATCTACAGTTCTATACATACTGTACCTGTAAAGATAAATGTTACTAAGACAATGATGTTTGAAGTTTTAAGTGTACAGAAACAATTGGACTACTGTACTGTATACTGTACCAAAAATCCTACTGTACAACAAGTCTCTACAAGAATAACACAAACCAATACAGTATACTGTAGTACAAAAACTACTGTAATCTGTGAAGCTGGCATTGGGCCCAATATGGTACAGTATGGTATATAAAAAAATATACAGTACCGTGTGACCAAGTGGTGCAACCTTACACAGAGGCTCTGTGGGCGGCACTGCCACCACACTACAAGCTGTACTTTTGCCTTGCAGGGTTCCAGGATCGGCAGCCTGCTGCCAGAATTGCTGCCCTTTGCATACTTTGGATGCTATAGACACACCCTGGCATTTAAAAAATTTTAGGGGGTCTATTTACTAAGCAGTGTTAGGAGACAGAGTGAAATGTTATAACTAAGTGATAAGGTGCCAGCCAATCAGCTCCCAACTGTCATTTTTCAAACACAGCCTGTGAGATGGCAGTTGGGAGCTGATTGGCTGGCACCTTATCACTTTCTTATCACTTTTCACTCAGTCTCCTAACACTGCTTAGTAAATAGACTCCTGAATCTGTCCGTGACGTAATAATGTTTGACTTAAAGGGGGTAGGGCCAGCACAGATAAACAGAGTATACAGTAGGTCGATATAGATTTGGTCAACAGGCATTAGGTCAACCAGGAAAAATGGTTGACTGTGACTCATGATCACACACAATATTTGCCAACATGGCAATAGATAATAATGGATGAAATGTTGCCAAGAAATTTTTGACGACCAAATATAGTATGGTGGATCAACTTGCCTTTTGTTACTGTAGGTTTACTATACAAACAAGCCATGTCAACCAATAGTGTGTCTCCCTTTAGTCCATGTAGATTTAATGACCCTATCAATCAAATCTCTGCCAGTGATGTGAGTGTGTGGTAACAACTGTCCGTCATCATTAGATATCCAACACCCTACAATGCAGTGTACTTTATGTCACAGTAGTGCATTGTATTTGTTATTGTACTGTATACTATAATTCATGTAATTGTACAGCAATACTGTACTTACTGCATCGGAGATGCCTCCTGATGCGCCATAGCCGAGGCATATCCCTGCGTAGCAGGTCAGACCAGCGCCATTGGAGGGCCCGGATGGTCCGGCAGTGCCCATATTTATTAAATATCTCCCTTCACGCTCTCCTGTAAGTGAGCTCTTTCTCTTGGTTTGTAGAGAATGGCTGGTCTCTACACTTGACCAAGAGAAAGAGCTCGCCTGGAGAAAACTTCCTCTCTCTTGATGCCACCATCTTACCTACACACGTACAGCATGACGCACAATGCTAATTCATTACACACAGGTGTGTCACTCATTATGGCCAGGCATCTGTGGTGTAGTGGTTAGAATGCAAAGCAGTGTCGGCATCCTGGGATCAAAGCTTGGAAGGCTACACTTTGTCATTTTTTTATTATTTTTATTTTTGTTTAAATCTTCACAACACGATTACACAGAAATCACTTGGTGGTGTGTGAATTTTGTCATTTATATCAACACATACAGTACAGGTATCGATGCACAAACAGGATTGTATAAATATAGAGCAATTGAAGTTCAATATTATTAAGTAAGTTTACTCCAATACAGTAGACTTTCCTCAACTTCCCACCACCTACCATTTCTACTGTATGCTACTCTATGCCACTCAGCTGTATTTTACCTGAAATCACAATGCACTAGACATTGTATTGTTTGTATTGTGCATTGTTATTGTAACCCCTCCACTGGACATGCACCAGAAATCCCATTGCAACTCCTCCACTGTGCATGCACCAGAGATCCCATTTGTAACCCCTCGGAGCTGGCTGACAGCTTCCATAGCGCCAACTGTGCAGACATGGACGCAAGCTTGTGCTTTAAACGCACAGTCAGTTTGTAATGCAGAGACCTCTCTCTCAAACAGAGCCCACTGCCAGTTACTGGTCATTAGAAATCACTATAGTGTCCACAGCTGGGACAGCACCGATATTGACACAATTTTGTGCTTTTAAACGCACAGTCAGTTTGTAATACAGAGACCTCTGTCTCAAACAGAGCCCACTAGCAGTTACTGAACTCATGAAATCACTATTGTGTACAAGTCTGGGACAGCATCGACAATGACAGTAAATGGCTAACAGAGTGTCGGTTATTATGGTAATGAAAGTCTCTTGTTTGCTTTGGGGGAAGGGACATGATGCACTGTGTGTGACCCAACCCACTGGGCATGTGCTACTGTATGCTTGCAACCCTACCACTGGGCATGTGCCAGAGATGCCATTTATAACCCCTTGGAGTTGGCTGACAGCCACCACAGTGCCAACCGTGCTGACACTGATGCAAGTTTGCGCTTTAAACGCAAAGTCAGTTTGTAATGCAGAGACCTCTCTCTCAAACAGAGCCCACTACCAGTTACTGAACTCATGAAATGACTATTGTGTACAAGTCTGGGACAGCATCAACATTGACGCAAGTTTGCGCTTTAAAAGCACAGTCAATTTGTAATACAGAGACTCTCTCAAACAGAGCTCACTAGCAGTTTCTGAAATCATGAAATGACTATACAGTAGTGTCCGAGTCTGGGACAGCACAGAGAATGAAAATTTCAACTGCATACAGTAGTAATACAGACAACTGGGCATGCGCAGTGCAATGATCTTCCATATGCCATGGCATAGCACTATATGGCAAACGGGTTGGCTCCACTGAGCATGCACAACAGTTCCCATTGTAACCCCTACACTGGGCATGCACCAGAAATCCCATTGTAACTCCTTGGAGCTGACAGCCACCACAGCGCAGATATTGATGCAAGTTTGCACTTTTTGAACGCACAATCAGTTTGTAATGCCTTACTTTTAAACAGCCTTTTAAACAACTACACTACTACAGTAGTTTCCCTATAGTGTCCAGAGCCAAAAGTGGCAAAAAAAAAATATTTTCCTGGGCTTGAACCCAGGACCAGCATTGTTGCAAAACGATCACCTAACTACTAGCCCACAAGCCAGCTATATGAAGAACCGCACATAGCGGTCTCATCCTTGTGCACTCCACCCACCTGCTGCTGTTTTTAATAATAAAACAAATTGTCTTCCTTTCCAAATATTATACAGTACTAGTATATATATATATACACAGTACCCCACCATTAGAGAATAATTCATCCCATCTCAGTGAAAGCTGTGCAGGCATCTCATTAATCTACAGTATTGGTTATACCGTGATAACAACTTGGGCAACTTCACTACTGTACAGTTATGTACAGTATGTGTACTGATTTGCATCTCGTTCTAAGAACTTACTGTATGTATGTGATATTAAAAATATTGGTTGTGTGAACATGCAAATACTGTACAGTACATGAATGTGATATCCATCCAATTTAACAGTATGGTATTCAGTACAAATTACAACAGTGGAGCACTAGTCACCCAGTGGTTAAGCGCTGTATTACATGCTGTAGCATATCCTTAGTTGAAGAATACCACAGTACACCACAAGTCCAGCCGTCACGTAATGTTCCATGGTGCGACTCAGAGCCATGAATGGCGCGCCTTGAACAACAAACTAGCTTGGCACATCTGTATAACTCCTACTAATTTTGATAACTTTTACTATATGGTTGAATTTTTTCTTCATGATTTTCCTTCCATTTAGTTCCATGCACGTTAGTAAAAAATAAAGCCCAATGATGGCATAGGTACTCCTGATATTGATTACAACTGTTTTCCTTGTCAATTCTAGTTGATATGCTAACACATAACTGATATTTAGAGATTAAAGGGATGATTCTGAGTCACCCACAAAAAAGCATGCAGCAGCATCCATAGGTGGTCACCCGTGCGCAAATTATGCAAATTTCCTACAAACTGCTTTCCTTGTGCACATCCCTGTGGGTGAATGTGCAAAGGACACCCACCTTTAACGTCATGCACGCTGTAATACCGATTAATGCATCCTAATATGTCACCATCGGTTTCACCATCGAAACTTGCACCAGCTCTATGGCAAGTGCAGATTTTCATTGAGAATGGCCTCCTACTGTATGCTTTTTTTTATGTGAAAAAATATGGACATTCTTGGGAGGTGACTGGGAGGTTACTAGTGCATACTAAAATGGGCCATTCACTGTGCATTTCATGGGAGTGTCACAGGCGTGTCAATTCACAGACACACAGTCACAAGCATAAGAGGCCATAATTGATGGAGACACTGCACAGGGCTGGTGGCTTATAAAGACGCACCGATCAGTACTACAGTGGTACAATCGCTAAAAGTGAGTGTCTCAGTTCTTGCGCATTCAGGTAGATGGATGTACACAAGGGAAGGAGTTTGTAGGCCATAACGCGCGGATGGGGGACTGCCAATAGACACTGTTACATGTAACATAGTGTCAACCCCCATTGTGTGTCATTCAGAAATGTAATGATGTACAATGCAGATTGAAATATCTATGCTGTTTTGTTCACAGGTAGGAATTTCAGTTACTGTGCTGTAGCATTTAATAAAACATCTGGTCACTGTTTATGTGTAACTATGTACTGTATGTGTTACAATAGTCTTTTTAATCCAAATTGTTCTTTTTATGTGTCATATTACATTCTAATACGTTATTTCTGTGCACATATTTGCCTGCATAAGCATTTTAAACGGAATGGGTATGAAGTCCCAGCAGCCCGAAAGGAGAATATCCCGGCAGGGCAGGTAAGTACCCAAGCCCTACCCCTCCCCCCCCTAACCCTCCATTAGTGGTGCCTAACCCTAATCTCTCCCCGGGGAGTGCCTAACCCTAACCCCTCCCCACTAGGGGTGACTAATCCGAACCTCCCCAAAACCTAACCCTAACCCCCCTTACCACACCCTAAACTTACCCTCTTGGGGGGTGCCTAACCCTAACCTCCCCCCAGTAGTGCCAAACCCTAACCTTCCCCCCTAGGGGTGCCTTACCCTAACCTCCCCAAAACCTAACCCTAACCCTGCTACGCTCCCTAAACCTTTTCCTCCCCCCTGCAGCTAACGCTAAGATCGCCACGGACTTACCTCATTCGGGCACTCATCCTTCGGCATTCCAGCATTGGGATTAAGATAGGCATCAGTATTTTGACACCTATCTTAAGTCCCTTGTCAGGATTTCCTTGTCGGTATTGAGACCGGTGGCATCTGTGCCACCGGTCTCATAACTACATCCCATTTTAAATAAGTATTTTTCCTATTGTGTACTTCAGGCCATGTAAATTACGCTACAAACATGTAATTTTAATAAAATTGCTTACTGTTGAGAAGTCAAAAATATACCTCTTTTACTGAATGCAGCCAGAAGTCAGGTTGTTGGAAAAATATATTTATCTTACACTTTGAAGGATCAGTATTAGAATTTGTTAGGTTTGTAGCGGGTGTATTCACAATAAAAATATGGTAAATATAGTACAAATAGATGACTCTGGAAGGTAAAGATTGAGAATGGATAAAAAAGTCATGGTAAGTAACATCAATGAACAGAGGGCCTGATTCACTGCGGATCACTATTGCGATCGCAGCTGCGATTATGCACGCAGGTCTGCTGCAAATAATGCTAATGACTGCAATCGCAAAGCTAGTATGGAGGAGACAGCCAAAGCCAGCATGGAGACGCCCGCGACCGCTTTTGCACATCTGTAATACCTTCCAATCCTGCGTATACATCGGGAACATCGAATAACATCGGACCCTCAAGCACAATTATAAGTCTGACCTTACT
Organism: Taudactylus pleione; assembly: GCA_031769625.1. Lineage (NCBI taxonomy): Eukaryota > Metazoa > Chordata > Amphibia > Anura > Myobatrachidae > Taudactylus > Taudactylus pleione. The sequence continues at coordinate 7,361,663 of JAUIMM010000182.1, forward strand.
CAGAAATTGCTAACCTCGTTGCACGCAGTGAGTACACAAGCTGCATATGCCATCGCAGTGGCTAATTTATGCATGCCCATGCAACAACGCTCAAACTGACAGGCACGCCTGTGTTTCTTTGACCACTCCCCTGTTACCACCCCCAAACACTAACCTGACATCACTCACTCTGTGATGGCTTTGTATCTGCACAGGGGATCTCAGGGTGACCGCAATGCTAACTCGTGCACGCGCACTGCGGTGCATACACATGTGCAGTACGCACCAAAGACTGATCTGCGTACGCAGTTGCAATTGCGATCCATGATGAATCAGGCCCAGATTTCAGTATAATCCTATATCTGAGATGGGCCCAAAGCCCCTCAGCAATGTCCCTAGATACAATTACACTCCTGATTAAGAAAATGTGGAAGTGGTAATTCGTCATAGTATGTACAAAGCAATGAACAGAATCTAGTATACTGTACATCAGTAATCAAAATTGTGTACTGCAGGATATTCCACCAGAAGTCAGCCAATAGAGTGAGTAGCAAGGGAAGTTGATAAGTCTGTAGACAGCATTACTGGACACCTCTAACTGAGCCAGGAATGTACGCTCAGCACTTGGAAGACAAACAAGATGCAGGAACATGGATAGCCAGCCGGGAGCCGGACCGGCATTTCAGGTATCGGGCAGATACCAGGCTACTGCGCTGGGAGCAAATACTTTCACTGGCAGAGGTGGAGTGTCAGGACAGAGCTAAATACTACACAGAACCAATCAGCCTTACCAGGTAACCACACCAGGTAACAACACCTGCATTGCAGCTCGACTTTATTAAAAGCAAGCCAAATTCAGGATAATACCATAGCACAGAGGTTCCCAAATTCTGCCATTACGGTCCATGTTTTAAGGATATCCATGTTTGAGCACAGGTGACTTAATTAGTATATCAGTCAATTGGATTTAACCAGCTGGACTCAAGCATGGATTTCCTTAAAACCTGGACTGTATTGGGACCTTCAGCCATAGCAAAAACTACCATTCACATACCCGTAGGCAGCATGTCTTCATTGTAGCTCAGAGTGATTGAAAGCACACATGGAAGGTCAGTGACTGACACTGATAACAAGTAGGATCCTAACAGAATTACAGTACTTTGAGATCTTAGATAGCAGTATGCAATACTTAAAGTGTGTTCTGTTCTAGAAACAATAACCTGTATTGTGAGAACCATTATCCTCATTGCCTAAAACATGGATCCTCACAGCTTACATTTATTGGTCATTCTTACTTTTATTTTTTTCCCCTTTTCTGCTATTCTGATATTAAGTGACACACATATAAACAGACTTTACCTGCATGGTTAATTTCATAGCTCATTGTGAACATATTTCGTTGGACCCTTTTTAAAAAATGCACATGGAAAAAGTTATTTCTGCAATTTATGATGGTTGTAGCTACAGTAGCTGGGCATGGCATCAAAAGCAAAATGTGCGTTATCTGCCTACAGTTTATAGATAAAGATTTTCTAATAAACTATACAAGGGGAGAATATTTGCATAGAGTAATTCACAATTTTTGTACAGGATCATGCAGCACCTTTTTAGCAGTTAAAGCAAGAGTTCCCAAACTTGGTCCCCAGGGCACCCTAGCAATCCATGTTTTAAGGATATCTATAGTTGAGCACATATGGTTTAATAGAAATGAATGAGGTACTAAGTAAGTCACCGGTGCTCTAGCATGGCGTTGTTCTTTAAAATCTGAACCATTAGGTTGCCTTGAGGACCGAGTTTGGGAACCTTCTGGGTTAAAGTGATGACATTTAGAACGTGTTCACTACTTTCAATGGGATAACATTCATATTCATTACATCTAGGTAAAGTACACTTGTAATATTTGTGCATAAAATAATTTCAATGAAAACAAACTATAATTGTAAAATGATGACAATTAAAGGCATCCTGTTTCACCCTAACTGTCCTGACTCCTGACTTAATAGATGAGAAATTTGAAGCTTACATTAATTTGTAAACTAAGACAACATTTAAACTTAGACATTTAATTAATTTGATATTTTTTTATATATATTTCCCAGATGTGTGAGTGTAGACCTCTTTGCCGACAGACCTTACACCTTTTGGATGGTCTAAATCAGGAAGGTCTGTTGAAAATCAGGACTTTTGGGGGATATGACTGCCAACAACAACCTCACTACTACCATTAATAATGGGATTCTAACTCTCCATCCTAACCTCTTTCACATCTTCCCCCTGCTGACTTGAATAATACATATGCATTATTCATATTTTCTATGAATAATGCATCTAGCAAATTGTTCATAAATAATTGTTCTTGAGCACGGAGGTATAATTTTAGTTTAGTGTTATGAAAAAATAGAATGTTTCATAGGAGTAATCCAGTTAATAAAAATGACAATGACCATTAACTAATCTTCATAATGCTGCTCAGTTTAATCTCATTCACAGTTAAAGCCTAAAACAAATCAATGCATATTAATGCATATTGCAGTATACCATGGATTGCTCTCAGACTTTTTGCGCTGAACATTACCTTTCATTTTAGGGATTATTTTTTCATTTTGGTAGTAAGAGGTGAAGGCATTTGGTAAAAAATAGTATCTGTTTTTAATCTTGTCAAAGTCAAGTTCTGTTCTATAACATGACCTTTTCACATTCCTTGTCAATCTTAAATATATGTGATTAAGACGTATGTGTTTGAAAATGTGATCTTTTTATCCTCTCTCTCGACCAAGCCTTTGAAGTATTTCAACATATGATTGAATAGAAGTGTTTTTTCAGCTTTCCACTGTGTAAGCATTAGAAACTTGTTCTACTTTCAATGTATTTTTTTGCAATATTCATACTGTATTTATAGCTAAAGATTCTCCAGTACTATGCATGATACTTGGCAGTAAAAAATTAATTTCCAAACCATTTATTTGTTTGAAATAAAAAAATATTTTAATATATGTAAAAATAAATTATAAACAAATATAATAAAATATTGTCTGTAAAATAAAACATTAAAGCATAATTTTAGCAATTCTAGACAATTTCTTATACTTTCTCCAATTTGTCTAGGTAGTCAGAAACATAAGATAGTAGCAGACATTTTAACACAATCATCCAATTTATGGTTGATTTACTGCATACTTGCCAACTTTCCCGGAACAGGCAGGAGGCTCACGAAAATCAAGTAGTAATACAATACAAGTGGGTGGTCCAGGGGGGAGCCGATGACGCGATTTGTGCTGAATCACATCACTGTGGCCCTGCCCCTTTTACAATGCTGATAATCTCGACATTGTGTAGGTAGGGCGGGGCCGAGATGACGGGATTGCACAGCTATGCCCCTGCCATGCCCCCTAACTCATGCCACTCCCCTTGCACACTCCCTGCTGTTTCGACCTGACTGCCTCCTCCCAAAGGAGGCAGCCAGATTGTTGGCAAGTATGACTTACTGTCTATGTATGATTCCAGTGTTTATGCAGTATCTGATGGTTTCTGAGTGCTTCTGTATTCTACAAGTGTCTGGGAGTCTTGGATAAGGCATAGAACTAATATAGTGACTGTATGGACTTTATACTGTATGCCAATTACCATTTATTCTATCATTTCATTTTACATCTACCAATTCATTTATTCTATCATGGGATTCAGGGAGGGGTTTTTTTCGCATCTCCAGAGCATGACCAATTTTTCCTAAATTTTTATATTTTTTAGGAAAAATGGTTGAGAATTGCTCTGGGATCCCTGCGGCACCCCCCTAATGACTACTTAAGCAATTGGAAGTTTCCAAATAGATTAATTAGTCAGTAATTACTCACCTTCCGAAGTGCTGTGTTCTTCTTCCAGGCTGTCAGAACCCGGTTTTCTGCAGAAACGTGTGTGTGTGAGGGTGTATGAGTGTGTGCAAGTATGTATAAGAATGTGTAAGTGTGTATAAATGTGTGATTATATGTGATTGTGTGTGTGAGAGTGTTTGTGTGACCCCTGTATATGTGTGAGCCCACACGAAGGCAGCAGCAAGGATAACTACATCTCCCAGATGCCACCTCCCCTCCCAGGAGCCCCTTGGCCTCCCTGCAGCCCCCTCGACTACCAGCAGCCCCTCCCCAATGAAAAAATGGAGTGGAGATGACCAGAACTGCGGAGACCAGAGTGGTGAATAGTTTTTTGTTTTTTTTCTTGCATTGTTGGATTTTTAGTGTTGAAAACCCTGTGTGCATTTTTTTAAATTGAATACCATGGGTATCGGGAAAGCAGTAATCCAAAATTGGCGCAAGGTACACGTGATATTTTGCAGTCAAAACCTTGCTCCCAATTGAATATGCCCCTAAGCTTACTATCGTTTGAGGATTTTATAATTTGCAATAACATATTCATATTAATAACTACCTAACCTAAAAATAAACACCTGGAGACTTGTATTAAGCAAAAGTTTTAAATAAGCATACATCAGTCTGCAGCACTAATAAAGGAACTTGCAGTGGGCCAGAGTTAGCCCCAAAACCATTACCACTCTCTAGGCTCTCCCTCTTGGCTTGTGACACTAGCCTAAAACTCCCAAAAAAGAAATTTTTTCTTGAATCATAAGAGGAAAAAATGGGTAAAAAATGCCTTCAAACTCCACCTAATGTGGCAAGAATGGGTTTGTTACACACCAAAAACACAGGTCCTTCAACATCACAATTTGCAGCCAGATTGTAAGGCAGCTAAAGGTACTCCTCCAACATGTCCCACAACTCCCCCAGAATGCCTAGCAGCTACAACTCAGTAAAGACACTCTACAGTGGAAAAGTCGTACACTGAGAAACCATCTACAGGTAGTAAGGATTGTAGCGCTCTCCCTCCCAAGTGTTGCCTGGTGGAACCCCCGTGACTGCAGCACCAGACTCCGGCCATATAGTCACACGGTCGGTATCCAGCTACAGGGTAGGTAGAGCATAGTGCTGGCTGGACTGTTATATTGAGTCCAGATAATTTAAAGGACAGTACACAAAAATATACTTTGTGACATTTGGCATTCTTGATTAGCATTTTTCAGTAAGGGGGTGTATTGATGTTCCGCACTCCTCCAAATTATTACTAAATAGAGGAACAATATTTTCCACAAAGGATCATTTATTCTATCTGAAAAATATTGGATTGTTTGCTGGGATTCTCTTCTTAGAGGGTATTTATAAATAATAACTAGTATGCCCGTGTCGAACATTTTGTCAATTTGAACCAAGAACATACGTACGGAAAATGCTTTGCTAGATAATGGCTAGATCATATGTCTTGTTAATACGATGGAATCGGGTAATAAAAGATGTGTGTGAAACATTACCGGCTAAGCCATGCCCTTTTATGGTTTTTGTGGATTTTTTAATTGTAACATTTTGCCAATTTGTAAGTGCAATTATATATTTGTCCATGGACTCTGAAGCAAAATGGACCAGGTGGTATTGCAAGCTGAGTCCTTATAGATGCAAATGATAATGCACTGTCACCTCAACGTCTCCCAACCTCCCGCCAATCAGCATCTTCTGGCAGCTCTATTGGAAAGCAGAGAAAATAAAGTGTTGCTTTTGCGGCGCAATCCCGATGCTGATTAGCTGGGAGTTGTGAGCCTGGAATCGACATGTTGATATATTTGGCCATGGACTCTGAAGCAAAATGGACCATTTCCAGGGGGTATTGCAAGCTGAGCCCCTGTAGATTGCTGATTGGCTGGAAGTTGCGAGCCTGGAAATTACATTTTGGAGAAAGTAGGTGAGGGAAGAGCGCCCCCTATGGCAGCAGCCTAAGGTGTTGTGCTGCCCTCATGCCCTCCCTCATTATGTAATAGCTATGTCATGCAGCCAGGTGGCCAATCAGGAGCTTAACTGGACAGAATGTAAACAGTGTCTGTGCATTGCTAGGGCGCCGGGTCCATGTGAGTGCACAGACCACAGTGGTGAGTGAGAACAGCAGCCAGCGGTGGTCACCCCTATCCACTTCCCCTGGGTCTTTGTACTGGATCTGTGTTCTGGTAGTTTTCTTGACATTTTACGGTTAGCTATACCAAAGCATTCATTTTTTTTCATCAAATTTTATAGTTTTATTCCAAATTCTGTAATTTATTGCTGATTGAAATCTGTCACAAAACGATGACATTAATATCTTAATTAGTCTTTGAGATATTCAGTTCAAAGAATGTTCCGGACAAAAGGACTAAGCAAATTATATATATATATATAAGATAATGGGGTTTTCACAGTACATTTTTTGTATGGTTTTTATTAACAAATACATTTGTGCTAGAGATGAGTGGGTTCGTATCTCAGAGATCCGAACCCACTCAAATTTCGAGGAACCGGGGCGATCCAAGCGATGCTCGATTTCCCTGCCTGCCCCAGATCCCTCACCCGAGGCAAAACTTTGTGACCCTGCTGTCGGGTCGAGAGATTTTGTTTTGATCAGGCTTAACGCTGATTGGCTGAGAGAGCCGTCTGTCACGGCTCTCAGCCAATCAGCGTGAAGCCCATTGAAAATGCACGAGGATAGAGAAAAAGTTGGCTCCCGCCATCTCCCACTGCCTGACAATGCCAGCACCCCCCGCTGCCGAGACTGCCGGAACCCCCACTAGCAGCATCCCCCGCTACGGACACCACAGCTGCCGACACTCCTGCACTGCTGCCCCACGTACTGAGGACACCGTCAGCGACCCCCACACTGCCAACACTCCCACACTGAGGACACCACCAGCACCCCTGCACTGCCAATACTGTCAGCACACATGTACTAAGGACACAGCTGGCACCCCCGCTCTGATGACACTGCCAACACCCTGCATTGACAACACCCCTGCACTGCCAACACAGTCAGCAAACCTGCACTGAGGACATCGCTGGCACCCCTGCTCTGCTGACAGAGCCAGTAAACATGCACTAAAGACATTGCTGGCACCCCCGCACTGCCATTCCATGTACTGAGGACATCGCCAGCAACCCCCACGCTGCCAACACAGCCAGCAAACCTGCAATAAAGACACCACTATTGCCCCCGCACTGCCGACACAGCCAGCAAACCTGCACTAAAGACACCGCTGGCCGACACAGCCAGCAAACCTGCACTTAAGACACAGCTGGCACCCCCACACTGCCGACACAGCCAGCAAACTTGCACTAAAGACACCGCTGGCACCCCCGCACTGCCGACATCACCGGTACCCTTCAGCACTCCCAGCACTGCAGCGCTGCCATTCCATGTACTGAGGACACCGTCAGCAACCCCGCTCTGCTGACACTGCTGTCACAGTAAGTGCACTATTGGTGTATCCAACCCACACTGTATCCATGATGGAAATTAGAATCTGAACTGCCGCATGTTAGTGCCGCCCACTGTGTCACTTAGCTTAGCTAGCTGGATGCAACCTTTTGGCTAAAACTTAACTGGATAAAGCAAATAATATTGTGAGGTGGTCAAAATTGATTGGAAATTAAAGGAAATAATTGTTATTGAGGTTAATTATACTGTAGGAACAAAAACAGGTACATTTTATGTGATTTTAGCTGTTTTTATGGTTTAAGAAAAAAATCCAGATCCAAAACCAAAACACGAAAACAAAACACCAAGGAAAAAAATCCAAAACCAGATTCTGATCCAAAACCAGGGGAGATCCAGATCCAAAACCAAAACCAAAACATGAGGGTTGGCACACATCTCTAATTTGTACCCATTGTTTATGATAATTTATGCACTCTCTTGATTTATTTATCATTCTATTTGTATATATGAGTTGACAACAAGCCCCAAAGAACAGCCACCCACAGAAAATAAGGAGGATGCAATAAAAACCATAGTAGTGTAAAGACGCAGTCTCAAGCAACCAACCCAATTCCAAACCAACTAGCCTAAATTCCTTTTACAGGTATGTAGGTATACTCATTGACTAAGACATATTCTCAGAGTGCACACAGTTGTATGCAGCACCACCAGTAAACGTCAACCATGCACATCCATTACTGCCCCCATTGGAGCCCACAACACAAAACCCTATAAAACCAATATTACAATGTATCATCAGATGCCAAGAAACCAAGCCAATGCAGGAGGAAACTGAAGCATCTGGAGGGCATCCATGCAAACATGGGGAGAATATACTAACTCCACACAGAAAGTGTCCTGGGCTGTAAATGAACTCATGACAAAGGTGGAGAGGCACCAATGCTATCTAAAACACAACCATGCTGCTCCATTCAATTGTGACAAATATGAGTGTATTGTTTTTCTCACAACAGAAAATGAGGAAAGCATGTCAGCTATGCATGAGTCCATCTAGTAAACATAAAGGGCCCACTAATCAGAGAATAAAGTTAGGAAGCCAGTACACAGAAAAGTGTAGCAAAGTAGCCAACTAATGATATCAAATGCAATGGGTGGCTTATGTGATGGAATGATGGAATGGGCTTGGGGGGGGCAACCACAGTAGCACCAGAGGCAATAACAAAGCCCAGTATTGAAAAAGAGCAGTGAGACCAGCTCCACAAAAACCAGAATAAAAGATGACAAGCATCCACAAGCTCAACCCCAGTAGACTAGTAAGCCACTGAACTGAAACACTGTAATGGGACTAACCACATCATAGATCATTATTGCAGACATTAAGGAGAAACCCAAAACAGAATCAACATTATGGTAGTCAGGGCAAGCATTCACAAAGCAGAGAACTATACCCGATGCCTGTGGCAAAAAAAAAGGAAATGGGGTACAACAATTAAAATCATAGCAGAGAGAGAGAAAGTAATAAAGCAGGACAGGGGGAAGGAAATAAGGGAGCCAAGCAGGGGAGCAGCAGAAAAATACAGAACATAACCAAGAAAACACTATAAACAGAGAAGAAATATGTAGAGGCAAAAGAAACACCACAAATATCCACCACACTTTGTTGTAGGGACCAGGAGACAGCCAGACAATAACACAAACACATAAAGAAAGAAATAAAACTACAGGAAAAACCATAGACCATGAACAGACACAAAATGTAGCATACACAAACAGACCCAGGTGCAGATCCAGCCACCAGAGGTAAGGAAATGCACTGGAAAGGGGAAAAAGTGCAAAGGCAGGATAGCAAAGAAAAAAATGGAGGTAACGGGGGCAGGGAATAAATGAAAATGCTGAAACAAAATAAAAACAGCAGAGTAGGTGAAACAGTGGGTGCTGCAGTCTGGGTGTGGGGCTATGAAGTGGTCAGTGAAGAAACTGTGAAAGGAGAGAAAATTTTTCCCCAGCAGCAAAAACTAGGGAGAATGAAAATGGGGTGGTGACTCCAAAGCAAACCTTAAAGGGTACAAAGAAACAAAAAGCAGTGTAGTGAAGTGAGGGAACAAACAAAAGGTGGGGTATAAGCAGTAGAATGGAAAACAAAATGGAGAATGGGTAGAAGGAAGTGCCAGAACAAGGCCAGCCATGTATAAGGGCCATAGAATATGAATAGGAAAAGTGCTAAACTGCACCATTGCTGCAAAATGGGCAGGAAGTACAGAGCTGGGAAGAAAATTGGGAAAGGGAACTGTCATGGGAATTAGGCAACATTGGAGACAGCTGGCGCGATTGGGCTGGGGGTGGGAATAATATAAAGAGAACCAATAAAAAGCAGACAGCTGAAGGGAAAAGAAGGGTTAAGAATACCAAAGGCAAAAGAAGAGAAAAAGAAATACAAGAAGTAAAGAAAATGAGAGACAGAATCACCAACTTCACAGTATTACCTCTGCTATCCCCCTCCCCCTAGGCATCCTACTGGTTAAATTCCAGCCATGCTAGAAAAAACTCCATAAACTTAACCCACCCCTTTATATTAATCTGCCATGTATCAATCATCCAAACATTAACATTCTGCAAATAATCATGCAACTCATAATTCCAAACCATACAATTTATTATCCTCATACCTATCTGGCCATATGTCATATTAAACTTTATTAGATCCACTAACAAGGTAGACACTACAACATTTACATTTTTATATCACAGTTTATTGTTTATAGATCAGTTTCCTACATTTTGCTATCCCAAAAAGCTTCATTTTTTATTAATTATAGGTCCCACAAAGTAAAACTAGGGGCTAAATGTAATAAAGTGCGAGCCAGCGCTGCTGTGGGAATACATGAGAGTATTTCCATTTTTTTAAAACAGCATGCATGTTAAAGTCACAACCAGCTTGGTTTACATATTATGGCAGCATAGGCCTCCAGATTAATACACTCTATAGAATAAAAATAAATTCCAGCAAGGTTTCTGGTAGGGAAGAAAAGTCAGTGATGATTAACAATTTTATCAGATGATTGTTAAAATATTCACGTGATAAGAGATATACACTAGATTCATAGTATAGTGCACACCCTGCTGACTGAGTGACATAGAAGAGGTGTGGACTGTATAAGGCCAAAGCAAGCTGTAGGGGGCACCATAGGTGGAACTCTGCTCCTGTCTGAAGCACCCTCCCTCTTTTAATTTGTCCATCACTCCTGCTGTTTAACTAAGTAGATGGGAAGTGGGAGTAGCACTGGGAGTGTTGCACTTGACTGTGATATAATAGCACAGTCCCAGTACGGCGTTGACTTTGAGGAGCAGCAGCTCCATAGTTCCATATGGGGGCATCCCTGGAGCATTAAAAACACTGAATGAGTGATATTATGTTACTCATTCAGTGTTTCATACACCCCTAGGCATGCTAGGCAACTACCTAAGTTTGTCTAATGGTATCAGTGACCTTTACTGTACACCCAAGTTAAACAAGTGTGTAGTGAAAATAAAGGTAAATGTAATAATGTAGTATGTGTCTTTAAACATGTAAAATTTGCATTGGTAGTGCAAAATAATACAATGACATATGGATCATGCTTTGCAGAGATACCTAAGTGCACAAATGTCCATCCTCATATTGCACATCTGGTATGATTAGAGCATTAACTTACAAAAGATAAACTGTATTTGTTTCACAGTTTTGACATTCATCAAAAATATCTTTCTGAATTTTGGTGATAATTGTATATACAATGTATTACAACACACCTTTGCTCTTAACCAGAATTAAAGTACTTTACAAAAGCAATAAGTTACTGTAAATAATTAAAATTTCTATTATATATCTACCTCCCATTTCATCAATTTTCTCTTTAATACTGCTTCCAGAGCTGGGAATAAATGATATGTTCACACATTATTTGAAAATTTACCTGTAATAATCCATAGTTAAATAATTTCCTCAGTGGTATTTTCTGCACCGATCTCTTTTTGATAACTTGGCCCAACTGAGTTGTCACTTTCATTATTCAGAAATGAAGCTCCTACTTTGGCGCACTGTTAACCTCCCCTTTTAACATTAACTGTATCAACCAGATCCAAATGAAATATTAAGGTGGTCTCTTCTACCTTAGATTATATCAGTTATACTATTGAAACATGTATTCTGCTGGGAAATGTCTTTGTGCGTGTTCCTTTTTTACAAAACTTTTTCAGAATTGGGACTTTTCATGTGTTACTTGTCCTTATTCTAGCTCTGTCCTAGTTTTCCTTACTTCATTTCATGACCTTGCAGAGTTTTCAAATCTTAAGTAAGTACAGTGTACTGTACTGTGCTGTACTTCTTAAACAATTAGAACAATTCTTGAAAGGACACTTAAGAGCAGTGATATTTATATTTAATACAAAGCATGTGTTCATATGCCTTACGCATATTTATACAAGTCCACATTTTTATATTAATTAGGCCTTGTTAATGACAGTTCTTATATGACTGAATACTGTAGCAGAAGTAACAAGCACTTTCTATTTACCATAAGATCTGTTTATAAAAAGCTGATTTGTAATTTCCACAGCTTCCAAAATTCAGCTGTCTTTCATCTTCTCTCTAAAAGCTAGAGGATGAAGCCTGTAGCATTTTACAGAGAGAAAAAAAATACTTTAGTTGCTCTACTTTCTAACATCAAACCAGGGGTTTCAGAATTATGGATTGAGGCTTCTTTCCACTGTGCTTATGAAATATCATTAATTTTTTAGCTTTAAATCTCAGGAACGTGTGTTTGCTTCTTCTAGTTGTTATGATGCTCCAAACCTTTCAGCTGGAGATGTACATTAGATGCAGACTCGGAAGCATTTACTATTATTTTATTATGCTTAAGGCCTATTGAAGTGAAGCTCAGTGACATGACACAGGAGCAGGTGTATCTCATTTCCCAGCATTCTCTACCAATAAGCCATTACAGTTTTCCCAGCAAGTAAAAACAGAAAAAGTTTGCTGTTTTGACCTTTTGAATTTTTAAAATGCATAATCCATCCACGGTTTTACCATTTAACACTGTCAACTTTATTTCACAGAAAATAATCTTTTTTTCTTACTTACAGTCTGTGATGATTCAAGTGACAGTTACGAACATGATTCACAAATAGTAATTTAAACTGGTAAAGTACTGTATGTGGAATATTATGCTACAGATGTGTTCCGCTACATTGGCAATAGCGCTACAAACGTGCTCACGCATCATGCCATGTGACTACCTGCAGGAGCATACACTACGTTATGCTATGGCGCACACTGCGATCACACCATGCAATCCTATGGAGGTGCGGGTGTAAACGCAGTGTGCATATCCGCTTGCGGGCACATGCCTCATGCCATTTGTAGCATGATTTGCTGCATATGCAGCAATGACGTATCAGGACACATATGTACTTGTGAAAATGAAATACGAGTAGTGACTCACCTACACACAATCATTTGGGTTAGGGTGCTCTACAGTTCACTAAATCCCACCATATTTTTAACCTGGCTGTGATAAGCAGTCTTCTTAAATATGCATGGCAAATTGATGTAGCAATACCAAATAATTGTAAATAGAAATCTTTGAACATTTTGAATTTTTAATGAACTTTGAAGGCCCATAGAAAAGTTTGAAGTCCCATAGGCAAAACTCAAACATGTACTTCATATTTTTGATTGGTGTTTGCAGTTCAGCTTAGTAGTGCTCACATTCTGTTCACCATGCACGCTCAAGGTTCACTGTTTAATGATCACAGTATGAGTGGGCAACTGAAATGATGCATGGTCTACTGTACATTACAAAACTTACCAGGAAAGACTAAGATATCTCAATGTGTATAGTCTGGTGCAGAGAAGGGAAAGGGGGGACATGATAGAAACTTTCAAATATATCAGGGGTTTTAACAAGGTGCAGGAGGGAGACATTCTTCAAAAGAAGAGAAGCACTAAAACACGTAAACAAGCACTGAAAGTGGAGGGTGTTGAGGAATCGTCTCTATATTTTATATATTAATACCTGGGGTGCCAATTATTGAAGATGGAGT